>CM059584.1:72915000-73400000 GCA_030407085.1 Trichopria drosophilae
CCATAATAGTTTCAAAAACCCGAACACCCCAAACTCCCGAGGGAAATCGATTCCTTCACCCGCGACACCCCAATCCACGAAGTCTCACCGGTTCCCCCGGTCACCCCCTCGTGGATCCACTTCGGAACCCTTCGCGTCCGTAGAGTCAATTCCCCCTTCCGCGTCCCTGCTGGACGCCGATCCGCGTCCATTCATTACGTTGATGTTGCTTGGGACCCAGATACGAGCCCTGGTAGACACCGGCGCTTCTAAGTCGTATCTGGGGATACCTACAAAAGACTTGTGGCCCCCTTTCTAAAAAAGACAAGCGAGCAAGTCCGAGTCGCGGACGGATCTTCAATCTCCCTCGCTGGCTTAGTAACCCTCCGAATCACCCTTGATGAACAAATAGAGAACTTGGAGATCCGAGTTGCGCCCCTCGATGACGCATGCGTACTGGGCATGGACTTTTTGCGTCTATTTCGAATAAAGCTAGACACGGAAAATGGAACGTGGACTAGTGGTAGCGGGAAAACTAGAGCATTAGAGGAAAAAGAGGTTTCGGCCAACGCACATGCCTCGTACGACTGCGTAGGATTGATCGCCCCGTCCCGAGAGGCCCACCCCCGTTTAAAACGGCTTCTCAATCGTTTATACCCCCCTGGACGCACCCCCTCCCTAGGGGTAACTCACCTGGCGGAGCACCACATAGACGTCCAACACCACCCCCCAATTCGTCAAAAATCCCGACTCCTGTCCCCTTACATGCTCAAGGTCGCACAGGACGCCGTCGATGAGATGGCCCGAGAGGGTGTCATCGAACGAGCGGAAAGCCCTTGGTTGAGCAACCCGGTGATAGTAAAGAAGTCCAACGGCACGTTCCGCTTTTGCGTGGACTTCCGGGACGTCAACAAAATCACCCGTAAGGACGCCTACCCCCTCCCCTCCATGGACAGAATACTGGCTGGGCTGAGTCGCGCTCGGTGTATCACCACGCTAGATCTCAGTCAGGCTTATTTTCAGGCCTTCGCAGTTCCAGGCCGTGGACTCTTCCAATTTAAACGAATGCCCTTTGGCCTTACCAACGCCCCCGCCACCTTCCAGCGGTTAGTGGATCGCCTCATTGATCCTGCGTGGGAGCCCCACGTTTTCGCATATCTAGACGATATCATCATCGCTACGGACAATGAGGAGGACCACTTCCGGTATCTAGAAGTCGTATTAACCTCCCTCCAACGCGCTGGTTTGGAGTTAAATCTAGAGAAAAGTGAGTTCTTCCGGGAAGAGGTCAAATACCTTGGCTTCGTGCTCAATAAAGACGGCTTGAAAACCGACCCGGAGAAGACCGCCCCCATTTTGGAATTTCCCCCACCTACCAACGTCAAGCAGCTCCGCCGCTTCTTGGGAATGGTCGGGTGGTACTCCCGTTTCCTCCCAAATTTCTCCCATGATCGCGTTCCTCTGTCGCAGCTTCTGACCAAAGGCACCCCCTGGACCTGGGGAGAGGAGCAACAGAAAGCGTTTGAAGCGCTACGTGACTCTCTCACCCATACCCCCGTATTGAAACGCCCCGATTTTGGAATTGAGTTCACGATCCAGACGGACGCGAGCGATTTCGCCCTCGGTGCCGTGATTACCCAGGAGGTCAATGGAGAGGAGCACCCGATTAGCTTCGCTAGTCGCATCCTCACCAAAGCCGAACGGAAGTACACGGTCACCGAGAAGGAATGCCTCGGCGTCCTCTGGGCGGTGAAAAAGTATCGCCCGTATATAGAGGGAGCGCACTTCAAGGTCATCACCGACCATCATAGCCTGAAGTGGCTCCGGAACTTGCGTGACCCCTCCGGTCGACTAGCCCGATGGGCATTAGCTATGCAGGCGTACGACATGGAGATAACGCATCGCGCAGGTGCCCTCAATGTCGTACCCGACGCATTATCCCGCATGTACGAAAATGTGGAAGAAGCCCTTGGCGCCATTGGAGATGATGCAGACCCCTGGTATACCCAAAAGCCATCGAATATTAGAGAATTCCCCTCTAAATACCCCAACTGGCGGATTGAAGATGGTAGAATTTACTACCATCGGCCGCACCCCGTTATTGAGTCAGCAGTGACCGATCAGGACGCCTGGAAGCTGGTCATACCCGCCCCGTCGCGTCCACGTGCCATGAGCGATGCCCATGATTGTCCCCAATCCGGTCATCTTGGCGTGGACAAGACCTACCATCGCCTAATTCAGGATTTTTACTGGCCCGGAATATTTCAGGATGTTTCGCGCTACGTATCCCGATGTCCTTCGTGCCAGAAAGTTAAGGTTTCCCAACAAGCCCCCCCTGGTCTAATGACCGAGAGAACAACAGAAGGTCCATGGATGACGGTTAGCTCCGACATCATGGGGCCGTTTCCCCCAAGCAAGAAGCAAAATCAATTTGTAGTCGTATTTCAGGACATGTTCACGAAATACATCGAGGTGAAACCTCTTCGCGCGGCTACTGGTCCCGCGATTATGGATGCTTTTGATAGCCTAGTAATAAACCGATGGGGTTGCCCGAAATATTTTCTGACGGACAACGCCAAACAATACGCTAACAAGCATATATCTTCTCACCTCACGGATTTAGGTATCACCCCCACCCCTATCCCGCCGTACCATGCACAGGCCAACCCGGTCGAAAGAGTCAATCGAACTCTTAAAACGATGATGAGCGCGTTCGTATCGCATGACCATCGTGACTGGGACGTGCATCTCCCCGAATTAGCTTTTGCCATGAACACTGCTGTTCAATCCTCCACACAAATGACCCCCGCGTTCCTGAACTATGGTCGTAACCCGGTCCCCATGAGAAACCTGCGCAAAGATATTCCCCCTCCCCCCTTGTCCCTTCCTACCAACCCTGAATTTTGGTGCGACCGCATGAAGCGATTGCCCCTCATTCATGACTGGGTACATCGCAACCTGGAGCGGGCTGCGGCACGCCAGGCTCAGTACTACAACCGCAACAGGCGCGAAGTAGAATACCGAGTCGGCGACCTTGTCATGCGCCGCGTGCGTTTCCTCTCCTCTAGTGCCCAGAAATTCGCGGCGAAGCTCGCGCTAAAGTTCAGCGGCCCCCACAGAATTCTTCGAATTATCTCCCCCGTCGTCTACGAACTGGATGACCCAGACAGCCGTAGACACCCAAGAGCCCATATCAAAGATTTAAAAGCCTACCACGCTCCGGAGGATGAGCCCCCTTCAGGAAGCTCCAAAAATGTAAAGGACCCCGTGGATCTCGAACCTGTACGGCGAGACAGTAAACCCCCGTGCTTAACAGCTCCTACACCCCCCATAGAGCCCCCAGTACCCAAAGAGGGTGTCGCCCCACGTCGCCGTGGTCGACCCCCAAAACACTTACGCAGTAACCCCCCACCACCTCCGACGGAGAACAGTTGGAGCCCCGCAACGGCTAGGGAATCTCAAAGGGAAAACCTACCCGAAGTACCAAGTCGTCGTGGACGCCCACGAAATCCTCCGGGACCGCGAGTAAAAGTCGCCCCGGGGCCAATGTTTGAACGGCGACCGGGCCTAAGGCCGCGCCGAAATTGAGAATTTATGACACCGGGAGCGGCTAACGACCCTCCGACGGTAGACACCAATATCCCCGGGGGTGGCCGAAGCCACTCCAACGGTGGAGCCCCCTCTGCGTTCCCCGGGAGTGGAGCAGGCCACTCCGACGGGGGAAACAACTCCCCTCTGCGTTCCCCGGGAGTGGAGCAGGCCACTCCGACGGTGGAAACAACTCCCCTCTGCATTCCCCGGGAGTGGCGCAGGCCACTCCGACGGTTCACACCCCCCTTCATGTTATTGATTTCCAGATAAATTTGCGAACCATCGAACTCCTGAATAATTGATAAAGAATCCTCTCCGTACCTGGATCCCTTCCACTTCTCTCACCCTCGTCGAAGATAGAAGACATCGTGCTCCGCAGCTGGAAGATCCGAAGCCTTGCGTACGGTCGTATACCGAATAGTCATAAGGTAAAATTGTATCAGCCAGCCGGCATATGTGCTTACCCGGGGAAAGGACCCCGTTGAAATGTGAAATTTGCGTGCGCTAGCGACATTTATTTAGATACTCTCTTGTATAGGCTCACGGGCAATGTAGGCTTCCCAGGGATACTGGAACGTACCCTGTAGAAAATGTCAAGTGCATTAGAGTATAAGGACTGTGTGTGATTTCGTGTCGAGTTCCCCGGGTATGGACACTGCGTAGTAGCGATTAAGGAAAGTTTGCGTCTGGAAATTGTATCCGAGCCTCCGTATTTATTGTGACGCGAGTAATAAGGATGTACTCGAGTCAGGCCCGGGGGTTTGTGACAAGGTGTCACCGATCTACCCCTTGGCCGATCCTTCACGATGGGTGCCGCGGTTCCCTCGCGTGTCGAAAGTGTCCCGGAGCTCAGGATCACCTTCCTCAATCCTTTTTTTCAGTTTTAGTAAGCCGGATACTCGTCCGTCAGTCGCCGGTAAAGCGACTGAACGGCATTACCGTCTCTTGCTCGGTTGCGCGTTCCGCCGGGAGCGTCACCACCTCCCGAGCACTCGAAACGCCCGAGCCCCTCTTTCCCCTGGCTGTCCCTCTCGGCAGCGCAGGAGGTATCACCCGATGGTAGGAGCCATCGTGGCCGTCGAGAAGGGACACCGCCCCTCTCTGACGCGCCTGCATCGTTCCCCCCTTTTTCGTTGCTGCGCGCCTGCATCACTCAGGCCCAGCATGCTAACTAAAAAAGAAACCGTCTCACATTCCCCTTCTTTTCTCTCGTGGATGGCGACCTTACGCGCCTCCACTCATTCGGCAGTAGCCGTCCAGCTCTTGCCACCGCAAAGCTGCATTCTAGCAGCGTGGCTATTTTTGATTACGTCACAGAACTCTCTCTCTATCGCAGCATGTAAGCCGCCCGAGACGAGGACGGAAGCGACTTCCCCGACACCGCGATTAGGTGGGGAAGACCCCATACGGACCCCGCTCTCTAATCCCCCCGTATCACCCCCGGTGATTCTCCGCTCCTGGTCACTGGAGATGCGCGTACGGTTCCCGCGCGCATCTACCAGCGCTATCGGCTCCCACTTCTCACTTCGTTTTTGGACGTGCTACGAGACGGACCCCAAAAGCCCCTTTTGTTTTTCGACAGCATCAGACCGAGTCGTTGTGCGTTTCGATCGTCGTTTTTGAACTCGGTACCGAGCAGAAGTTTTGCGAGTCGCGTGGAGAAATACAGTGCATTCCGGTGAACGTGTGGTGGTGACAGGCAAACCAGGAGACATCACAGCGAGGTGACGACCCCGGAAACCACCGAGAGAGGGACCTCTTCCGTGCGGCATCAACCACTGGGCCAAGGCCGGAGGACGCCGGCGTATTTCCAGTTCGTCGCTCCGTAAGTCAACCTACACATTTGGGAACGTCTTCTCCGCGGCATCCCCCCTTTGCGGACGTGCGTTTTTTTTGGCATCGTAAAGGGATGGCACGTCCGTGTTTCCCCCCTTTTTCTCTTTTGTTGCGTGTTGCGAATCTCTGGTGATTATAAAGAAACTCGCCGTTGCGTGGTTAGAACCCACGCGTGTTAATCTTATCGCGTCAAATTCTAGATTTTCCTCTTACGGGAAAGTGCTTTCGTAACGTTGTGTGAATTTTGCGTGTCCAGTTCTGATCTTTCGCGTGTCGCGCTCAAGAAATCGTGTAACGAATAAAATAGAATATATTGATTTGAATCCTGAGTTAGCGTAAAAATTATTTTATATCCCCTTCTTTTTTGTAATCAGAAGGAAGGTCATAATACAAAATGCGAAATGTAATTTTAACTTTAAAATTAAATCATTTTGACATAAGTTTATACGAATTAATCTGCGTATCAGTATTAAGAATAACGCTTTTTGTTAAAAATTTTCATTGTAAGACTGTTATTATTTTGGCTTTTGACAAATTGGCAAATTAGTGTTATAAAAATAAATTAATACTATTGTCTATAGGCACATGGTTACAACGTATGTATATATGATAATACATGTATGTAAAATGCATAATGTACATATATAGAATATACATTATATATAAATACCATGTGCATATATATTTTAATAATATTGAACTTAAAATAGTGTTGTATTTTTGTTTGTTTGAAGCACTTTTTGGTCTTGGTCTCATTTCACTCATATGCAAATTTAAATATGCTTCTTAATATAAAATTATTTATCTCACTCTAATGCTGCAAAATATAATTCTAAATAAACCTGTAATAAAATTTAGAATTTTAGCTCTATTTATATTTTAATTTTTAAACACCAAATAAAAACTACGTAGCACGGCTTCGCCCCCCACCCCCCACGTAGCCCGGTATATCATTGTACCCCCCCCCCCCTTAGGCACGTGGTTTATGGAAGGCCCCTAAGGACTGGTTGTTCAGAATATCGCGTATACTTATTGCAGCTTATTTTTATATACCCATACACAATGCCATTAAAGAAAGACATACTTTTTTCAGATATTGAAAGAAATGGTCAACCAGAAAACACACCTATGGTAACATCCATTGATCCCACTACAAAAGTAGTTACCTTGCAACAGTTGGAAGTTGGGCACAAAGGTGATGTTGAGACCAGAGGAAATTATGAAGAAGAAGGGAATGACGGAGGAAATAAGATGAATGGAGATGATGTAGAAGATATTTGTAGAGATCGAAGGAATTCCTATAATCATGTTTGCAGCAGTGACAGTTTACATTTATCAGATGTAAATATCCCTGATGACATGCAATATATCAACTTAAAAGAAATATATGAAAAAATGGAGAAGCTGTATCACAAAATGTTACAGTTGAAAAGACTGGCGGACAGAAGACATAAACAAGCCCGTGCATCATGGAAAAAAAATAAAAATATTGGAAACAAAAGTAGGTATGTCTGAAGCAATTCCGAAATTCCTTCACAGCTAAGAAATATTCTTGAGTGGTTTCGCCCCTGCTGATTTTACGTTTCTTCAATTGTTCATTTAATTTTGCACTGTTTACTTTAATAGTAAATTCTTTTTTTAAACTTCGTTTTAACTTTGTCCAAGTATTTATTCCCTTTTCACTTTGAATAAACATTTTTGCTATCCAAGTAACTGAACGTTTAGCAAAAACAAAAGTCTGCAATTCGTCCCACTGAAACATTACTCCTGCTTCTTCGAAATCCGCGATACAGCGGTCTACGGTAAAATTGTCACTGCCGTTAAATGGGCGAATTGTATCTTCTACATCCTTGTATCCAAGTGAAAACTTTATTCCTCAAGCTGTTGTTCCTCTATGAGCTCCATTTAAGGAACTAAGTTCCGCTAAACAGTATCCTCCTTGAGAGGTGCTGGTCGCCCCGTTGCGTTTCAATTGGCCCGAATACCAAAGAAAACTCCCTACCTCCCAGAACCCGAGCGTTGACGTATGACATACTGTACCCAACGGGTACTGGAGTCAGGCCCGGGGGTTTGTGACGAAACTCGTCACAGATCGGTACTCTGGCCGAGAACGTCCCCACGTAGGAGCCCGATAACGAGCCCCTCTCTCGCGCGGGTCGCTCGAGCGCGCATGCGCCGGCTCGACGGCGCACTGCCGCGAAAGAGAAGAGCACGACAGGGTAGTAAGTCTCGAGCAGTCTCTCGGAATAGCGAGTTCTGTAGAGATATAACCGCGATTTCGGAGTTCACCGACCGTAACGTGTCCACCACGCGCCACCCAGCCTCACGAGTGCCAAGGACGTTTTCGTCCCGAGGACAGACGAAACCCAGGACCCAGGAAGCGGACCGTTGAGAGCAGCCGTCCATCGTCGCCACTACCGACCGAGGCGCCTGCTCCGAGATCATCGCTTGTCAGTAATCTTTTCCATTAAGTGACTTATAGTGTATCCACGAGTAAATTTTCGAACCCCCGGTCGTCTCAAAAGAAGTGCCGCCGTCGCGAGATTAGAACCCGCGCCCCCGTCCCCCCCTTTGATATTCACGGTAAATTTAGAGGTATCTGCCTCGTCCTTTTAAGGGCGAGGTTATAGCGTAAAGAAGTACGTCTGTGTCGAGCATAGTTTTTGCAAGCGTGCTCGTGCGTAGAAACTACGCCGATTACTTGTTTTCTGTATAAATAAAATTACCATAAAGATAATCGCTCGCCTACAAATATTTTATTTATACCCGTCCTACGCGGTTATAATATATATAATTACTGCTCAGTATTAATAATTTTAATTATTGATTTATTAAAAATATAAATTGAAATATAATTATTGAATAATTTTGTATGATAAGGCATTTTTATTTCTTAGAAAAATAATAAAATTTTCTATCTGCCTTAGCGCAGGGCCCCGTGCGCATATTGTGCGATTCGTCCCTGCCGTTTTCTCGATTTCTTTTTGGCTCTCCAATGTCAAGTTTCGAAACCAACCCCGCTATGCCCCGCGTTCTCCTGATGCTCCTATCGTACCGATGGTGTTATGTTTAATTTCGATCAAACTCTGTCCTATGCTTTTCCGCGGTGATAATATATTTATCTCCTTTTTCCTCGTTTAGTTACCGATGGGATTCCCTCGGAGCGTCACTTTACGATGTTTTCAAAATCGGCACGCTGAATTCAGCCAACTGAGCGATCTCCCCTAAAATTTCTGCTTCGAATTTATTTTTATACTTAAAATATTTCTCTCAGTCTAAACTTCTCTTACAAGTTTACTATGTTGTGATTTCTTTCGATTCTGAGAGTGCATCAATCAATGCTATCCTCTTCTTTTATATTCCCTAGTACCGCATTCTAATAAGACTTCAATTTTATATGTTTTTCATGACATCTTCTATCATTTTCAATTTAACATTCCGGTTTGTCAGCACGTAAATGCATTATGGCACTTTTATTTAAATCTGTCGGCATTTATTTAATATTTCCACGCATTTGATCATTACATACAGTTACTATAGAAACTTCCATAATAAGGCTTGAATCTTATATTAAACTTAATGATTGAATGCAATTTGTCATAAACCTACATTCAATATTTTACTCCAAAATATTTAATCTGCAACATTTTACTGTACGGTAGTTCATCCTAAGTAAGAAAACTTCTAATTATACTTTTATTTATAACTTTGAATATTAAGCTATCTATGTTATGATATGCATTGTGAACGTAACATTCACTTCATCGCCTTGGCTTTGCATCTTAATGTGGTTTTATGCTAAACGATCATCTATTTTATTAATGATTATCTACTTTTCTTATAAGTATTAAATGTGGAATCGTTTATAATTGCAGTCCCATGCACGTATATTGCTGTTCCCTCTCTCTCCCTTTCTCACTTTTCCTCTCTCTACCATCCGTTGAACAAACGATAAGAATCATGTTACGAACGAAAAACGTCCGCAACGGGTCCTTGGTGGGTCAGGTCAGATTCTGACACCAGCCCTGTCGGATGTAGGTCCAGGATATTTGGTTTCCGCCAGCATAATTATCATCTAGCTAGTCTATGATATATGTTTCAATATTAACTAGTTATAGTTATATTTACGTGTTCTGCGATTATCGTTTAATCTTAATCGATCACGCGATCGGTTACAACTCGCCGCCGGTCGTAACACCTACCCCCCAAAAAAAATTGGCGTTCCACCGCCGCGCAACTGACGGGGTGCAGTGTGCGATCGCGTTATATACGTAATATGTTTAGCATGAATAGCAATGTGTTTCCGAGGGTGTTGGTTTCCGCCAGCAACTTTTACATTTTTACACTTAACTTTTATAACTTAATGTACATAGGGTACGCTAGTCATTTATTTCCTATTGTGTCTCTATTGAGTGCATAATTGTAAGCTAGTGCCCTGGAGAGCTCTCGCTTGCACTTTTGGCGTGTCACTACGCTTGCCGCCCGATTCACCCGATTAAGACGAGAATTCTCCCGCGTCGATATCACAACGGATATCTACGGCACTTGCACTAGCGTCGAACTGCACGATTCGTTTTGCGACGCGGACTTCGCATCGTTGTGACCGTGATCTTCTTGGATTTGCCGAATGCTGCTGTGATTCTTCCCGAGAACATCTCCAGATGATAAGGGCACAGATAAGGGTCATAATGAGGGATGACCCGCTGTAGATGGTGGCGTTAAGCTTTTCCGCCATGGCCTTGATTCTACGCAATTCTCTTGCCTGATTGATTAGTTCACTGAATTTGAAGTTATTCTCCAGGGTTCCGGATGCGGCGCGAGAGAATCTTTTGATGTGATTTCCTCTCGCCGGATCCTGTCGTCAATCCCGGCGATCTTTACGGCGTCCTCGATAAGTAGCTGCGTGATGTTCAGGCCTGTTGTTCCGTAACTCTCGCGGGTCAGCTCGGAGGTTATTACCGCGGAGGCCGTCAGCGTTGTTCTCCCGGTCTGAGCGTTGCAGCCCGGCGAGAGGCGCAGCGTACCTATCCCTTTCAGTGTTAGAGTTACGATCAATTCGTTGTCGCAGATGACTCTCATCGGTTTCCCGAGTGGCCGAGTGCATCCAAACATTCGCAGTCCGCGAATTTATCAAAAACGTGGGGCCTTAGGCCATTACTCTGATATCGCATATGCTAAAATCCCGGAAATAGATATCGGTGATCGTTCGTATCTCGCAGTCGGTATGAGCGTCTGCCATGTGTATTGGCATTTCCCCGTAGCATACATATGTTTCATCGCCTCGACTGCACTTCTGATATTCTTCCAAGGTTAGGCGTAGATAGCGATCTCGGTCGTTGGTTATACCGGAGTATCGGGTTGTCGGCATTATGAAGGCCGATCAGGACTCATTTCCGAACATCTGCGGCACCGGTATAGGTCGATGTTCGTAAAGCGAGAAATCTTCATGTGATACCAAAGGAATGCGCAGTACATAAACTAACGGTTCGTTCAGGTAGGCAAACTTCATGTCGGAAACTGCGAGCAGGGCATCCAGCGATAATTTACTGTACCGTATGAGAAAATTGCATTCCGGTGTGAGGTTGACTATTTCCTGTATATGCCTTGTAATGTCTTCCATCGTGATGAACTCCGGATGGATCTGCCCCGATTTTGCAAACAGAATTGCGTTTGTCAGCTGATCAGCTTCCAGGGCGTATCGTTGTATTTCTGATTCTAACACGGCCATCACGTGGGTCAGTTTGTTCGTGGCCCATGCTTGCTCCGCTACAGACTCGATTATGCCTCGAGTGTCCCATAACTCGTTCAATGTGTGATTTATAGTCGTTAGTTCTTGGTGAAGCCCACTGAACTCGACCGCGATGACCTTCGTTTGGTCTTTGATCAGGGTTTACCATTTTCAAGGTCATTTAAAGGTCATGTTCGTGCGGGAAATTTTACGTCGGAATATGATATGACCGATTTTTTGGCCCAGGTCGTTTCAAGGTGAAACTTAAAAGTCCCGGAACGGCAAAATATCTGACCGGGAGTACATTATCGGGAAAAATGTTTCAGACAAAAGTTTGAGAATTTTTCCCTGGCAATTTAATTGTAGCAGTGCATTTAATTTGACCTTGTTCATGACCTTGAACGTCATTTGAAGGTCAAGTTCAATTTTTTAAACGAGAACCACTATTTTTTACAGCGAATTTGAAAAGTGGGAAAAATTCTACGTTCAGGACATGACCTTGAATATATCTTGAAGTCAGAGTCAAGGTTATTTCAAGGTGAATATCTCACAAATTCCTGTATGACAATAATATCTCGATGATGAAATGGGAACCATTATTTTTAGAGCGGTAAGCCTTACGTTATAAAATGACGATACATATATGTGTATATATTTTGGTATTTACCGATGGTGGAATAAGGAGGACAGGACTTACCAGTCGATCGCCCTAACGATCGTGAAGACAACGGCGACCCCTTAAAGTCATCTCCACCAATTAATTGTCCTTGAAGAGTGGCCCTAAGGTCTCGGGTTGTAAGCGAAGCGCTTTTGTAGAGTCGTGGGGAAATCCTAGGTCCCTGACGACTCCGTACGTCCGTTTTTATAAGTTCATAACACTAGCAGAGTTTGTGTATTATTCAATTTTTTCTCACTGTTTTTATTTTTACACTGTTTATCATATATTCCTTTTCACTGTTTTTATGCTTGCACTGCTTATTCGATTTTTCCACTGTTTTTATTCATATACTGTTTATAATGTGTTTTTCTCACTGTTCTATTGTTCGATTTAAGTTTTCAAAACAATTTTTTTTATGGTTTAGGGCATGATTGGATTCCGGATACATATAAAAGAGGACGATACTCTACGTTATCGGGCCGCAATCCTCCGGGCCCAAAAACTTACGTATCCCACTTCTGACACCATTCAACAAATTCCTGTTACGAACGAAAGACGTCCGCAACGGGTCCTTGGTAGGTCAGGTCAGGTTCTGACACCAGCCCTGTCGGATGTAGGTCGAGGATATTTGGGAAAGGTGATGGATGTACGATCACCAGTTTAGGTGATAAAGGGCCGTTTATTAACCCCACATGAAAACTCCCTTTGCCGTGCGGACCAACACCCGTACAGAGGCAACGGCTCGCTATATCGAACGCACGGGGGCGCGCACTTAGATTTTCCGTCGTTGCTGACTCGCGACAGATTTCGAGCCCGTACTCCTCAATCTCGGTAGATTGTGCGTTAACTTCGTATGTCCAGCCAAGTCTGTCCTTCTTTCAGATCCGCCTCGACGAAGTCGATGGATCGTTCCGACGTTCCCGTATACGTTTGCAGTTTTCGCCCCTAGGAACCTGCTGAGCTTTTAGATTTGCTTCCGAGCACAGACCTTTGCTGCCATGTAATTTGTCGAAGCCTGCAGGTTCCCAGCCGAAAAGTGCTTATACTTTACTGGAGAGTTCGTGTCGAATTAATGCAACTTCAACTCCGATTGCGCACCTGAGCTCACATCTGGAAGACGGGACTGGAAGCACGGTATTTCGTTGCACCGTAACGCTAGACACCCTATATTATTTCCTACATCTTAATTTGTTATAATAATTATCATCTAGCTAGTCTATAATATATGTTTCAATATTAACTAGTTATAGTTATATTTACGTGTTCTGCGATTATCGTTTAATCTTAATCGATCACGCGATCGGTTACAACTCGCCGCCGGTCGTAACACCTACCCCCCAAAAAAAATTGGCATTCCACCGCCGCGCAACTCACGGGGTGCAGTGTGCGATCGCGTTATATACGTAATATGTTTAGCATGAATAGCAATGTGTTTCCGAGGGTGTTGGTTTCCGCCAGCAACTTTTACATTTTTATACTTAACTTTTATAACTTAATGTACATAGGGTACGCTAGTCATTTATTTCCTATTGTGTCTCTATTAAGTGCATAATTGTAAGTTAGTGCCCTGGAGAGCTCTCGCTTGCACTTTTGGCGTGTTACTACGTTTGCCGCCCGATTCACCCGATTCAGACGAGAATTCTCCCGCGTCGTTATCACAACGGATATCTACGGCACTTGCACTAGCGTCGAACTGCACGTTTCGTTTTGCGACGCGGACTTCGCATCGTTGTGACCGTGATCTTCTTGGATTTGCCGAATGCTGCTGTGATTCTTCCCGAAAACAGCTCCAGATGATTAATCGAAATCGATCACGCGATCGGTTACGACCCGCCGGTCGTAACAATCATAATATTTAAGCATAAATTCACCATCTGTCAGCAAACGTGCAGAAATTTATGATACCTTTTGTGTATGAGAGAGCAATAATGTAAGTATCAAATAAATGATATATATATTACATAGTAATTGACCAACTCACATAGTGCCGTAAACAAATAAAAGAACCAAGTATTCGACGACCGAAATAACGGAAATTATGTCCTTTGATTGCCATTTATAATTATCAGTAAGCCGCTCGTTAGTATCTGGAGTAGCTGTAATTTTTATCTTTAAAATATTAATATTACACGATTACGCCGTAGTCGAAAGGTATGTGCTATGGATATGTTGAAACTATATAAATGAAGTTTAGGAATATTAATAGTGTGAGAATGTTAGCAGAGACGATACGAAATAAACTTATAATATCCGAAAGCTAATGAGATATAAATGGAAAATTCAAAATAATTACAAAATTTGAAAGTGAATATCACGATTGAGATGTATGATGTTAGGAGAATATTAGTGAGAGTATAATGTAATAGTGAGAAAGTAATAATGTGCATAACATTATTATTAACTATTAGTAAGGGTTTAATTAATGTCTTGAGTAGCTAGAACGTAACATCAAAAAATATATATGACTCGTATATTCTACTCATTTAATTGTACACAGTATGAAATAAAACAATAGGGTCAGTATTTGAAGTGAAATATTTATATTACATATTAATATTAAAATTAAGGAATGCAATATAGAGAGTGCAAGCAGATATATTACAAGATGCAATAAGCAAAAATAAAACACGATATTTCAAAGGGTACATATTTAATATTGTGAGGAATTAGATACTTACCGATCTACATTAAACAATATGTTTATTATGAATCTAGTCGACAGCAAACTTATGACTTAGAAAGAATCATATTAATAACTGAATGCTTTTGTCTATAATTTACGAAATCTCCTTGATAGGTGTGGGTAAGAAATTGCAGACACTGGCAATGGTACTCATATCAATTTGTTGCGTTTGCACCTTTGGTCTAGATCAGGGGGGTGACGCACCTGCTATAGTCCCTATGTGTATTCGTTCTCTTCATGGCACCACCCGCTCCCCATTTACGTTAGTTCCTGATTCGCCGACATGAGCGCTGAATGATATGCGTGCTGCGAATTCTCGCGGGATATTCATGCAGTATATCATTGGTAAAACTGACCGGTCTTAAATTTAAAAGATTTGCAGTGAAATAATTGTGTTTATTGAATAAAACTTTGCGAAATGTAATTACATTATCTTTATATGTAAATATGAATTATATGTAAAAATGATTTTACAGCAATTTAAAATAGATTAATACGGATTCCAAAGTAAACCTCATCAAATTCCAATTTAAATTTCCTTTATTCCATATTTCTCCAAATTTAAAAAAATGATTTTCTCATGAATTTTTTCATGAAACATTTTTAATGAATTTTACCTGGACATGAAAAAGGCATTTACGAGAGACGAAAAATGTTTTAAAAGATCACATAAAATTAATTAATTAAAATATTTTCGAAATCCATTTTTGATTACTGAGTTCTGTAAATTAAAATCAAAATTTAAAATTTTCAGTAACTTAATTTATAAAAAAAAGAATAAAGGATAAAGGATTTGGAATTTTCCCCCGCTTTAATGACTTAGATGGCTATTCGCGGGTCGGCTCTCGGGTGGAGAAGTATAGGATGGACAACATACAGACATTATACATGACGGAACAGGACAACACAACACCCACCCAGAGCCAGTCCCCACTCCACTGCCGGTACCGCCATTAACCTATTCGGCGGTCTATGCCGGGGCAAGTGCGATGCGAGTCTTACCCCATCTTTTTCCGAGGTAATGCCCACGACGCACCGACCGCGGAAAAGCCGCTGACGGTACCGACAAACTGCCGACGGAGGTCGACAGCGGAACCGAATTCGTACCTTTACCGAGCAATGTTTACTTCGTCGATTTTCCAAACAAATGGAAAACAAACAGAAGAAAATTCCTCGACGGGGATTCGAACTCGAGACCTAGAGAACGTTCAGATTACGAGGCGAGCACACTAACCACTTAACCATCCCGTTCTTATAACTTAATTTATAAAAAAAATAGTTTACCTATACGTGTTTTTTATACACCCAGTAAACGAAAATTCATTGGAATTTTATTTTTCAATTGAAATTCATTCCAAAAGCTAAGAAAGTCAATTCAGAAATGATAAGGCAAATGAATTCTAATGAATTTCAACTAGTACATAAGAGTCCAAAATAAGTATCTATAATCACTTTTTTTAAACTAAAATTTATTAACATTTCCTTCACTGTGATCGATGATTATGTGCCAGCAGATTCCTACGTGCATTGTGACTGGTTGTACCTCAGAATACTACAGCAATCCACAAAAGGTCCATTTTTTTAAGAGTGCCGAAAAATACTGACTTACAAGAACAATGGAAAGTATCAACTAAAATTAGTTCATTAGAAATAAAACACTTGGTTTGTGCTAACCATTTTTCATCTCATGCCATTACATGGTACACCGAAATGAAAGATGTCCATGGAAGAATTTTTGTATAGTATGTATAATTTTATTTTTCAAAATGTTTGTAAATATAATATAATAATTATTTTAAACATATTATACTTCGCATAGGCTTTTCATATTTAATTATACATTTCTGATTTATAAAAACAAGTCTGCTCGATATAAGGTGCCACGTTTACGACCAGGAACTATACCAATGTTGTTTCCTTGGACAGAATTTGGTAATGGTGAAATTCCCAATGCAGCGTTAGATGGATGATAACATCGATTCAGTTCAAGAAGAATCTGTGCAGGTAACATTGCCAATAAATCTGGATCCCTCATGACGTTTTTCACTTACATTGCACTCGTTCAGTGTTTCCATAAGAGCCCACGTTAAAATGGCACTCGCCCAGTGCAACTGGCACTGCCCTAGTGTCAAATTTTACATGGGCTCTTATGGGAACACTGAACGAGTACAATGTAAGTGTAATACGTCATTGATGTAGAAGTATAAGGCCCCACAGCCTTACTGATGATGCCAGGTGGTACAGACCAGGATGAAATGTGACAAAAAGAGTTTCCATCTAATTTTCAATAGATGAAACCTTTTTCATTTGTCCGATGGCAGATAACTGTTGAAAGAATTATATTTGATATTTATTAACGTTATTAGGTTCTTTCATGGGCACGAAAGTGTTACTGGATATAATTTGACATGCTTCTCTTAGATTTTTACATCGTCATTTAGATCTCATTATTCTCCGAAATTTTAAAAGCGGGAAACATTAAATGAAGGTTTATTAATACATAAGTCGATACTCGTATGTATTCGCCACTTATGGGAAGTCAGATTGTTACCGTATACGTCTACGGTGTCTACGGATAATTAACAGGTCGAAACCTGTATGGCAATATTTAAGATGTGGTGAATTGTACACATATTAAAAAATGGTCAAGAACCTGATTAATTACATTACCCACGTGTCCGAACTCGTATAGCTATGTTTCGAACGTCATGAAAACACGTAAATACCGTGAATAGATAAATGCATAGGGAATAAGCGTGTAATCCTCTCTCTTTCTAATTACTGCTAGCTTCATCCATCATTTCTGTATTATACATTTTAATACATGCTATTGGGATTCTGTGAGATTTATTACTATTTAAATATTATCATTATTAATTATTTATTTATTTATTAATGCTACCTTGATTAACGAAGGGGTGAATTGGCCTACGGGTGATCCGCCAGGTCATTCCTAGATAAAATACGGAACTGAGGTCATCTCTTTTCTATTATGATGGAGGTTGCCTAAACTTGGGAAAGAAAACTGTGTCACTTATATATATATATATATATATATATATATATATATATATATATATATATATATATATATATATAGAGCTTGTCCGTTTCTCCGTTGGGCGCGTACGCGACGGGAGAAATAGACTAGGCAGATCGCGCGACCGATCGCAGAGGTCGAGTCGTCGGATTAGGGCTTCTCGAGTGCGGCCTACGTTTAGGTGGAGTATTCGCGAGCGAGAACGGATAACTCCAGGTGTACAGGAGAGTAGAGTGCACAGTGCAGAGAGCACAAGAATTTTTATAAAGAGTGGAGAGAGTGTGTGCGGGAGAGAAACGCGAGTACATAAAAATAATAATAAAAATAAAATATAAAAAAAAAAGAAAGAACAGTGAAGTGCCGTGGTGGTCAGTGTTGAGTGGAGTGACCTTGCGTAGCCCACGATCGCGAGAGGCCGCAAAAAAAAAAGGCGCGGAGGATACATGCAGGTTGACCCGCAGAAAGGTCATTTAACGACTCAGAGCAGTAGGCCCGAGCACAGTCGGACATGAGGAGGTCCTACGCACCCGACTTGCGAGAGTTCAATCGGAAGATCTCTGAAGTAAAGGCTGGCGGCTCCGAAACCAGTGCACCAGGGAGCCAATCCCCGCAGATACTGCCCGGAATTCTCGGAGAAGGCGCTCACAGTGCCTGAAGAGACAGAGTGCTGCCACCTTTAGTGGCTCTTCCAACGCTTTTCTTAGTCGCTCTCCTTCGTCGTTGGCTGCGGTACAACAAGCATCGGGTTCTAATCGCCAGCAGCAATTTTTTTGAATGGATCCCGTCCTCGACCATGCACTTCACATTCGGTATGCTCCAGCTATTCATCACCGGTGCGATCAACGACTCAACTTGGCGCTCTTTCTTCATTTAACGCGGTAAAAATTTTTTTTTTGGAATGCTCGCGGTATTTTTCATCTCGTGCTTTTTGTTTATCTTCCGTCTTTTAATTCGTCTTATAGCATTCTAATTTTTTTCGAAACTTGGTGTGCTGAAGAAACTCAGGTAAGAGAGTTTAAAACGGGCTCTTCAAAGATTTTCTCTCCGGCTTCGCGACCGTCGAATTATGGACGTTATTCAGGCGATTTGCTTTCTGCAATTGATGAAGATTTTAATTACCTATCGCTCGACGTTTCTCCCAATTGGATTTTTTATTTACTTACAACTCTACCGTTAAAATTAGTTATTGGCTCTTTTTATTTCTCTCCGAATACAGACTTGCAGATTTCTGCTTTAAATGCAGAACTTGTAAATTTACGCATTTTAATAGACTCTTTGAGAGCCCGTTTTTCGGACTGTATTTTTGTTTTAGGTGGCGACTTTAACGATAGAATTGGTTCGCTAGACTCTTGTTATGATAATGTGGAAATTTTTAATAATTCTAGAGTTTTTATGAATAGGAAGTCGTATGGTGTTCAGCATAACAACCGAGGCTCTCTCTTCCTCGAGTTTATGCGGGACAATAATTTTATACTAATAAAGGGTCGTACCGTCAGTGACCATCCGGCGCATTTTACTTTTATTGGAAGTAGAGGTTTCAGCGCGGTAGACCTTGTCTGGGTCTCGGAGCCCCATCTGAGCTTTGTATATGATCTTAAAACGAATTATTACCTCTTAGGTTCAGATCATCTCGAAGTGCTTCTTTACCTATATCTGAGCTCTGAAAAATCTAACCGTGCGAGATCCTCTATGGTCTGGGTAAGCAAGCCGAGAGTGAAATTTGCTAGGTCGCCTAAAGGGATTGCGCAATTTTCTACTGTACTCAGCGATTTTTTTTGTATTCCAGCTCTCGCGGCTTATACTTCTATAGGGGTTTTCTACAACACATTTTGTAATGCCCTCCGCTCGTCTGTCGAAAGAGCAAATTTACTTCGTACGAGTAACTTGAGCACTTCGCATAATAAATATCCTCGGTCAAAGGCATGGTTTGACAAAGACTGTGTGTGCGTTAGAAAAGAATTTAAACGGATTATAAAAGAAATTAAAAGAAATCGCTACCAGGATAGTACCGTTGCTTCTTTTAAACTAGCAAAAAGAAGTATGTAGATTTAATCAAGGAAAAGAAATCTGCATATGTCACGTCAAATGCCGATAAATTTGCAGCGGTGCACAACGCAGCGGATTTCTGGACCGCGGTCGTTACTTTAGTAAAAAACCTAGCGTTGGTTCGATGATTTCTGAGGAGTCTTGGAGGACAATTTTTTCTTCGGTTTTTCCTAAGTTAGAGATTGGGTATGAAGTCTTCTTCGGAACCCTCGATCCCATGCTGGATGCTACGGTTTCGTTGTCGGAAATAATGGAAAGCGTAGCAAGACTGAAGGTGGGAAAGCCTTTGGTCCTGACGGGTTACCGGGTGAAATTTTTAAGCTTTTAGACATAACGGGGCTACCCCACCTCCAGAATCTTTTTAATTCGATTTTTCTTGAGGAGTCATTTCCAAGCGGGTGGACCCGCGCAGCGCTTTTCATGTTACATAAGAAAGGCCCGCGCGATGACCCAATAAATTATAGAATGATCGCGATTACAAATGCTCTATCGAACATTTTTTTGTTAATACTTTGTAAGCGTCTTACTGACTGGGCTATTGAAAACAGTAGGCTACCTGAGGAACAGGCCGGATTTCGTGCAAAAGGAAGTACTGAAGACAATATCTTTGCACTTTTTGCAACTATTCAGATCGGACTTCGCCGGAAAACATCTAAATTATATGGCTTATTTGTATATTTCAGGAGCATTCGACTCTGTTCCTCACGAGCTACTCTGCAGGAAGTTGTATAACCTTGGCGTAAGCGCGAAATGTATTAGGGTACTACAGGCTTTGTACCGGACAGCCTCGGTTTATATTCAATTGGCCAATACCACGACATGTGAGTTCAAGGTTACAGTTGGAGTTTTGTAGGGCGAAATCTTGAGTCCGCTGTCATTTATTCTCTATCTTTCTGACATTTCGAACTCGTATAATCTCTTAATGCTATTGTACGCCGACGATCTAACGATCTTTGCGTACTCACCCGCAGATTTGCGCAGGAAATTACTGCTTCTTGCTGAGTATTGCACCCTTAACGAACTTATCGCAAATATTGATAAAACGAAGATCATGTGTTTCCGAAGAGGGGGGATTTTGGACTCTCATTCAAAGAATTTTTCATATGAAGGCCGTGCGGTTGAGGTCATCAATAACTATCGATAGTTGGGAATTGTGTTTTCTACCTCAGGGCTCGGCCGTCGCCCCTGTGAGGACGGAATCATTAGAACGAAGTCCGCAATAGCCTCGCTTCTACCGCTAGTAGCTTCCGCGAGGACTGAAGCGTGGGATGCAATTTTAAAACTTTATAGTGCCATTATATTGCCTGTTTTAGTATATGCTGCGCCACTTTGGGCGCTTAGATATTTGGACAACCTGGATTCTATTCAAATTGCCTTTTTTAAAAGACTTTTCTATCTCCCTCGAGGTACTCCATCATATTTAATCAGGGTTGAGCTGGGTATCTTGCCGATTGCTGTCGAAATCTTTAGCAGGGCGATCGAATGGGTGATTCGAGTTCTCAGGATGCCGGACTCCAGATTGCCCAAAATCTTACTAGTAAGGCTTAATGAACTGGCACACGTGTCTACCTCTGCGGATTCCATGAACTGGATAACACAGTTGGAGGGCATTTTGGACAGTACAGGGGTCCCTGGGTTATGGAAAAATTTTAATGCAGACTTGTGGGAATGTCCAAGACCGGTTATAGTAGAGAAATATGCAGATACTTGAAGGAGGAAGGACCTCGCGTCATATTTTGCCTCGGATACGCAGCAACTTCTAATTTATCGCTGTTTAACCGACTCAGTTTACACATTTTATCCCAGACGCCTTCCCCTGGACTGTATGAAAGCTAAAATGGAAATAAGATTAGCCACTTTGCATTCCCGTTCATTCACAATTGCAGGTTGTCGATACAACTACGATCCAACAGCCCCCTGTACCATTTGTAACTCAGACGCTAGGGAAGACCTGATTCATATTTTACTGAACTGTCCGGTGCACGCAGATCTGCGGAACAATTTTTTTAAGGGCGCATTTACTCTCATGCTCTTTTTTTAACAAACATTCTTTAAAGTTTTCTGTGACAACACAGCGCAGTCAGCGAGACTTGTTTGTTTTTGATTTGTTTTTTACGTAGAAATTTTATGTTAGGGTACTAAACACCACATTTCTTATCGTTTTCGCTATACTGTTTAAATTATTGAGCCTTGCAATTGCTTCGTAGCTTCGATCTTCGCGTTAGATTTTAAGAACCGCTAGATTTATAAGTATTATATATAATTGTTATTATGTAAATGCAATCATATGTAGTCCGGAGCTCACCCTTCATGGGACTTTGTTCCCCATATATAAGATTTCAATAAACTAACTGACTAATACATTGTCTATTTTTTACAAAAAAGTTATATTTAATAAAAAAGAAAAATCATTCTTCTATTAGATTTTATAGGTACATATTACAAAATTTCTTTATATTTAGGATCTCCACAATTGTTATTTATAACTTTATTTTTTTACAAAAATATTTATTAATACAAATTCTTCAATCTTCGAATTGAGAATAAAAGAAAAATTTAGTTTTTCTGACACAATTCATAAAATAATAATTTTTAAGGCTTCTTTCACTTCTCGATCCTTTCATTTTTTCATTATTTCATTACAAAACTTCTGTACCATTTTACATTTCTTCAAACAACTTATACCATTTTATATTTATTATTTATTATTATATATACTTTCTAGACCAAAATATATTCTGAAGAGGACCAAATTCTAGGCCGAAACGTAAATAATAATTTTTTTTCTGTTTTTATTTAATTACCCTGTAATTCAATACTTCCGTAATCCAAAACAGAAATATACCAAAGAAAAACCTTTCACTTAAGAAACAGCCTAATACGGAAAAGAAGAGTTATTACAATTTGAATAAAAATATTAAATGAAATATATATTAGAGTTTTATATGAGAAAATAACGGAAATCGTACCTCATTAACTTCTTAGTTAGGAAAATTTGTTAGATGATTTTCATGGAAATAAGTTGACACTCATATTCATACGCCTGTGAAGCATGAAGTGATAAATCGTACACGTAGAAACTCAGGAAAGGGTCGGTGACCGATAAAAGAATTGCATTGAAATTTGCATGCTGGCATTTAATATTTGGGAAAAATCGCGGCAACTAGTGGTGACGGGACTTATAGATTAAGGTCGTAACCGATAGGCATCGAAGGAAACAGTAGCTACGGGCTTCAGAGATGGAAAGAGATAGTGATTAAGTACAGCTATAAATGGAAAACATGTTGGAAAACAGTCAAACATTTTGAATAATGTTATAATGGAAAGTAAAATAAATAAATAAAACAGTTCTAACTAGAAATACGTGTAGAATTGTGTATACAAAGTGAGAAAAAAAAATAATTAAAAATAATTATTAGAATGCATAGGCAGCGTAAAGTGTAAAATAATAACCAATTGCTTATAAATAATAGTTCAATTAAATCGTTGAAGTATAAATATTACATGAATAGTATTGTAAGATGTAAAGAGAAATAGAAATAATTTTTGTAACAGATAAAAGAAACATAATAATATCAATGAATAAATTGATAATATACGGGAAAAAGAAATGTAAAGAAAAAAAGATTTATACTTTGTAACTAATTGTTTACAGAGATAAATGCAGTAGGATTATGTAAATAGCATTATATTAGTTTAAATTTAAAAGCAAGACATGAAAGGAAGAAAAGTTTATAAATGTTTAAATAAAGAAATGATTGATTATTTCAAAGAGTATGATATTATTTACAATTAATAAAAGACGTAAGAAAGACAAAGAATACTTATTTATAAATAATTGTTTATATAAAAAGGAGTAATGCGGTAAACATATCAAAGTAAGTATTCCGGGAATCCCCTCCCCCTCTCCGCCCTCCTCTGTGAGCCTTTATTCCTCTCACCATTAACTCTCCCGTTACCCTGTCTCATTACACCTACCGGGATCTTCTTATCACTTTTCGCGAATTTCCGCACCCCTACCCTCAATACTTAACCTCTTCAACCTCCGCGAGCTCCTCCCACCAGCATCTCACCACAGCAAGTTCTTCCTCCTAGGAAAAATTCTTTTATCGCCCACCTCTTTCCACCCACCCCCCACCCGACCCGTGAGCATCGTATCCCATTACTCTCAAATCTTCCACCCCCAGCGAGTCTTTACCCCTTTCTCCTCGAGATTTCCTTCGCACGCACTTCCACTTCACCTCCGTGAATTAATTCCTTTCACCTCTGTGGGATCATCACACCATTATCTCACGACAGCGACCTCTCGCTTTCCGCGACTTTCCAAACTGCATGTGTGTGTGTGTGTGTGTGTGTGTGTGTGTGTGTGTGTGCGTGCGCGCGCGGGTGTGTAGAACGCGTAAGGCCGATGTGACACACGGACATGCACTAACACATTTACCAGGCCATTTGCCCAAAGAACTCCTGCTCCTGTACTTCCTCAGCTTTCGCACGATCCCGAAAGGAGTAGCGAAACGGCAGAGAATTGTCGATATTAATATGAGGGAAAGTACACGCTCACCTTATACCTCAATCTAGCAGGTTGAAGTCAACGAAGTTCAAAATCTTAGTTATTAAGGGCCCTCGAGCGTGGCAAGCCTGTGACGTCAGAAGCGAGGAAAAAGGCGACAAAATTTTGCGCCGATCTTTAAGCAGTACGGAAAACTTTTCAGCTAATTTTTTTTAATGAAAATATTCTTCACTACATTCTCTACCGAGTGAGTGTTTTTGGATAAATTCTGTAGCTAAGAAGTGATTAAAAATAAATTTTGAAAATTTGAATTATACGTATGGTTATGGAACCTGTCATCTTGCATTTGTTTGTCGGTTCAGTCGTTCACGTTTCCTTGCAGCGTGCATGTCGTTTCCAAATTTTCCTGCAATTTTTGGGAAAAAATATGGATGATCTTTTTCAGATACAGGTTCCAAGCACGGTGGGGCGAGATGGAGATACTGTAAGGTAAGAATTAGGATAAGAAATAATAAGCAATTCCAAATGCGATGCGAGAAAGTTGTCTCAACTTCGTTGAGGTTAAAAATGATTTTTTAGTTACTTCTGCTTTTCCGCCCTCCCTACCTAAATAATCAAAGCATGAAGTAAATTACAATAGGATCAATTTGTGTTTGTTACATTTTCTTTTTCGTCCGCGTTAGACCGATCAAATTTGGTAGAAGATAAATTATAATGTACCCTGTACTTATAGTATCGTGGTTAACCAAGATCGCTAAAAAACGCTGGGTTTTATTTCCTCGAGCCGTATTGTATTTTATCCGGTTACGAATGCCACCTTACAAGGTGTTCATACATGTTTTAGAGGAATTCTTGTAGAAAAGCGTACACATGTCTTTGAAATAAATATGGATGACAATTTTTTTCAACTTCAAAATTTCAAAACGAACTTCGAAAACGCCGGGGCGTATGTGAGGATGCTTCTAAAATTTCTTATCGTAATTCTTAAAAAATTTTATAAAATGTAAAAAAACAAATATTGAAGATTTATCTTTTTATAATTTACTTCACGCTTTGATTATTTAGGTAGAAAGCGCGGAAAAGCAGAAGTAATTAAAAAATCATTTTTAACCTCAACGAAGTTGAGACAACTTTATCGCATCGCATTTCGAATAGCTTATTATTTCTTATCATAATTCTTACCTAACAGTATCTCCATCTCACCTCATGCTTGGAACCTGTATCTGAAAAAAGTCATCCATATTTTTTTCCAAAAATTGTAGGAAAATTCGCAGACGACATGCACGCTGCAAGGAAACGCGAACGACTGAACCGAAAAACAACTGCGAGATGACAGGTTCCATAACCATACGTATAATTTAAATATTCAATATTTATTTTTTAACACTTCTTAGCTATAGAATTTATCCAAAAACACTCACTCGGTAGAGAATGTAGTGAAGAATGTTTTCATGAATTTGCAGAAAAGTTTTCGGTAATGCTTAAAGATCGGCGCAAAATTTTGTCGCCTTTTTCCTCGCTTCTGACGTCACAGGCTTGCCACGCTCGAGGGCCCTTAAGGCTCCAAACTTCCCTCGGTATAATATGGATATCTCGAAACTGGCACAGTTTTCTTGGATCCACGTCTTTTCTGGCAGTTGATCGAGCCGGAGGGGCTTGCTGAATTTTAGCCTGAAGTCAGGCGAAAAAGAGCGAGCTTGAAGAAATATGATGGATCGTAAAAAAGTTAAACGTTGATGATCTGCCATGTTTTCAAAGTACATGCCAATTAAATATAAGCTAAACTTTAATGCAGTGTTAAAATTCCTTCTCGGTAGTAGTATACTTAATTTATCCGTTATTTAAAATTCAACTTGTCACATAAATTATTATTTGTCTATTTTTGTTTTCATCAAATTATAATAGAACAGTTTCCACGCCTTGAACATTCGCATCCGATTCAATATAAAATTATGTTTCCAAATTTTGTTTTCAAAATTTTGTATTTAAAATAACATTATGTTGCAGTATCGAAGACAATATGAACAAATATTATAACCTAATGATGTATTGTTATAAAAGATAAATGTAAATTATTGTTACAACTTTCCTATGTGCATATATATCTAACACAAGGTAAAAGAATAATTTTTAAAACAAACCTGCAAATAACTAATACATTGTCCAGAGCAGGCGAAACTAGGTACTGGTTTCGATATACATCCCTCATAATGCAGAAGATGAACAATTGCTGTTTTGTGACATTGGTCGAAGGCAGTAACACCACTTCCTTTTCCCAAAGAATAACATATTAAGCTAAGAACTTCTTCGTGTAATATGAAATAATACAAATTTTATGTTAAATAATTATGGTTTACATCCTATAAAATTAGAACAAATTTTAATTAGTTTACCGATTACATTCACTGGTTGGATATTATGTAACAGCATTGCTTAAAGGATCGAATAAATGAGTGATACGTACGTTACTCAAATCCAATTTTTAAGCTAGAACAGTAATTAATTAAATTACTATTTATACATTAACTTGCTCACGCTATGTATATATATATATATTTAGAAAAGTGTGCATTATTTTTTAATGTGACTAACTCGGCTATATGTACTGTGGGCTTTGCCCCCCCCCCCCAAGGACCGCCCCTAGAAACTATCCTAACCTACCCTTTCAGAACTTCGTCTACGGTCGGTTATGCCTTAATTTTGGTTATAGGTCCTGGAACTAGCGTGAAAATCAGTGAAAATTTGCAGGACCGTCCTGGAACTAGGCAAAGGTCCTTGAAGTATCGTAAATTCATGTATGTTTGTCCTGGAAGTATACGTTTCACATAAATAAATATATATATGTATATACTTCATGTACAGCTATAAAACCGCATATTATATAAAAAATTTATATGGTTAAATGAACTACTTTGTACTTTTGTGTAACATTTTTAAAATCAACAATGCATGTTGTGTTCTTGTTATGTATACAGTAAACAGAAATGTAATGAGTCATTCTCTTAATTATATTGTAAAAGGTAAGTAGTCGATATCTGAAAATACTTCCCAACACACTTTCAAAACAGAATTTTTTGCTACACGTCTTTGACACACTTGCTTGTACAATAATGAACAGGAACTGCTATCCACAAAATCACAATTGTACAAATGAAAACAGTAATTCCATAAGTGGTACGTATATCTAAATCATAAAGGAGCCTGGAACTGTAATTCATTTACACTGAATGTATTTCAGTACATCGCAAGTTGTAACAATGACACATCGCTTTAGTTATCGCATAAATCGCAAAATACATGGATACACTTTCGCTTTCCCGTTAATTTCAATAATGAGCACACCATCGCTTTCACATTTAAGTACCCTGCACGGGCCAGTGAACGGATATTGTAACGGGGTTTTTACGGCGGGCACACGTGATAATACATGTGTTCAAGTGTCTAATTCATTGAAAAAATGTTTTTTGCTTATTTTTATTTTTCTCATAAATAATCATCTCATAAATAGGGGAAAACATTTACCGTAATTTTAAGTGGCGTATAGTAAAAATATTCAGACCCCGACGCATTCGAAACTAAGCGCAGATGAAAAGATTCCCATTACTACACTGAAACCATTTAATATAAAACACAATTATAGGTCATTATATGGATTTATATATTTTGATAATTATTACACTGCCAACAAGATATCACATAATCGCCTACACAGTCAATATCACAAATTATTATAATTACGAAACACAAACGGCATAAATTACGCGAAATGAAACCATAGATGTCCGACAAGTCAAAATTGGACTACACAATATTACTAAAATGAAGATGTCGGACATGTCATTAAACGGAAATAATTTACGCGAGATTAAAATTATATATCAGATCAGTTAAAAAGAACGTATTAGGCGAATTGACGAACATAACTTATGAGACTAACATTGAAATCTTTATCATTGACATCGAACATTTTACAATAAAATTCAGTACATACATGAACAAAAGTCTATACATACATTCATACAATTATTTAGCGGACGACGGAGAGAAGGCGCATTTTGATTCCCTGGTCTTATTTCTTCCTCCTCTTCTATGATGCAGTGTCTTTTGTGGTCCGTCCTCAATGGTGTTCAATCTCACCACGGGTCGATTATCCTTGATGTTGAAGGTGAGCTGTCCTCGGGCGCCCTGGACTCTGCCGTTCGTCAGCATGCTGGGCATTCACTTGGCACGAAGGGAGAAATTTTATGGCAGAGATTTTTATAGAATAACTATTTCTAGGGGAGGACAGCGCTCAACTCAGGACTTCGACCAGTGGATCGAAGTCATGATATTTCCTCAGTATTTAGTTTATAATGGCTGCATTTACGGCCAAAATTTATTGGCTTGTCGTCTACCGCCCGTGAAGCGGGCTTTGGGGTTTTCTCGGGAAAACCCCGCGCCAGGTGGACGACTCGCTTTTTTTTTTAGCCCGGCTAGCTGGCGAACTCCCGGTAGGGCACGAGCTCGCCCAGAGGAGGTCGGCTCCTGCCTCCTTCCGCGCCTGAAAACGAGGACCGCGAAATACCCTACGGCGGCACCGCACACTGCCCGCACAAGCTACGGGAGGGGTGTAGCAGGAAAACAATAATAATACTAATTATTTTATTTTAATTAAAAAGGATATTGGGCCTTCTTGCCCTCTCAATTTTAATGTATAAATTTTCAGGTGGCCCACGGCCGACTTACAATTAGTTGTTCACAAAGTTTGCGGTTCGCCTGCTCGCTCCCGACAAAATGGCGTTTCGTCCTCGGTTCGACGGCCGTCTCGTCCTCGGCTTGACGGCCGGTCTCGTCCTCGATATTGACGGCAAGTTTCGGGCTCGACTCGCTCCAGATGTCCGGGTGATCCGGCCCGTTCTCTCTACTCGCGATGACGCGCTCGACACTTGGTTTCGCTTTTTCTTTTACCGTTCACGCGACGCTCTTACGTTCGGACTCTCGATACTTCTCTCCTGAAGGTGTGTTCCCAACTGACTGCGGCGCCCGCCGCTGCCGCGCATCTCCGAGCGCCGTCACCGGCGGCGCTCGGGCATTTTCGGGGCCGTTCGTTCCTGAAACAATTCTATTATCGATCGATTCGAATTGATGTATCACTCCGCGCTCTCGCGACCGCGGCACGACTCCTGGACAACGTAACGCCCCGTTACAAACCCCCCTCCTACCTCGGGATTACTCAGAACTCCCGTCTAAGGACTACCGTGCCTCGTATCTCGGATCAAGAGTTTGTCCAGGAATCGTCGCGATCGTTCCACGCTCACCTTCTAATCCACTCTTACCTCCTCCGAAGAGGGCGGGGAAGGGAGAGACTCGACCTTCCCCCCATCACGGGCGGATTACTCCTTCCGCAGGGCTTCCCTTTTGGCCTCTAGGA
Organism: Trichopria drosophilae; assembly: GCA_030407085.1. Classification (NCBI taxonomy): domain Eukaryota; kingdom Metazoa; phylum Arthropoda; class Insecta; order Hymenoptera; family Diapriidae; genus Trichopria; species Trichopria drosophilae. Next base: position 72,944,482 of record CM059584.1, read on the forward strand.
CCACCATCTTCTGCAGCGGGGGAAGCAGCCCCGCCAGCCGATGGGCCCACCTGAGGGCGTCTCCCTCGTCGACTCGCCCTGCGACGAAGGCCGCGGCAGTTGGCCCCAAACTGCGGAGCAGGGTGGCCAATGACTCGGCCGTTTTCAGGGCGTCCTCCTCTGCCCTCTCCTGGTCCTGGTCCTCCGGCCTGGGCGGACTGGCCTCCTGGCCGTGGCCCGCGTTCTCCCCGGGGGCGGCTGCTTCTCCCCGGGGGCTGGATTCTGGATTGGATTCCGGTCTGGTTCTCGATGTCTCCTCGGTTGTCGTCTCCTCGCGGGTCCCCTCCGCGATCGATGTCGGCGGGTACGGGCGCTGGCCCCCTCATCCTTGACGCGTGTCGCCGAAGAGCTCCGCTCTCCGCGACTCATCCACTCCCGGTAGCGCTCTGCACATCGAGGGCACCCGGAAATCTAGCTCTAGACAAGCTCTAACCCAGACAAGCCCGAGAACCCGCAATTCACGCAAAATGGGCGAATCCACGGGGCCGGACAAGATTTCCACAGGTGCCTCTCGCGCCAGCAGTTGAAGCACTTCCCGGGAGGAGGATCTCGCTCGACGTCAGTGGGCAGCTCCCGCAGCCCGCCAAACAGGATCCCACGGGCGACTGGCCGCGAATTCGGGTGCCGACCCACGGGGAGAGGGAAATCCCCTTGGCGATCCCTCGGCACCGGCGGTTGTCGTGGCGACGCTGCTGCTATCCCGCGGTCTTCTTCCTCACACCAGAGGGGAGCGACCTGCACCTCGACAGGGACATCGTCGGGTCCGGGCTCCTGCAGGACGACCCAGCTTTCATCCGGGGTGGGCGCCTCCTCTAGGCGCACCCCCGTCAACAAGGCCGCGAGGACTCCTCCCGACTGCTCTCGGGGGTCCCCTGTGGCGGCCGGTGAAGTGCCCCTTCCTCTCGTGGTCACCTCCGCGCTCAAGGCCTCCTCCCTTTCGGGGCCATATAATGGAGGTCTCCACTCCCCTTGGTAGGGGGCGCCTCCCTCCTCTCCGACTCACTGTCGCTGATCTCCACATAACTTTATTTCTGTAACAAAAATTGTAAACGGAATTAATTCTTGACTCGACTGGATCCGCGGGGTGCAACATACCGCTTCAGGTCCGTGGACTTTCGTCACTCTTTGCCCGGTTTCCCCGCCCAACTCGTACACGACGGGAGAAATTACGTTTACGACGCGGAACGGCCCCTCGTATCGCGGCGCTAGTTTCGCGGCAAATCTATCCGCGCCCGACGACAGGACGTGATTTCGCCGCAACACTAGATCTCCGACATGAAATCGAATATCACGTCTGCCGCGGTTATACTGTCGACGCTGGCGCTCGCTCGCTCGGTCTTGAAACCGACGTACCAGATCCCGTAGGGCACTTAGACGTTTCAGACGTTCTTCCCATTCCTCGTTCTCGATGCGTAGCACTGGCGCCTCCCCCTCCAATCGACGCCTCAAACTCTTGACCGGGGACGGTTGTCGGCCAAAATTAAGGAAAGCCGGTGACACTTTCGTGCTCTCCTGTACGGCCGTATTGATCGCACTCCGGAACTCGGGCAGATGCAAGTCCCAGTCTCGATGATCGGCACCTACAAATGTGCGGATCATAGTTTTGATCGTTCGATTCACTCGCTCAACCGGGTTGGCCTGGGGATGGTACGGAGGCGTAATAATCGATCGCACTCCGTACGCCGACATCTTGTCCATCACCTCGTTTCGGAATTCCTTCCCATTGTCCGTTAAGAGGTATAAAGGCGTCTCCCATCGAAACAGCACCAAGTCTTCGAATGCTCGAGCGATACTCCTGCCGTTGGCGGTCCTCAGCGCTTTCAACTCCACCCACCTAGTGAACATATCGGTGAATACGAGGATGTACCGATTCTGTCCACGACTAGGCGGGAATGGGCCCATGATGTCGGCGGACACAACGGTCCACGGCTTTTCAATGATCCGTTGACCCATCAATCCTGGGGGCCCGCCCTGCGCCGTCTTTTGAGCTTGACAGTCGCGACACTCTCCGATAAATTGCTGCACATCATATCGGAGGCCAGGCCAATAGTACTCTACTGCTATGCGGCAATACGTCTTCTCGACACCGTAGTGTCCGGCATGCGCCTCCTCATGCGCATTGCTGAGGGCTTGTGCTCGCAATCCGACCGGCAGTACCAACTTCCAGCGGTTCTTCCCTCCGGTCACCGGGTCCAATAGTGGATCGGATCGGGCGTGATATAGCCGATCCTCCTCTAATCTCCACTCGGGGAACCGCTCAGGATGCGCTCGTACCAACTCTCTCCTCCTCTCGTACCAGTCGTCTTTCTCTGCGGCTACTCGCATGGCTCCGACGTCCTCTTAAATCCTCCAGGAAAGGGCGTCCGGGACATAATGCAGCGCTCCTTTCTTATGACGAATGGTGAAGTTCCACCCCTGCAACTCTAAGGCCCAGCGGGCTAGACGTCCCGTTGGATCCCTTAGGTTGCGCAGCCACTGAAGGCTGCTGTGGTCGGTTATGACCTCAAACGTATAACCTTCCAGGTATGCCCGGAGCTTCTTTACGCCCTATACCACCGCCAAGCACTCCATCTCCGTGGTCGAGTAATTCTTCTCCGCGGCGGTGAGGGTACGACTCAAGTACACAATGGGGTGCTCCCCGTCATCCTGTTGCTGCGTAAGCACTGCTCCGAGGGCATAATCACTGGCGTCTGTTTGCAAGGTGAAGGGCCGCTTGAAATCAGGCCTCCCTAGCACTGGGGCCTCCGTCAGTGCCGCTTTCAGACTCTCAAATGCCTGCTCTTGCTCCTCGCCCCACTCCCATGGCTGGTTCTTCCTGGTCAGCTTGGTGAGTGGAAGTCTCTTCTCGGCGAGGTTTGGTATGAAGCGTGCATACCACCCCACCATCCCGAGGAAGCATCGAACTTGCTTCAACGTCCGCGGGGGCGGGTACTCCAAAACAGGGCGGACTTTCTCCATATCGGGCCTCAATCCTTCTCGATCAATCCTGTATCCGAGATAAACCGCACTCTCGCAGCAGAATTCCGATTTATCTCGGTTTATTTGGAGACCGGCTCGTACAATGATCTCCAATACTCTACGGACCCAGACCAGATGTTCGTCGAAAGACTCGTTGACGATGATGATGTCGTCTAGGTAGACGAATACCCTCGGTTCGTACTCCGGTCCGAAGAGTGAATCCATCAACCGCTGGAAGGTGGCGGGTGCATTCGTAAGGCCGTATGGCATCCTCTTAAATTGATACAGCCCTCTACCGACCCCAGAAAAGGCCGTGATCTCTCGGCTTCTCGCTTCTAGCGGCACTTGGAAGTAGGCCTGGCTGAGGTCTATTTTGCTGATAAACCTCGCTCGGCGAACTTTATCCAGTATGCTGTCTATGTTCGGCGGCGGATACGCGTCCTTCCTCGTGACGGCATTCACGTCGCGGTAATCGACGCAGAACCGGTAGGTCCCGTTCGGCTTCCTTACCATGACTGGCGAACTCGACCACGCGCTGATGGATGGCTCAATGATGTCGTTCCTTATCATTGAGTCAACCTCGGCTTGGGCGGCCTCCAAGACGGCCGGCGACACACGACGAAAACGATGTTTCACCGGTCGCGCGTCTCCTACGTCGATGACGTGCTCTACCAGCGTGGTCGTCCCTAGCGTAGCTGGAGGTGGGGGTAGCAATTCGTCCAACAATCTGGTCAGCTGTCCCTCTTGATTGGACGTGACCTCTGCCAACCCCGCACACTCCGCGTGGATAGTTGCTTCTTCCGCAACAGCGAAGCGTTTCCATGGGCCGTTGCCACTCCTCCACTGCCCTTCTTGGCAGTCGACGGTGATTCCCACCGATCTGAGGAAGTCAATTCCCAGAATGGCCTCGTATTCTACCACTGTGGCGACGCGGAAGGAAACCTGCTCGATCCGATTTCCCACGTCGACCATCAGCGGCAGTATTCCGGTAATTTCCGTGGAATGGCCTGTGGCGCTCCTTAATCCTCCTTTATGGGGCAATATGTGGTCTCGACACGCGTCGGCAATCCTCGGTCCGACGAACGACCGTGTAGCTCCTGTGTCGCAGAGTCCTCGGACTGCGACTCCGGCGATGACGAAATCAAAATAGAGGCGATCATCCGGCATACCTCTTCCGGCAGCGATGTCTTCTATCTCACCTCTATTTCCTCGTGACGAGACACCCCATTTCTCCCTTACGAATCGGAGAACCTCCTCTTCGGGGCATATACTGCCTATCCTCTTCTCGGCGCACTCGTCCTCCAGCTTGATGGAAACGTCTGCGGGCTTGGTCGGGAAGACTCGTGCCTCGACCCGCGCTGCTCGTTTCCCGAGTGTCGCACACCAGCCTCCATGCATTGCACGCACTCCCGTCGTATCATGCCTAATTTACCGCATCCGTAGCACTGCCGGGGCTCCGGGCACTCGCGCACGAAATGGCCCGTCCCGCCGCAGTTATAGCACGGGCGCGCTCCTGGTGCCACTCTCAACTCCCCCCTCCTAGGCCTAACGTGGCGGGGCGAAGTCGGGCATCTCTCAGGAGGCGGCTCTACGGATCGCCGGAGCTCTTCGGTTGCTCTCGGCGGCTGTCGTCCTGGCCGATTGGGTGGCCGAACAGCGGTTGTTCTCGGTGATGCTCTCCTCTGTGGGGGCGGATCTTGAATGGCTTGCCTTTCCGGCAGTACCGCAGCGATCTCCTCTCGGCTGCTTCTTCTTAATTTCGAGGCTCTACCCCTCTTCCTGCGGTTTCTTCGACTGCTCCTTCTCGGCTCGCTCACCGACGACGACGAATCGGACACTTCTTCCCCAGCGGCCACCCTGATGTTTCGGGACGACACTCGGTTTCCGCCCTCCTTGCTGGCTGTCGTCGTTAGTTGACGGTATCGTGCATCCCACCGCTTATCGTCTGCGAGTTCTCGGCTTGCCTCTAACAGCTCGGCGAACGTCGCGCAATCTCGGACACTCGTAGACTTACGGTAATCCGGCCGTAAGTTTCGGATCGTCATCCTAACGTGGCTCTCCTCTGGCGGTGGTACTCGCATTTTTCGGAATCGTCGCCGCAATTCCTGCAGGAAATCCTCTATATCTTCTGTCGGGTCTTGAATCCGTTCATGGATCGACAGAAGAATCTCGGTGTCCTCGATTTCTACGCCGAACCGGCGCTTGATTCCTCTTTCGAACGTTCTCCACGTTCTCAGTAAAGTGGGCTCGTCTCGAGTCCACTGTCTTGCCTTCCCCTCGAATAGGCCTGGCAAGACGCGTAGCACGTCTCCCTCAGGTAGCTCGAGGCAATCCATGCACTCGTGCAACCCGGCTAAAAATTCTTCGACGTTGGACCCGTCGAACTTCAGACCCCACGATCGCAGCTGCTTCACGGTCCATCCGCCCTGAGAATGTCTCCTTGGTTCTTCAGGCGGAGCAGCATAATGACCGTGTTCGGGAAACGTCCATCTCGGCCGTGCCGTCACCCTATGGAGTTCTCGTTCATCCGAGGCTACCTCCTCGTAATCCTCCATCGGGCTTCTTCTTGCCCGCGTTTCCTCAGGACGAATCTCTCGCCTGATTCTCGCGCGTGCGCAGCTTCCTGGTTGGTCCCGCGGTGGTCGAGCCTCGTTCTCCTTTCTCTCTCGTGCTCGTTCGGCTTTTCTCCGACGATCGTCCCTATACCCTTCGCTCTGGCTCTCCTCCTCATATTCCTCTTCGGATTGAGCCGCGAAAAGAGTGCACTTTGCTGCAATGCGCGTGCGTAGGCGATCGTCCTCGGTCTCCGTTTCTTCGGGCAGTGTGAGCGCCCTCTCCGAAAATTCCGGGCAATATCTGCGTGGAATGGCTCCCTGGTGCACTGGGTTCGGAGCCGCCAGCGGTCTGTGGATCACTGATGTCCCTTGCGGGTGATGCCACGATCCGCTGCTCAAAGTGACATATGTCGTTGGCACGGCATATGTCATCGTCCCTACTGGATGATCGAACCCTGGTCTGGCGATGTCCACAACTCCGGGTGACACTCTCGAACCCGTTGTGGTCCAGGTCGGCTGGCTGCTCACATCCAGTGGCGTGCATGTCGAGGTGGCTCGACTCGTAGCCGTGGACGTTCTCCTGTCCTTCGTCACGGCTTGACAGGTGACAATCCTGGTTGAAAACTCCTCTTGTCCCTCGATGTCCCTCGATGGTGTTCGTCCCTCCGAGATCTGGACGTGGACACTCGTTTCGGAAGCGCCGGATTTCATTGCGCTCTCCGCCTCTCCTTCTGAGATTTCCTCCGATTGAGCTCTCGCAAGTCGGGCACGTAGGACCTCCTCATGTCCGACTGTACTCAGGCCTACAGCTCTGAGCCGTACAATGACCTCTCTGCGGGTCAACCCGACCGGATCCTCCGCGCCTTGCGAGACCTCACTCGTGAGTTTCTTCGAGGCGACGGTCCTCTTTTTTGTCATCGCGATGCCCTACTCTAAATTTTTCGCCTAGTGCGGCCTCTCGCGATCGCGGACTATTCAAGGTCACTCCACTCTACACTGACCTCCACGGCACTTCACTGCTCTTTCTTTTGGTTTTTTATTAATATTTTTATGCACTCGCGTTTCTCTCCTTCACACACGCTCTCCACTCTTTACAAGTATTTAATGTGCTCTGTGCACTGTGCACGCAACTCTCCTGCACACCTGGAGTTATCCGCTCTCGCACGCGGATACTCCACATAAACGTGGGCCGCACTCGAGTAGCCCTATCCGACGACTCGACCTCTGCGATTGGTCGCGCGATCTGCCTACTCTATTTCTCCCGTCGCGCACGCGCCCAACGGAGGAACGGGCAAGCTCGCGGTTCGACTGGTTTGAGAGTCGACTGACGTGCGCGTGCGGTTTCCCGTTGCACCTCGTGGATCGCAGTTGTTGTCGGACAGCCTGGTGACACCCGATTGTCACTCGCTTGCACCAGCACACAAAGAATCTGTACTTTGCGGTTTGTATCACTTAGCCTATTTAAGTTAAATCTAAGGGAAGGGATAGGTATCTCTTTTTTTTTTTTTTTTTTTTCAATAACAACTTACAACTTAATAACTAAACTTCTTATTCTAATTTCGTACTACTATTCAAAATGAATATATTCTATTACTAATTAATCAAAATTAAATTTAAATTCAAATATTACTCGAAATTGATAACTTATTTATTATCTTAGTAATCCATTCTAAATTATTAATTCTAATTCCATTTCTCTCGGGAGGAACGAATCGAACGGATTTACCGACGCGCTCCTGCCAACCGCCCGCGGCGCTGCGACCCGACGCTGCTCTTGTCGGCCTCTCTATTCAACTGCGCGTTCCGCGGCCCCTACTCCGGTGGGGGATTCTCCCACTCGGCCCGACGTGCTGCCTCTCTGCAGGCAGGGGAATCCCGTCCCCACTCTACGTGGACCGTCGCGTTCTCCCTGCCGGGGGTACTTTCTCCCGCCCGACGCGCACCGTTTCCGCGCAACGGAAATCCCCACGCGGCTCGCCCCTTTGGACAAGCACGGTGCTTGCCCAAGTCCCCGCGCGGCGCGTCCCTTTGGACAAGCACGATGCTTTCCCAAGATGGCGGCTTTTACCCGCGTTCGCCGGAAAAATGGCGAACTGCCTCGTGGCCGAGACGCCGAAACTTTTTTCTACTTTTCACTCGCCCACTTCAATAAAACCGGTGCCTAATTTAGGCACTTTTCTTAAGCCCCACGTTGGGCGCCATTTATAATGGCTGCTTTTACGGCCAAAATTTATTGGCTTGTCGTCCACTGCCCGTGAAGCGGGCTTTGGGGTTTTCTCGGGAAAACCCCGCGCCAGGTGGACGACTCGCTTTTTCTTTTTTAGCCCGGCTAGCTGGCGAACTCCCGGTAGGGCACGAGCTCGCCCAGAGAAGGTCGGCTCCTGCCTCCTTCCGCGCCTGAAAACGGGGACCGCGAAATACCCTACGGCGGCACCGCACACCGCCCGCACAAGCTACGGGAGGGGTGTAGCAGGAAAACAATAATAATAATAATTATTTTATTTTAATTAAAAAGGATATTGGGCCTTCTTGCCCTCTCAATTTTATTGTATAAATTTTCAGGTGGCCCACGGCCGACTTACAATTAGTTGTTCACAAAGTTTGCGGTTCGCCTGCTCGCTCCCGAGAAAATGGCGTTTCGTCCTCGGTTCGACGGCCGTCTCGTCCTCGGCTTGACGGCAGGTCTCGTCCTCGATATTGACGGCAAGTTTCGGGCTCGACTCGCTCCAGATGTCCGGGTGATCCGGCCCGTTCTCTCTACTCGCGATGACGCGCTCGACACTTTTTCTTTTACCGTTCACGCGACGCTCTTACGTTCGGACTCTCGATACTTCTCTCCTGAAGGTGTGCTCCCAACTGACTGCGGCGCTCGCCGCTGCCGCGCATCTCCGAGCGCCGTCACCGGCGGCGCTAGGGCATTTTCGGGGCCGTTCGTTCCTGAAACGATTCTATTATCGATCGATTCGAATTGATGTATCACTCAGCGCTCTCGCGACCGCGGCACGACTCCTGGACAACGTAACGCCCCGTTACAAGTTGACGAAGCCCCGGTACTGAATCTCCTTGACTTTCGTTTCGTATTCAATGAGGTGGAAGTCCGCCGGATGATTTATGGACGTTGGAGATTCTTACGTCGACGTCCCGGGTCTCGTCGTCCAGGAACGGCCACCGGAGGTTTGAAGAAGAAGGGGTTTGCCGTTCCGTCATAGTTCTTTACATATGCCGTGTCAATTCCAATAGATTTTGAACTCTCGGCTTTTTAGTCGGAATTTGGGGCGAACTGTCATCCTTTCAAAAGTATTCGCACACTTGAATTTGACAGGCCGCCCACTTCTTTTGAATTTTCGTGGCACGCGCGGCTGATAGGCGAACCGACGCGTGCGCGGTATTCCGACTAGCCTCGTCATTCGGATCTTTTCGGCGCACTCTTACACCTCTCGTAGCGCGCCTCGTCTGTTCTCGGATCTCTTCGTTTCCGCGGGTCATTTCACCCAATCACGTAGAGGCAGGGTTCGTCCACACTACTCCAGTCAATGGCAGTCCCTCATAATAATCGTCCATCACACGTGTAAGATGGACGATTTTTTCCGTATCGGTTTTTTAATTTCCCGTTTGATCGTTGGCACCTTCTCCCCCATACCTTCTCTCCGTTATTAACACGAACGTCGCGTTACAACACTCCAGGGTTTAATCGCACTCCAATACACATACCCAAGAAAGTCGTGAATAATAGAGGTGTCCCTTCCTGAGCAGCATGTCACATGTTAAGATGGAAATGTTCAAGTAAAAATAAAAAAAATGGCGACGTCGCAAAATTCGCGTTAATGTGGTGAATGCCAAAATCGTTTATAAATTCTTAGAATTCTTGTGACGTGAATGCGGATCCTCTATCGGATGTTAATCTTTTTGGTTTACTATAATTTGTAATGTATAGTTTCAGCGCCGCTATCACTTCTGAACTAGACGTCGTTTTGGTCGCGTACATTTTAACGAATTTCGTAAACGAGTCCATTGCCACGAGAACATGTTTCTTAGCGACATGATTTTTGTCGATTGGTCCTAAATGATCAACATGAATCTGTTGGAAAGTACATTCGCTTTACGGATATTATGAAGCTCGCCTTCAATTTTGCCACAAGGGGGCGAGAACGCGATACATTTAAGACATTTACGCAAATGATTAGTAACTTTTTCAGACAAATGAGGAAACCAATAACTTTTTTTGATTACATTACATACTTTGTCAATGCCTACGTGACCAAGCTCATCGTGGTATTCATGCAGAATACTAGTTTCCATACTGCGTAGGACGTAAAATAAATAAAATAACTCATTACCACCCTTGCGGTATATAATACCATTTCGCAAGTTAAAAAATTTATATTCGCTTTTTTCTAATTCGACACGGATTTTCTCAATTGCAAGATCTCGATTTTTACAAAGTGCGAGGTTGAATTCTAGAGAGTTGCCTTCGACTATATTAATGTTGGCACGACTTAAACCTTCTACATGAGACATTTCCGCCCTTCACGATGTTCACGAACATAATCATAGTACTGGAGGTCGAGAGCAGTTTCAATTCGCGGATTAATGTCTTTCTTTTTTAACGTCAACGTGAGCGCATTACAATCAGCCATTATTTTAAATTTCTGGCCGTACAAATATATTCTACCTCTACGGAGACCGTAAATAATTGTCAACATTTCGAGTTCGAAGCTGTGGTATCGAGATTCCGCGGCGAGTGTACGCTTAGAGAAATAAAATATTAGGTGAAATTTTAAATTGGTTTTCTTCTGCATTAAAACAGCTCGGAACCCAAGGAAACGAGCATCGCAATACAGTTCTGTGTCATCGTGAGACTGTAAATTGATAAAATAGGAACCCCAGTCAATTTTGGTTTTAAAATTCCAATGCTTGGAATTTTTTTCGCCAAATAGAGCAGTATCCTTTTTACGTAAAAAATCGTACAATGGTTTGGCTAGTATCGCAAAACTCTCGATAAATTTTTGAAAATACGAACATAAACCAATGAACGCACGTACATCTCGGATATTTTGAGGGATCGGAAATTTAAAATACCGCTTCGATCTCGTCTTTCGTTGAACGAATTCCTTTCCCAGAAATTCTATAGCCAAGATACTCTGATTCAGTATACAGGAATTTACACTTGTCAACTCGCAATTCAATCTTGTGTTTTACTAATGTTCTTAACATTTTCTTTATTACGCGTAAATTTAACGTCCGAATACCTAAACCTGCCTAAAACTGCCGGAGATCTCATTGTATCATCGGATAAAACAAATGAATTTATGTTTGCGAGTTACCCTCGATAGAAATATGAACATTTATTTTACCGTGAATTTTTAATTCCGTGATAAAAATATCGAAATCCCGAATTTCATAAATCACGTTATCGCATACAAATCTCTTTTTTATAAAACAAATTGCGCTACCTGTATCCGCTAACGTGTCAAGCGACAATTGCACCAGATCGTTCATATTTTCGTATTCATACATTACATTTGTCCACAGAACATCCACTTTGTCACGTACTGCTCCCACGTGTGAAACGTATCGATTACTTTAAAATTAAATAATCATTAATAATATTTCTTGGTGTTAAGGGTCAATTAACTAATAATAAAAATTTTTTTTTAAATTAACATAATTTTTTCGTTTTCGATTGAAAACACGAAGATGGTAAAAAGACGAACAACGCCGGATTTTGTATGATTTTGTACCCTTAACACCAAGAAATACACTACCGTACCTTGCCGAGTAGGATACGGTTACTTAAGGATTGGGCGTTTGCCCTATCTAAACGTGGGGCTATACCTAATACGCATTAATACATTCTGTTAATCAATTGTATACACATAGTTATTGCACATAGTTACTGAACTTTTCATATCCTTTCAAAACTCTCTTCAAACTGCTTTCTCAATGTTAACTTGCCAATTTTTCAATCGAAAATTTTCTTCATTCCGATAAAGAGTTCATTTAGCGACGTCTCGAGATGCTCCGGGCAGGGGTCAAACCACTGTAGTGTCCTGTCTCTTAATTACGAACTCATCAACAGTCGAAAATGGAATTTATGGTTATAATGAATTAATAGCTTCCTCTTTTTACGTGGAATATGCTGAGAAATTGATTGAATTTGTAGACTATTTTGGTTACACCTTTAAAGGTATAACTGCTCCACGCTTTGCTATTGACATTCGGAATGTGCATATAACCACTGCAGACGGTGAACCTCGTATCGACATTAGTGTGGAGGGATGGCATCATAGCTTTAATGGCCAGGTGACTCGCCCATTTCCCAAGGGGCCGATTTATTGATTCGAAGAGGGATCAGACAGAATATTACGGACAATGTCATGGTGAAAATTGTTGCCAAACATGATGTGGCGGAACTACGCTGTCGCAAATATGTTAAAAGAGAAAAGTCTCTTCAGTAAATAATCAATTATTATGATCGCTCCAATATTTTGGAATTTTTGAATGCCGTTGCACTTAATATATCTGTATAAATTAAATGAATATTGACAATAAAATATTTTTGTAATTTTTGTAATTTGTATGTTAACGAAATACATCAATTTTTTCATGTATTCATTTGTGAGGGAAGAGTGTGGGGGCAGGCCCCCGCGCATCAACTTACTATGGACACTATAATGATAATATGTGGACTATATAAATGAAATCACTATATTGAAATATTAATGAATTTTTTTATGCATTTTGGTTTTAGATATTTTTTCTTAGATATTTTGTCGTTTGGTATTTTTGTTTTAAATATTTTGTCATTATTTATTTGTTTTAGTTATTTTGGCGTCTGATATATTTGCTTATAAATTTTGTGATGTAAATATTATAGTAAATAGAGCAAGGAAGCCTCGAGGGCCGACCCCGCCGAACCGAGAATCGTTCCAATCGCCTAGTAGACATGAAAGTCAAAATTTGAAAATACAAAATGGCGGATCTAATCTGGTGGACGAGTTTTACCTGATTCATCCGATTTGCTTGAAAATGTGTGCTGTCAGGTTTTTGAGGTCGCAAAACGCGAATCTGAAGACGTCCAAAATTCAAAATGGATAGTTTTGAAAAATTATGCGAATTCACTTGAAAATTGCTACTTGGAGGTTTTCCCGCTAACTGAATGCGAATTTGAAGTCAAAATTTGAAAATTCAAAAAAGCGAATATCATATGGTGAATGAGTTTTTCAGAATTCATCCGTTTCGCTTGAAAATATTTACTGGGTGGTTTTTGGAGTCGCAAAACACCAATCCTAAGACATATTTTCAAAATTTAAAATGGAGGATCCAATATGGGGAACCAATTAGGAATTTTTGCGAACTAACTTTCAAATTGCTAATCGGGGTTATCATGGATCAGTAAAAATTTGAAAATTCAAAATGGCGAATCCAACATTGCGGACGAGTTCCTCATGATTGATTAGCTTTGCTTTGTCGGCGTGATGGTCGTGCGGGCTAAGGCGTCAGTCTTAGTCCGCCCGAACTGAACGTCGCGAAGGGCCCGAGTTCGAATCCCCGTCCTGCAATTTTCTCTGCTTATGTCCAGTGTGGAATAACCGGGGAACTTTGCTGGGCGAAGGTACGAATTTGGGACCGCTGCCGACCCCCGTCGGCAGTTATGGGTACCGTCAGCGTCTTATCCGCGGTCGGTACGTCGTGGGTCTTATCTCGGATAAAGATGGGAGATTTATGTTACTCCTATTTGGAAAAACAACGATAAATCAAATGTTTGTAATTATCGTCCGGTCGTGGTTATTAACTGCATACCAAAGCTTTTCGACGCTGTTATGGCTAATAAAATGAATACCGTTTTAAACAAGCCATTATTGAATGTCGACATGGTTTTTGTAAGGACAAATCAATGGTAACTATTCTGCTCTTATTTTCTGCCTTCGCGCCAAATGCAATGGCGTCTCATAATCAGGCGGTTACAATTTATCTGGACTTTTCAAAAGCATTTGACTCAGTAAATCACTCCTTATTATTGAGTAAGCTGAAAAGTATCGGGTTCTCGGGCACTTCCCTAAGATGAGTTAAGTCCTACTTGTCTGGTAGAATCCAAAGAGTGAAAATAAACAATAAAATATCAGATCCTTGTGTGGTCCTGAGAAGTTCCGCAGGGATCGCACTTGGTTCCAATTCTTTTCAACATCTTTAATAATGATATTGGTAATGTTATTTCTTTTTCAAATTTTTAAATTTATGCCGATGGTATTAAATTATTTAAAATCATTGACTCACCTTTGGAAGCCTCGAGACTGCAAAGAGATCTAAGTTTCGTAAGCGCCTGGGCTATGCGAAATGGTCTTAATTTAGTTAAATATATCTAAAGTGAAAGGTTCTGTATTTTTCTTGTCGTTCTGACAAGTTTTTGTACCAGTACTATTTATTTAATGAGTCGATCGCTAGAGTTGGTATTTATTCTGATCTCGGTATCGTCATGTCCGAAACATTTTCCTTCCACGACTACATACATGTACGTTTGAAAGCTTCTCGAATATTAGGCTTTATACAGAGAAAAACAAAAGATTTTAAAGACCCTTTAGCTATTTCGTATCTAATACGCACTCTAGTTTTGCCTCATTTTATTTACGCGGCTCCTGTTTGGTCCCCATATACGTTTCATCTGTTCACCAAACTTTTTTTGAATGTTTAAATTAATTTAGTGAATTTTAATGTGTCAAAGAAATTGGTTCTTGAGAAACTTTTGACGCAAAAGTCAGTGGGGTTGGCATAAAAAATGTATAAAATTTGTTTTTTTAAATTTAGTTTCTTTAAATCCATCCGTAATTTAAAAAAAAATGTGTTTTTATGTTCATCCAAATTTTTAAATGAATTTAGAAGAAAGTAGAATAAAAAAATCAAAATTAAAAATTACTGAATCGAATTTTCAAAATTTGAGTTTCGTAAAGGCAATTCTAACAATTTTGTATCCTCTCTTAAAAAAATCAAAGTAACTTGTTGAGAATTCACCGAGAATTTTTACCAATATTGAAAAATCTTGTTTTGCAGAAAATTCTTGGCCAATTCTATTTAATTGTTTTTTATTGTTTTTAGAAGTTAATAAAGAATGGTTAATGTTACGATATCGCAATCGCAACGATTATTAATAGCGATCTATTATAAATTATATTATATGAATCAACGGGAGGTACAGTATCGAATAGCGCTACGAAATATATGCGATACTTATAATTAGGCGTAACAATATTCTTCATATCCGGCCTCGCGAAACGGCATGTAACCGGATAATTATTCGATTACACTTTCTTGCAATTGTTAAGTTGGCAAATAAGCTTTACCTTTGCTGGGACCCTGCAAACCACAGAAAAATACACGGCGACGGTCGAAAGTTCGGGACAACGAAAAAGATGCCGTCAGCAGGTTCCCAGGAAAGGAATATGCAGTCGTCGGTGGAATAGCCGGAAAGTCAGGCTTCGTCGCCGATGGACTCGGCGACTCGAAGATAAGTTACACCTTGAACGTCGAACGGTACAGATATTTCGGACGGGACCCTAATCAGGAACGTCGCGAACTCTAACCCAGAAAACCCGGGCTCGGACCTATAGCGCGCACAATCGAGAAGTAGTGTACGGATGCTGGACGCGTGGGGCATAATAAAATAAGATCATTATCCATCAACGTTCGTTTCGTTAACCCCTGCGTTACGTTTCGTAAGAAACGTAACACGTAAATTTTGGTGTCAGAAGTGTGACCGGAAAGTGGCTGTGAAGAAATCAAATTTCAAGAAAGTTTTATTACAAGCGAGAGTGTGCCGCTAGCAAGCTACGAGGGATTACGAAGATCTACATCCAACTGCAACACATTTACGATCCAGGAAAAATAGAACAAAGGAAAGGAAGATATTTTTCCAAGATGACAACAAACCGAATTTTCTTTGCTGCCATTGCTGTTGCAGTATCCCGGGTCACCGACGGGTGAGTTGCGACCTGTTTCCCCTATATAATATTGCCAGAAAATTTTTTTTTAGTTGAAGTTAAAGCAAAAAATTACCAATTACAGATACATTTCGAGGGCACCTTTTGTATTTTACATATATTGCAATTTAATTACATTGAATAAATTTTAAGGAAAAAAAAAACAATGAAAATCATAAATATTGCAACTTATGTATGTAATGAAAAGAAAGAGAAACTTAAAGTGAAATCTTTCAAAGTAAAGTTAGATTACGAATATTGAAAATTTATTACAGTTTGAGTTAAGCTTCTTTTAGATAAAATTTCAAAGATACTATTAAATCGTATAGAAGGGTTCAAATTCCTGGAAATTCTCAAATATGTATGTTTGTATTTTTATCAACTTATGTAGGATTTTTCATTTTTGGTATTTTAAGATTTTGTTCATTTTTTGAAAAAAGTCTTAGGTGTATGAACAGAGTGGCCGATATATTAGGGTCCCCAGCCGCGAAAAAGATACGGGATCGCAATCAGCGAACCCGACAAGATCGATTAAAGACGAGAGATTCGGGAGATACTACTCCAAAAGAGTCAAATTCGCGCGAAAGTTCCCCAGATAGAAAATATAATCCGACGGAATGTAAATCTATAATCATGGGAGAAAATACCGGTAGTGTCGGACTAAATGCTCAAGCAGTTCCAGGGTCGTTAATTTTACGCACCTCAGCGAACGAAGTTATCGCGGGGGTCCCGGAATTTTATGGGGACAGGAAAATGTACTCTTACTTTGCGAGTGCGTGTCGGGAAGCGTTGGGACAACTTTCCGAGGGGGGAGTCTCCTTGTTCAAATTATTACTGAGGGGGAAATCCGAGGAAAAGCGGAACGATTCGCGAGACAGATGGAAATGTACGATACGGTAAACGCGCTTTTAGACGCTATGGACAGGGTGTACGGTACACGGGAAGACCCACACATGTATTTATCGAAATTCCCAACCTTTTACCAAAGGGATAATGAGACCGCGGAAGATTTCGGAACACGGGTGACGGATATGGCCACGGACGCGCTCGCAGCAACTACCGCATCTACGGAACTCACGGCCGAATGCAAACAAAGTCTAACCGCGCTGATAAATAAAAAGAGCTTAGACCAATTTATTACAGGGTTAATAGGGTCAATGGAATTTAGAGTACGGGGCGAACGTCCACGAAGCCTACACGAGGCTACCGATCACGCCATGAGGTTAGTACGAATTTATCGCGATAAAGACGAAAGAGAAAATTCGAGGGTCGTGAGCTCCGAGAACAATCGGTTCGCCGACATTCAATATGTTACGTCGCAAAACGCATGTGGGTATTGCGATATGACCGGGCACCATCCAGACACATGCGAGGTTAAGATTTTTAATGAGACAATGTGCAGTTATTGCAAAAGGATCGGTCATACTCGGGACCGATGCATAAAGTTAAATAGAGGTAGTGGGCAAAATCAACCACGGCAAGAAAATAATTTCGAAAATACAAGAAATTCCCGAAACTTTAACGGTGTTTCTCAAAATCAAAATAGAAACGGGCAAAATTTTGGTGGAAGTTCCCGGAACTTCAATAGAGATTCCCGAAATTATAACAGAGATTCGCGAAATCATAACGAAAATTCCCGAAATTATGTCGGAAATTCCAAAAATTATAACAGGGATTCTCGAAATTATGACGGAAGTTCTAGAAATTATAACAGGGAATCCTGAAACTATAAGGAAAACGCGAATTATTCGGGGCCACGTAATTATAATAGGAATGTCCGAAATAACGCAGATCGGGGAGAAAACGATTAGCGATTTGCACAAAAATATAGACACAACAATTCAGGGGGTACCGCCCAAAGGGTAAACGAAGGGCCTACGACCCAAACCCAGAATCAAAATTCTTTAAACGCGCAGGACGCTCGAACCGGGACTGCGGGATCGAGTGGGACACAAACGCAGTCGAAACAACAGATGCGACTGTTGAAAGCTTACCAGCAACAATCCATTTCGGAGATGCGGGCTTCGCTGGGTGTCCGCGAATAAGAATCTCAAGCGAAGACCTACACCACACCCACGGGGTTTTCCTGGTAGACACAAGTTTAGAAATTAATATAATAAAAATTTCGAAATTACGACGCGATATATGCCCCGACCAAACGATCAAGTATCACCTAACCGGGATAGGCGAAGGGTTCACATATACCTACGGATGCGCGAAAATTGACTACGGCAGTTTCACTATAGAGACACAAATCGTGCTGGACGATTTCCCGGTCCCCGAGGACGGTATACTCGGCGACCCTTTCCTAAGAAAACATTCAGTGACAATAAATTATGGAAACAAATTTTACGAAATAGGGAAAAAACGAGTGCCATTCGCAGATACGCGCAGGGTCGAACTTCCACCCCGAAGCCGAAAAGTCATTAGCGTTAAGATACAAAATGACATAGATTCTGGATTTTTACCAAGGATAGATACTGCTAAGGGCGTTTATCTCGGAAACGCACTAATCCAAAATAACGGAGGGTATGCATGTGTGATTGCGACAAATACAAATGAAGAAACCGTGAAACTGGAGCTTCCTGCTATGACATTACAGGAATGCGATATCATAACGACGAACAATCCAAAGAGCGGCGCAGCACGCGACGGAAGCGATGACTCGTTACCGCGCGCAAAGATTCATAAAACTCGCACAAATGAAACCCGCGCGGAAAAAGTGCTCGCGGCAATGGATTTAAATGACCTACAACAAATAGAGCGAGAACATGTACAATCTCTCGTCGAGAAATACGCGGAACATTTTCATTTACCGGGCGAGCCATTGACCGCGACGGGATTATATAAACACCATTAGAATACACACCGTCGACGACGTGCCGGTGCGAACAGAACGTTTTCGCCACGCGCCCGTGATAAAGGAGGAGATGCAACGCCTTGTCACGGAGCAGCTAAAGGCAGGATCTTACTCGCCATATGATTCACCCGCATGGGTAGTGCCAAAAAAGGCAGGACCCGATGGAGAAAAGAAATGGAGACTCGTCATCGATTTTCGTGCACTAAACGAAAAAACGATCGGTGATGCGTATCCAATTCCAAACATAGTGGATATACTAGATCAGCTGGGACAAGCGTTATATTTCACGACACTTGACCTACGCTCAGGATTTCACCAGATAGAAATGGACGAACGAGATGCGCATAAGACGACATTCTCCATACCGGATGGGCATTACGAATACACGCGTATGCCCATGGGCATAAAGAACGGTCCAAGCGCATTTCAGCGATTAATGGATGTAACGTTGTCCGGATTGCAAGGAACCGAACTGCTGGTGTATTTAGATGACATTGTCATCTATGCCAAAAGCTTAGAAGAGCACAAGAAAAAATTCTACAGACTCATGGCTCGATTAAAAAAAGCAAATCTCGTTTTAGAGCCACAGAACTGCGTTTTCTTGAAAAGAGAGGCCACATATTTAGGCCATTTAATCGGCGAAAATGAAGTGAGACCGACCCCAAAAATCTAGAAGCGGTCGAAAAATTTCCGAGGCCCAGAAATCAGAAAAATATAAAACAATTCCTCGGATTAGTCGGATATTACAGGCGATTCATAGAGGGTTTCGCGAAAATCGCAAACCCTCTGACTACATTATTGCGAAAAGCAGAACCGTTTGAGTGGAGCGAAGAGCAAGAAAATGCATTCCAGATTTTGAAGACGAAATTATGCAGCGCACCAATTTTAAGGTTGCCAGATTTTTTAAGGCCCTTTATAGTGACAACTGATGCTTCAGGACATGGACTGGGGGCAATCCTATCTCAAGGGGAAGTAGGAAAAGATACACCAGTGGCATATACGTCAAGAAGTTTCAAAGATCCGAAACCCGATACCCAACAGGGGATAAAGAAATGCTCGGTGTAATTTATGCAGTCGAACAATTTCGTCCATATTTGTATGGAAAAAAATTTACAATTGTCACTGACAACAAACCTCTTAAATATCTTAAAAACATGAAGGACTTAAAAATTCGCATACACCGATTCAAAACTAATCTCGAGGATTACGAATACGGTGTAATTTATAAAAAAGGGAAATACAATGTGAATGCCGATGCATTATCCCGGAATCCATCCGACACGGTTGACAGCCTTCCAGCCCCAAAGTGACGAGGAAGAAAAATATCCGACAACAGCAAACCTATTGCGATTAAGGAAAAGAAAGCCAATAGAAAGAGGGTCGAAGAGACCAAAATACTTCCATCAATATAAAACTCGACAACCGTCGGAGTCGAGCTCTGGAAATCCAGCTTACCGAAAAATTCAAAGTCCAAATGAAACTATTTACACAACAACGGAAAATTATGACGACGATGATATGCCAGGACAGCTTAATAATATACAGAAGAATACAAAGGGTACCTCACGAAGTAAATATTGGGAGTGGAAGGCAGTTGAATCTGACGCCGATGAAAACACGAGTAGATACACAAATACCGGAGTAACGCGATCAGGCAAGCCGTATAGGCCACAAACTCCGTCGAGTCCGCACGAGGATCGACCAGACATGCAATGTAACGCAACGAATAACCCACCCACTAAAATATTAACGCTGATACCGGTAGATGAGCCACAAGTTGCTCCAGAAATAATGGATCATGCAGAATCCACGAATGAAAATTTCAGCGTATCCCAAGATGAAATAGTTTCAGAGATTGAAAGATTCATAGAAAAAAGAAATAACGATCACAGGGTCAGATGGGAAGATAGGTTAGGATATTGGCCAGCCGACGAAAATAATACACAAGACAATGATGTGAATATGATGGACGTCGGCGATAGCGTAAGTACCGGGGAAGGAATACAAGTCACCGATAAGGCAGAAGAAAATGGGGTTTCACCGCAAAGGATTGGCGATCAAAATGAGAGGAGACATTGGAAACAGCGTTATCGGCTGGATATCGAGATACAACGACTCGATGATAACGACGGAGATAGTGAAAGTTCAGATGTGGAGGAGAATGGACATAGACGACGGAGAAAGAAATCACGCACGCCGGAGCAAAGGCGTAAAGAGCGCGAAAAATCCATGCGAAACGATGGTGGGAAAGAGCATCAACATACACATCAGCGTAATAAATACGCTGGAGAAAAGTCCTCATATCGCAACGAGTAATCGGGACGGGGGAGATCAAGGCACCACCTTCCCAGACTAAGAAGGACTCGCCTTTCCAGCCACAGCGTGGAGAGAGAAAGAGAAGACGAGCGGAAGAAAAGGATAGCACTACAGCCACTGCATATGACTCAGGAGATTCTTCTTCCGCAAGTGCAAGGACATCGCACGGACAGCCGAAAGGGACTGAGATTAGAGCTTGCCCCTCTCCTGCCGACCGAGAAAGTATGAATAAAAGTCACGTACGTAAGACTGATACCACCGAGAATTCGCTCGATTATTCCACCTCCACGCCGGAGCAAAAACACGATAACACGTGCCATGATGATATATCATTCATAAGAGACGCTCCGTCTGATAATAGCATGATAAACTCCACAAAAGAAGAAGGCAAAGTTCCACCACTTTTTAATTATACTAACAATGAACATTGCGCAGAACCATTCGCCATTTTGGTTCGAGACGAAACAATAGCAACCGACGGAAATTGTTTATTTGAATCATTAATAAAACTCCATGGGTTGGATGTGCCACTAAAAGAACTACGAGAAATGCTCATAGATCTTGGAAGATTTGACGAATGCGCGGAACCTGAAGACGCGCGAAATATATTATTAAAGTCAAATGCATATGGCGACGATAACCACATTAGATTATTCGGTTTGCATTTCGAAGTAAACATCTGCGTTCACTACGATAATGATCGCGAGAGAACGAGATATTTTCTATTTAACATCTCGGACGCGGCTTAATGGTACCACTTACATTTGGAAAAATGACATTATGCGCCGTTTTTCGAATTATTAGAGAACGATGAGTGTCGAAGTGTAGAGGGGTCACCAGATCCCGGTGGCGGATCACCAGATCCTCAAGGCGGATCATCGGATCCGAGTGACAGATCACCTTACCCAATAAGAAAATTACCAGATTCTAAGAATGACCTCCGGCATTCAAGAGGAACCTCTCCCAATAAAACGAACACTGAAAGTTTAGATAGTGATAGGAATACTGAAGTCAGACCCGAAAATGAGCCACTACCCAGCTCATCGGACGATGATACGGATGGCAGTGCCGAAGATACAGATGAACAACCGGATCAAGGACAAACACCGGACATGATCGAAGCGGGAGAACCAACCATTATTATGTCAAATAAGCATTTGACAAGTGAAAAAGGTCATAAGGCATTCTTCACGACCTCTGATTGTTCACTAGATAGTGAAGTGGGAAAACTATTAAGTGAGAAATCTATGATAACATCGGGAAAATTACCGGTGTCGGGTTGTCTGGTCCCGCATCCGGCGCCTCCCCAGGTGGCGGATAGGGGAACGCTCATTAGATATAATGGGTACCGGGGAAATAAAATACCCGGGGCGGACCAAAACCAGACACTTCGGGTAGAGCGAGCTCGATAGCCTTGGATGGCATTCGCCCTAGCGGAAGGAAAACCGCGAATGACAAACCCCGTAAGGCAAGCGCGGCTTATTCGCTTCCATCTCATGTAAACATGTCGGCCGTTAAAAATAACTACCTGCGGGGTAAACAATCCCCCATCGCTTCCGACTGCCAAGCGGCTACGGCCATGGGGGCACCTAGTGCAGTTATTTAAGGTGTCTTGCCTCCCGTTCGGGTTAAACCCCCCCCCCCCATGGGGGAATGGGGCCAAATTTTAGTGATGCGCCAGCACCGCTGGTTGTGCACACTTAAAAAAGATATACAAGTCAGCTACCACATTTATTAGCAACAAGCTGCCTGCCTTGATGCTTCTGTTGGTTCAGAGAACCTTTCTAACGTTGCCACGGCCCGCTAGAGGCCAACCCTTTCTGCGGTTACTGCCTGCACGGACACGGCACGCCGTAGCGCTCCCCCGTGTGGAACCCGCCGGCAGGGGCTTGACACCGCACCCTAGCTCCCCAGTACGGTGGGTCTCTCGAGTCGTTTCACGATCAGGCATTCGTCGGCACAGACCAGCCGAACGATCGGGTCCGTGAGGTCGTCAATTCTCAAAACTTGCTAAGAGAAGCGGATCTTTCAAAAGCATTGCTCCTCTTCGAGCTCGGGCACTTCGACCCCTCACTCTTCCACAATAAAATTGTGGACGGAGATAACCCGCTCCGCTCTCTTCCACAAGTCCCCTGCGGGGGGCCATGGGGGCAGTGGGCGGTGGCCCAAGGATGCAGGAGGGCAACTCCGACGAAGTAACATCAAGAAATATACCTGGTGGAGGGACGGTCATAGCCTCCTCCGGAATGAAAAATATCGTAGATAATGACAACGCGACGATGATATCGTTATCCAAATTCAAACCGCAAACAAAAACAGAAATAGATTTGTAGACTGCATTAAAATAAGCCATGGAACGTATCACTCAGTTAGAAGAAACTTCACGAAAGCTGTTAGAAGTAAGTGACAATGTAAATAATACATATGAAACAGACGAAGATGTATTAGAGCAAGAAACGGGATGGATTAAGAAAAGGGAAAAGAGGACGAGGAAAAGGAAAGCCAACTACTCTCCTGAAGTTAACGATGAAACTACCACTGTTCGAAAAAAGGTGATCGGAACTCCAACCAGAGAGTTGGGCAAAAGCACGAAAAGAGACAGACCCCCGCCAATCTTTGTAAATGGAGTTAAAGATTTCAGTAAACTGAGAGAATTAATTAAGGGAACAGATACCATCCTACACATTCTAGCAAACGAAGAAGTAAAAATAATAACTGCAGACTGTGAAGATTATCGAGCTATTATAGAACGCTTTGCGGAAGCAAAAAAGCTTAAAGACCATTTCTTGTATGGTATAACTTATCATACTGTAACGGAGTTTCCTCCCGGACTGAGTTAGGCACGAGCAGTGAGAGATAAGATCAGGGCTATAAACCCGTAACCTTGGGGGTGGTAATAGATCCAACGCACCGCGAGTCACCGTGCACCAGAATGGGATAAGGAGGCACCGCGAGACACCGTGCCGGGTAGGAAGGGTAAGATACGGGCTATAAACCCGTAATCTTGCGGACGGTATAAGATCCGATGCACTGCGAGTTACCGTGCATCAGAGTAGGATAAGGAAGCACCGCGAGTCACCGTGCTAGGAGAGGTAGCCCGCGAGACACGGGCCAGGAAGAAGTGAAGATTCGCCGTTGCGCGCCTGCTTATATCCCCGGTCGGCATGATGCGCGCGTCGCTTGAAGTTGCGCGCGCCGAATCGGATACGCCGCGCGCGCTGAACCGGATACGCCGCGCCCGCCATCTATGATCCGCGTCGCCGATTTAGAAAAATGAAACTTCGTTTCACTCCCTTCTTTCTTCGGGAGAAGTGAAAGAAAAAACGGACAAATGAAAATAAAGGAAACAACTCCATCTGTAGGTGACGGCCCGCTTGGTTGTGGAGACAACAAACGCCCCGCGTGATCATTTTACACATGTTAAATGCTATAGAAGAAAATACATCGTCGACGCAGTAATATATTTTTGTAGCTTTTCGAAAAACTAGAAACCCGTACAATCTGTTTATCATCGCAAAGACTAGATTTACGTAGATCACCGTCGCACGTGCTCAAAAATTACTTATTACCTGAGATTGCGGCTAGGTCTATAGGTAGGAAAAAGAAAACGTTTTGTTTCAGATCGAAATCTTTTTATTCCGCTTAACAAAATATGGTTTTTGCGTCGAACAACAAAAACTATCGGCTTATTTCTTTCCTGCCAAAAATATAAACAACAAGTCGGTCGGTCGGTTTTCCGTCGAACAAGTGGGCTCGGTAGTGTCCTACAGGAGTATGGTGGGTCCATTTCCTGAACCTCTTGATGACATTCAGGGGGACCCGTACCAGATGAGGTCCCATTTGTACAGCTCGAGTAGGAACCGGTGGTAGCGGTGGGACCATAGCCGGTAAGTCGTTAGAGACGGCTTCGGAGATCTTCGCCAGGGCTGGTGTCGGGTCTGGTTTCGGCTGCTGGAACTTGGGGTCTTTGAACCTCCCGGGTCTTTCACCGCCGTCGCTGCTGCTGCTGGAGGATCTTCCTCGAGGCTTTGCTTTGCCATGGCGTGGAATCCGTAGCGTGGGAAGAGTGGCCGGTGCGGGGTTCGGGAGGAGTTTTATGGTCCCCGGTGGTAGAGTGACGACGGACCGAATTTTTCCCCTTCGTATTGACTGCTTTTTGTTCTCGGCGGTGCTGGTGGTGGTTAGGGCCAATTTTGGGCCCGTTGGAATGGTTCGTGGTGGTGTTGAAGGTTCCGAGATCGCCATCACTGGTGAAGGCCCCGGCGCCCCGGTAGTTGCCTGTCGCTGGCCAGTTGTCGGAGGTCGCCTTGGCCGCGTTGGTTTGCGGGTACAGATGATGCCGCTGAGGGAGTCCATTTTCCCAAAAGGATTGGTCGGTTATGATGTAATTAGGTCCGAGTAAGCCCTTTTCATTTGGGCGCCCTCGACGTCGAGGTTGTGGTACATGATCATTTGGAGGCGGTACTCGGGGGCGTAACGAGTAAGGATTGGTTGGAGGCGGAGCCTCGGGATTTTCCGCCGTTAATGATTCGTCCTTTTGAATGCACGTCTTTAGATCGGAGATGCGTATTCTGCGGAAAATCCTTCCGGTTGGACTGCGTAAGTCGAACATTACGGGGGATTTGGAACCAATAATGGTGTGTGGTCCACTGAATTTAGGACATAGCGCCGCACTTCGATGCTCGATTTTTTTGGAGAGAGTTCTCTCCCTCTTCCACACTTGTTCACCGATCTTTGGAACCCAGTTACGATGTCGCTTATTATAATGTTTTCCTTGGTGATAGAAGGCTCTTGCTAAATTGGTTCGGACAAGTTCTATACAGTCTTGGTGCTGCGGGATACGGTTTATCCGGGTCGGATCATGGGGTGCAGTATAGCATTCTCCCAGTACCCTAATTTCTCGCCCGTGATTCAAGAAGTACGGGGTAAACCCTGTAGCCTCGTGGACTGCCGAGTTATATGCTGTTTGGAGCTCGGGTAATTTATTCGCCCATTCCCTCTGCGAACGAGAGACAAATTGTGCCACCATCGTTTTTATGACCCGGTTGGTCCGTTCGATAGGGTTACACTGAGGTGTATACGGAGGGGTGAATTGATGCTCGGTCCCACAATCTTTCAGCATCTGTTTGCAGTCATCGGAAATATATTGAGTGCCGTTGTCACTCTTAAGGATTTGGGGTGCGCCGAAACGGAGGAGATGTAGGTAGATTTCCCTTGTAACTGCCTCGGCAGTGGCTTGCCGTAGGGGTCGTACCTCTACCCATTTTGTAAAGCGGTCATGAAATGTTAGGATCCAGGTAAATCCTTGCGAAGACCTGGGTAAGGGACCGATAAGATCGGTGGAGACATGTTGCCACGGTATATCGACCGGAGTAGCATGCAAGGTTCCCGGGGTAGCTTGTTGCGAAGGTTTGAAGGCTAAACATTTAGTGCAGGATCGGACATACCGCGAAACGTCGCGGGTGATTTTCCTGGCCAGTAATATTTTTGATACGCTCGCAGTAACGTTTTGGCGTATCCGAGATGACCAGCCGTCGGGGCGTCATGACATTCTTGAAGGATTTGACCTTTCAGGTCATTCGGAATACATAATTTCCATTTTTGACCCTCGTCGTGTGAAAGAGAATGTGGCATGTTTCGATAAAGTCGGCCCTCGGTTATCCGATATTCAGGATGTTCCTCAGGATTTCCCTCTACCTCCTGATATTTCCTTTGGTATCTTATGTATCTTAAAGCTATATTGCTGTAGCTCGAGTGCCCATGGCGCTGAACGACCTGAAGGGTTATCGAGGCGATCCAGCCATTGGAGTGCTTGGTGATCCGTGTACACATGAAACGAGTACCCCTCCAAGTATTGCCTCATTTGCCGGATCCCCCAAACTACTGCTAGGCACTCTTTTTCGGTTGCGCTGTACCGACATTCGGCTCCCTGCAGAGTCCTGGATGCGTAAGCGATCACTCGTTCACCATCTTCGAAGTTTTGTGTCAGGACACATCCGAGCCCATAATCGGAAGCGTCGGTTTGCAGGCTGAATTCCTTGGAGAAATCAGGACTGACAAGGATCGGAGCTTGAATTAAGCAGGTTATTAACATCTGGAAGGCGTCTTCCTCCCGTGGACTCCATTGCCAAGGCGTGTTTTTACTCAACAGCTGAGTTAGAGGCTTGGCATTGGAGGAAAAATGTGGGATGTACCGCCTGTACCACGAGACCATCCCTAGGAATTGTCGGATTCCTTTGATACTGACAGGGGCCGCCATTTTCACGATCGCTTCTACT
This sequence comes from Trichopria drosophilae, assembly GCA_030407085.1. NCBI lineage: Eukaryota > Metazoa > Arthropoda > Insecta > Hymenoptera > Diapriidae > Trichopria > Trichopria drosophilae. The sequence continues at coordinate 72,971,462 of CM059584.1, forward strand.
TTATCTGGATCTGTTTGGATGCCGCCATCCACGATAACGTGACCCAGGTATTTCAGCGAATTTCGGCGAAAGTGGCACTTCTCGGAGTTAATTGTTAACCCTGCTTTACGGAGACGCTTAAAAACTTCTTCCAAGTGATCTTGGTGTTCGGCTAAAGTACGACTAAAAACGACTATATCGTCGAGGTAGCACATAGCATACGACTCAATATCGGGTCCCAGCACGTTATCGAGCATTCTCTGGAACGTGGCTGGGGCAGAATGCAGCCCAAACGGCATGACTCGAAACTGCATGAGTCCGCGACCCGGAACGGTAAAGGCGGTCAGTGGGCGATTTTCGGGTGATAGTGGCACTTGCCAATATCCATTTCGCAAATCAAGAGTCCTTAAGAACTTGGCGCCTCGGAGTTTAGATAGCGTCGCTTGAATGAAAGGAAGCGGGTAGGCGTCTTTCTGGGTTAGTTCATTTAGTCGGCGGAAGTCAATACAAAAGCGGGATTCCCCTGATTTTTTCTTCGCGAGCACCACGGGCGAACTCCAAGGGCTTGAAGATGGCTCTATGATTCCATTTTCTTCCATCTTCCGGACTTCTTCGTCGATAATTTGTTGCTTGCCGGGTTCCGGGGCCGATATCTCTGTTTTACAGGCTCGATATTCGGTTTCAGTCGGATGACGTGTTCGACCATATTGGTAAGGCCTATTTTTTCGGGGAATTTCTGCAGTTCGTGCTCGAGGAAGTCGTCGAAAGTTTTTGGCTTCTCCTGTAAGGCGGCAATTTCTATTTCGAGAAAATTGCATAATGCCGGTAGATTCGCTTCGGCTTCGGTACTGCTTTGTAGGTCTCGAGGTACGGTCAGACGGATATTCAGGGTACTGAGAAGGTCGACTCCAAATAGTAAGTCGCATTGTAAACCCGGGAGTATGGCACATCGGTGGTTTACGTATCGTTGACCTATGCGAAATGGGAGATTCATCTCTTCGGAGATGTGGATCGTGGATCCGTTGGCTAGTCGGGCATTGGATTGGATCATTTCGGAAGTCAGTCCTTTGCGTCGACATTCCCCGGCCATTCGGGGGCTTATGTATGACCTTGCTGCTCCTGTATCTATAAGGGCTTGATATTTGGAGCCAAGAATGGTGGCTTCTAACTTCGGTCTACCATTCCCCATGGTATTCGTGGTATATAGCTTATTGCTGTCGGTCCTTTTCCGACAACAGTCCCGGGATAAGACACCTGTCTTACCGCATTGGGAACATAGCAGTTTCCGTGGATTTTGACACGATTTACTTCGGTGTCCGGCTTGTCCGCAATTCCAGCACATGGTTGTAGGATCCCATTGTACGGGAGCTGTTTTGGAGGACGGTACTAACGCGACTATTTTAGACGGTAATGGGGAGCGATTTTTTGTCTGCTCCGTAGGAGGTGAAGTTTTAACTTTTCCGTGACGCAGGTCGGTCTGTTTGATTTCTTCGTATTCTAGGGCTAGTCGATATAGCTCCTCTACGGTCGCGATATCAGGGTTTCGCACATATAATTTATAATCGGAATGCATGTTTTTATAGATTAGCTTTATTTGGGATGCCAAACAGAACGTTCCGGCACGCCGTATAAGAGTTTGTATGTCGTTACAGTAGACCCTAAAGTTCTCTCCCGATTGCTGCTTCCGCCCCCCGAGCGTTATCTTCCCATTGTCCACGAATTTGTGTTCAATTCGTAACAATATATAAGAGCCGAGGAGAAGTCACTCCATGTCTGCCACCGGGCTCGATTATTTCGGAACCAAAGAATGGGTTCCCCACGGAGGAGTTCTGGAATCCCGGACAAAATCTGCGGCGTGGTTAAGTTGTAGGCCTCGCGTAGTTCCTCTACTCTTTCGATAAAAGAGGTGGGATCTTTTCCCGTAAAGTGGCATCCCCATCGTCGTATTTGATCTATGGGTAGTGCATTCCGGAATGGGGGCATCATTGCCGTGGACATCTGTGGAGCTGATGCCATAGAAGTCGATGGTGGTTGCGTTACGGTCGACATGATATTTGTCCATGACGGCCAAACGAAAGGGTCGGAAGAAGGGTTACTGACTGTTACTGGACAGTTCTGGTAGTGCTCGTATCCTGAGAAGTGGAGGTATCGGTGAACACGTTATCATTGCTTTCTATTCCGTATTCGTCAGCCCAGTTGGTCGAGGTCCGGTTTAACACGTCTTGTACATCGGTAGGGTTATGTCGGATAGCGTTGCGTAATCTACTCCGTAATTCGTTTAGGGTGCCTACCGGGTCAATCCGTAGTTTCTGTAAGAGTGTCTCTATTTTCTCTTTTGTAAGCTTATTTACCCAAGTTAAATTTCCTTCCATCTTTTCTTTGTTTTTTAGCTGCCGCAAAATCTAAACAACAAAAATTTTCTCTTTGGAGAAATACGAGAGGTAGACTTTACTTTAAAGTCCCTGTTCGGGCGCCATGTAACGGAGTTTCCTCTCGGACTGCTCGTGCCTAACTCAGTCGGTACGCCAGGGTTCGGTACGAGCAGGGATACCTTCGTTGAAGGCAGCTTTTTAGAAAAGATGAGATGGAAGGCAAATAAAAACAAAGATTTGGAAAATAGAACACAACATAAATGTATTATCAGTACCTCCTAATTTATACAAGTGGTAGTGGTGTGCGTGAATGTGCGGCTTCCCGCTCAGCCGTGGAGCATTGAAAGTATAGTTTTCTAAGCCCTAGGTTGCTTATGTAGCCAGCCACGCTTAGCTGGAGAAAAAAACTAACCCGACGAAGTAAAGCGCACGACCGACGACAAGATAGGTGGGGAACTTTCTCCCATTGTAACGGAAGTTTAACCTAGCAAAAGAAAGGATACCTAGAGTGCCGCGTATATGAATGAAGGGCACCGGGTACGGACTTTCGGACGGTAATAGGATCCAATGCACCGCGAGTCACCGTGCACCAGAGTAGGAGTAGGAGGCACCGCGAGTCACCGTGCCGGGTAAGAGATAAGGTTCAAGTTTGCCCTTGTGACCTTGAGGAGAGATCCAATGCACCGCGAGTCACCGTGCACCAGAGTAGGAGTAGGAGACAGCGCGAGTCACCGTGCCGGGTGAGAGACAAGATCAGGGCTATAAACCCGTAACCTTGGGGGTGGTAATAGATCCAATGCACCGCGAGTCACCGTGCACCAGAATGGGATAAGGAGGCACCGCGAGACACCGTGCCGGGTAGGAGGGGTAAGATACGGGCTATAAACCCGTAATCTTGCGGACGGTATAAGATCCGATGCACCGCGAGTCACCGTGCATCAGAGTAGGATAAGGAAGCACCGCGAGTCACCGTGCTAGGAGAGGTAGCCCGCGAGACATGGGCCGGGAAGAAGTGAAGATTCACCGTTGCGCGCCTGTTCATATCCCCGATCGGCATGATGCGCGCGTCGCTTGAAGTTGCGCGCGCCGAATCGGATACGCCGCGCGCGCTGAACCGGATACGCCGCGCCCGCCATCTATGATCCGCGTCGCCGATTTAGAAAAATGAAACTTTGTTTCAATACCTTCCAGTGCAAACAGTTAAAACCTTACAAAATAGTGATAAGAGGACTACATTCTTCGACAAATGGTGACGATATTAAAGAAGAATTTGAAGAGCTGGGGCATGAAGTCATTAGGGTGACAAACATAATCGTCAAGAAGAAAATTAATGGAATTCAAACCGACATAGCGTTACCTCTGTTCTATGTCGACTTAGCTCCTAAACCTAACAACAGGTCTGTCTTTGATATAAAACAGTTGCTCTATTATAAAATCAAAATAGAAATCCCATTCGTTAAGAAAGAAATTCCCCAATGTAAAAGATGCCAACAATAAGGACATACCCAAAATTATTGCCACAGACAACCCAAATGTGTAAAATGCGGTGAAAATCACTACACTAAGGATTGTGACAAATCAAAGGGAACAGATTGTAAGTGTGCGAACTGTGAAGGTAAACACACAGCCAACTGGAAGGGATGTCCGGCTTATAAAAAGATTACTGCACCAAAACAAAATACCAATAACACTGTGATGAACAGGCTCCAGCAGCGAAGTAACCAGCAGACACTAGAGTGACTGCAGACAAATCATTCGCGGATATAACTAGTAATAGCAAAATTCCGGAACTAACAAGCCCAACGGTACGAATAAGTCTAAAACAACAATATATCCAATCTGAACAGAGGGCAGAAGATAATCAAGACGATCTTAGTACCCAGAATTTTTGGGAAGTTCTCCAAAAAATACAGTACAAACTCGACAATATAACGAATAGACTAAACAAGCTCGAGATACTAGTAATGAATAACCCTCATATCGTCAGTAAAAATAAAGACAAACAATCATGGAGAAACAAAGGGAATTGCGAATCATGACCTGGAATGCAAATGGCCTGGCAACGCGCAAATTAGAGTTTGAGAACTTTATCCAGCAGGAAAAAATTGACATAGCCCTGATTACTGAAACTCATCTTACATATAGAAACAATCTTACAATAAAAGGCTATACAGTGTATAAGACTGCTCATCCTAGTAATAAAGCTAGAGCCGGAACAGCAGTTATAATTAAAAACACAATAAAGCACCAACCTTTTAAGGATATTAAAAACGAAGTCATCCAAGGAACCGTGATAACATTAGAGCTGAACAACGTGGAAGTTAACATAGCAGCTGTGTATATTTCGCCCGGATATGGGATCAAAAGCCATCAGTACGAGGATCTTTTTCAGAAACTAGGATCCCACTTTATAATTGGTGGGGACTTTAACGCAATGCATAGTGCGTGGGGCTCCCGACTGACTAACAACAGAGCTAAAGAATTATGAAAAGCTATAGACAAATATTCATGTGATACACTCTCCTCTGGGGAATCAACATATTGGCCAACTGATAGCCGCAAGATACCAGACCTTATCGACCTATACCTAATGAAAGGTGTCTCCAAAAGTTACATGAAAGTATGTAACCTTGAAGACCTGTCATCAGACCATGTACCGGTACTCCTAAGCATTCAACCCTCTGTCACCAGAAAATGGAAAGCACCTACACTAGTAAATAGGTATACAAACTGGGAAAAATTTCGAGTTGAAATGGACCAGCTAATTGAACTCAACGTACGTCTGAAAACAAAAACGGAATTAAATGAACAGACCCTCAAGCTTATGGAAGCCATACAGAAGGCTGCCGGTGTAGCAACACCAGCTCCTATAATGAAAAAGGTGCAAGAAATATGCCACCCTAGAGAGGTGACAGAACTGGTAAAAGAGCGAAGGAAGGCTAGACGCACATGGCACCAAACAAGACAACCTTCTGATAAAAATATCTTTAACAGAATCAGTAACCAGGTTCATCGCTTGATAAAAAATAATCGCGAGAAAAGCTTCGAAGATTATCTGACTAATTTATCAGCCACGGATGGAACTGACTATTCCTTATGGAAAGCGACTAGAAAATTCAAAAAGCCAATTATTAGGATACCTCCTATACGAAACGAGTGCGGAAATTGGGCCCGTAGTGACAAGAAAAAGGCAGAGCTATTTGCAAGACATCTTTCTGCTGTTTTTCATCCTCATGACATACAATCCAGTGTACAACCTTCGGAATGCTAGAAAGAAAATAAACCATTCGAATGTGTAACTCCGCGTGAAGTAGCTACAGAAATTGACCAGAATACTGACGTTAAAAAAACACCGGGCTATGACGGGATCGCACTTAGAATACTTAAGGAACTACCACGTAAAAGTATTATCTTCCTAACCTATATATTCAACGCATGCTTGCGATTAGAATATGTACCAGATTGTTTCAAAATCGCTCAAATAATCATGATACTCAAACCGTATAAACCACCTGAAGAAACTTCATCATATAGACCAATATCACTTCTCTCAGTAATTGCCAAGTTATGGGAAAAAATAATACTCAAGAGGTTAAAATTGCTAATAGACATCCCTGATCATTAATTTGGATTCCGTAACAATCACTCAACACTGGAACAGGTACAAAAGTGATCTCAATAATTGAAAAAGCCTTTGATGAAAAAAAATACTGTGACACAGTATTCCTCGACGTTGCCCAGGCTTTTGATAAGGTCTGGAAAGAAGGACTCATATTCAAGTTAAGCAAGACATTACCGGGTAACTAATGCCGTCTTTTAAAATCATATATTACAAACCGATCATTTAGGGTATCGTACAACGAGATTACAACAACATTACACCCAATACTGGCGGGTGTTCCCGAGGGCAGTGTCCTTGGTCCTGTCCTGTACCTCCTATATACAGCTGACTTACCTACAGAAAATAGAACTTCAATAGCAACATTAGCGGACGACACAGCCATATTGGCGGTAGGTAAAACTCAAAGTGAAACTATTGAAAAATTGCAGAAAGCAATAGATAAAGTCGCCAAGTAGATGCAAGATTGAAAAATTAAATTAAATGAGGTAAAATCGACTCATATTACATTTGCTCTCAAAAAAACTGATCATGAACATAAAGCCTATATTTATGGAAAGGAAATAACTCAAAAGAACACGGTTAAGTACCTGGGACTGCATTTAGATGCAAGACTCACATGGAGGAATCATGTGCGAAAAAAGGCGGAACAAATCCGACAGAAAATGAGAAAAATGTATTGGCTAATTTGGCGAAAGTCTAAATTAACCCTTTACAACAAAAAGTTAATTTATATGATGATATATAGACCTATATGGTCATACGGAGCTCAATTATGGGGACGTGCTAAAAAAACAAATCGTTTGGTCATACAACGATGTCAAAACAATTTCCTACGAACAATAACTAACTCAAGGTGGTATCAAAGAAATGCTGATTACATGCGGATCTGCAATTGGATAATGTGGACGAAGTAGTCAGAACAGTTGCTATGCAACACGAGAAAAGACTTAAAAGTCATACAAATACCGAAACACGAAAAGTATTAATCAGGGAGAAACAGTTACGGAGACTGAAATGCAGAAAACTAAATGATTTGCTGCAGTAAAGCGAAACTCAAGAAAGTAAACGATGAACACAACGATAACAAATAAAACTAAACAAAGCTAGAGCCCGGATATTGATCCCAGTCTCAACACTCCGTTATTTGACAAGTTACAACTTCAGCCTATTTAAACCTATGTTTAAGATTGCTGATCCTGCAGGGTTTTGTGATTTTAGTGGGTAAAAATCCCACACTACTGGTGGAGTCCGAATCCTCCCCAGTGTCTTTGGAAGATCTTCACTGTTCCCTCGCAAAAACAAAAAAAAAAAAAAAAAAAACATATAAAGGTCAAAATTTGTATAACTTTGTTCAAAGATGCATTAACGGTGCCCATAGACACTGAACGATATATATTAATAAAGGAAAACCATTGCTCGGCAGCAGGCGGCCACAAGGGGATAAACAAAACATATCATCGTTTATCACGAAATTGTTATTGGAAGAATATGCGATCTGACGTAACCGAATTTATATATCGCTGCTATGAGTGTCAACATAAGAAAACAAATCGGAACAAAACAAGACTTTCATGATGATTACTGATACCCCAGCCGAAGCATTCGATAAGGTCGCCATGGATATATGGCGTCCAACTACCATGTCTCGAGAGGGTAACAAATTTGTCCTCACCATTCAGGACCTGTTAACAAAATACTCGTTAGCAATACCTCTCCATGACTGTACAGCGCCAACCATTGCTGAGGCGTTCGCGACAAAATTCATTTGTAAATTTGGAGCACCAAGAGGGATACTAACAGACCAGGGTCCAAATTTCATGTCAGAAATTTTTAAAGATTTTGCAAAACTATTTAAGATATCAAAATACAGAACGTCCGCCTATCATCCTCAATCGAACGGGAGTATAGAGCGTAGCCATAATGTCCTTATAGAATACCTACGGTGTTCTGTGAAGAAACGTAAGGATTGGGACAAAGCTATACCGTACGCTATGCTCGCCTACAATGCAAGCATACATGAAGGCACAAAATACTCGCCGCACGAGCTGGTGTTTGGAAAACCGGCATTAATACCATGTAGTATAGAACCCAGGGAAAAAATAATGACATATCCAGATTACGCGGATGAACATTTGAGGAAAATAATAGAGTTGCAAACGCTAGCAGGACTAAATTTGAATCAGGCAAAACATCGATCGAAAAAACATTACGACAGAAAACAAAATGTCAAGTATTTCAGGGTTGGAGATTGCGTGATGTTGGAAAAGGAACCTAGATCAAGTAAATTCGACGATAGGTTCGTCGGTCCATACGAAATAATCGAACTCTTTGGACCTCGGAACGCTAGAATTCAACTAGATGAAATGAGATCAAAGGTAGTTCACTTGGATAAATTACGTAGGGGATACGACCCTCTGATTTTTGACGAGGACTAGACCCACAAGCGGAGCAATGCTCATCAGATGATAGTTTTTAAATTCCCGAAAGAAACAAAAGGGATACACAAAAAATGCAATGTTCAAAATAAATTGAATAAATAAGTAAAGACATAAATTATTCCAAATAAATACTATTAGTTTTTAACAAATAGCCTCGAAACAAATTGATTTAACAATGATTTTATTTATGGGTAATTGTAAAAAGCGAAAAAGTGGGGCTAGTTGCGAGGGACGAGGGAACGGAGAAATTATCGGTTTCCTTTTTGTGCGGTGCTTCGTACAGGGTCTCCCCTCCTTAGAACGTTTGAACAGGGATACGCTCATATACCTATACGCATACGATGCAGCTAAACTATGCAGTTGTTTGTTTTTCTCGAATCTAATCGTTTGAGCGTAAATATGTCCCATTTACGTCGCCTTTAATCGATCAAACTCGTTGTTTCATCTATTACATTACAGTGCTACATGTGAAAATAACATAATTCATGTCTTTTTACAATAACATACATATTCGTAAATATTCAGACCCAGATAATATCTATTTTGTAATTAATAGATTTTTGCAATTTTTTTTCTTTTATCTGGCATTATTATGTTAAGAATGAAAATATATGTATCTGTTATGTTTTTATTTAGAATAGGGGAAAGAAGGCGCGTCAAACCAGTCGTTGCTTGTGGAGTTATGGCAACACAAATTTTTTTTCTCTTATCACAACAAACGAATGTTGCAGTGAAAGGTATTCGCACTCTCAGATCTATCAGAGTCCAGGGGTCTACTCTGAAAGAGTAGGAGCAATGCGGCAATATCATACGGAATGGCGATTAATATCAAGAATAGCTCTGAATCCTTATTTTGAAAAGCTGTCGGATTTTCAAATCACTTTGCGGACAATGGAGGACCGTTGTTCCGAAGTAAAACCATGTACGCTACACGACAGGATACGCGAAGCGAGACTAGTTCTCAAGGAAATATCAAAGAAAAACGATAATTTGCTAGAAATATTAACGGGCCACGGAAATCGACAAAAACGAGCCGTTTTTGGCGTGATAGGCCAACTAAGCAAAGTATTATTTGGAACAGCAGAAGAGGAGGATATAAACACTCTACAAAGACAAATAGATATGGCTAACGATAAAATCAGCGAAACGGCAACACTAATAGGAGACCATACACACCTCATAGCAATCAAATTCTCGGGTATACATAGTGAACTACAAACTATAAACGGATCACTAAATGAGTTGAAAGATAAATACAACCTAATCGACTCAGACTAAGTCACATCTTGAACATCATCGAAACAGAGATACAACGTTACGCAACAGAAGCAGAACAACTCATGAATGCAGTGCTATTTGCAAAAGCGGGACAAATTCATCCTGAATTTGTATCACTAGATAATATAACGGGATACATCAAAGACATCGCTAAGTTCACACCGGAATCTGAATTTCCAGTTCCGTTAGCATCACTAACACTGGATACACTCTTAGAAATCTCGTCAATGGAGATCGCTTATTGGAATTCAACCCTAGTATACATCCTATATATACCTCTGGTGTCCCATGTAAGATTCAATATCTTTGAACACAAATCACTACCAGTACTACAGATGATCGGAAATCAATCCAGATCGGCGTATATAGTGCCAGCGACGCGATATTCGGGGATAACGTAAGAAAAGTGGCGATGTTTATGTATGTCACGGAGATTTACCGCTGCACCAACTGGATAAGGACAGCGATTGCGAAGTGCGCATTCTAGCTGAAGTTGTCTTCAAGGACTTCAGTAATTGTGACATACGGCTATTGATCCAAAAAACGGCGTATTGGACAAGATTACGAGCAACCAATGTATGGTTGTACTCTGTCGCCATACCCGAACATTTACGAATAATATGCGATAACGAAGTGGCAGCAACTATTATACTTAACGGTACAGGATAAATCAGCCTAACATCCGGGTGCAAAGCACAAGCAGGAAGAACAACATTTGTAGCTGCAAGAATTATCGAAACACAAACAACATTGGAATACCACGAATGCAGAGGATTAAATATCACCAACCTACTGATCAAGGATGAAGTAAAAGCTACGAATCTTGACGAGGTTTTAGTAAGAGAGAACAGAAACTCAACAGAAAAAACGTCGAAAATAAATAACTTTGAAACAAGCATGAGATTTGCTGAACTAGTTAGCCGTGCTCGAGGGATAGCGAACGCTAGACGAACATCGGAAAACGTGGAGAAAATTGAAGAAATAGTCTATTACGGACGATCATTCATAATCATAGTGCTAATAATGATCATCATTTACTGGAAGTTCGTGCACAAAAAGATAAGGCGGAAAACAGCAAGTCGAAATATTAGACAAGAAACCACGGTGTCATTCAACAAAGATGCGAGCACCGTCACGATCAACGAATGGCCTCCAAGTACCAGTGCTACAGTGGTGGCACAAGTAGCAGAATTGGCCATAGAACGGTCGGGAAGATTTTTTTATCAACAAAGAACTGTATAATTTCTTCAAAAGAATGTATTATTATAGTACTAATAAGGCTTCCCAGCATCCACGGGTAGACTAAGTACACGTACTAACACTAGATACATACATTTTTAAGCGATCAAGTTTTTTTTATGATTTATTGGATAACTTTTATCATTGTTTAGTGAGAAATTTTTCGGCAGAGGACCGCCGTTTTTCAGGGGCGGTAGGTGTTACGATATCGCAATCGCAACGATTATTAATAGCGATCTATTATAAATTATATTATATGAATCAACGGGAGGTACAGTATCGAATAGCGCTACGAAATATATGCGATACTTATAATTAGGCGTAACAATATTCTTCATATCCGGCCTCGCGAAACGGCATGTAACCGGATAATTATTCGATTGCACTTTCTTGCAATTGTCAAGTTGGCAAATAAGCTTTACCTTTGCTGGGACCCTGCAAACCACAGCAAAATACACGGCGACGGTCGAAAGTTCGGGACAACGAAAAAGATGCCGTCAGCAGGTTCCCAGGAAAGGAATATGCAGATGTAGGTAGAACAGCCGGAAAGTCAGGCTTCGTCGCCGATGGACTCGGCGACTCGAAGTTACGTTACACCTTGAACGTCGAACGGTACAGATATTTCGGACGGGACCCTAATCAGGAACGTCGCGAACTCTAACCCAGAAAACCCGGGCTCGGACCTATAGCGCGCACAATCGAGAAGTAGTGTACGGATGCTGGACGCGTGGGGCATAATAAAATAAGATCATTATCTATCAGCGTTCGTTTCGTTAACCCCCGCGTTACGTTTCATAAGAAACGTAACAGTTAAAATTCCATTTATGAAGCCCGAATTAAACAAATATTAGTCAGAACTTTTTAATTTACATTTTTTAGCTTTGATTACTACTTAATGGTACCCCCTTAAGGTAGTGCAATCTACTCTACAAGATTTTAATTAATAAATATAAATTATTCCAACTCTTCATAATGTAATAATAAATAATTCAAAAAATTAATATATAATATGTACAAACTTGTATTAATACAAAATCATTAAAAGATGCGAAAGCCAATGAAATTGAATGAATTTTAATAATATATTAAGCGCGTGTTGAAAGTTGAAATTTGTTGGATTTTCGATAAATTTTCAAGAATTTGGAAGATTCGGGAAAAGGACGCTGTCTAGACGCCATATTGGACGCTATCTAGACGACATATTCGACGCTATCTGGACGCCGTATTGGAAGCCATATTGGACCCTCACGAAGTTTCTCCACGCTGTTGCCAGCAGAAGTTGGCAACATTGGATCATCGGTCGGTCCCCCTCTGTCTCCACCGCTTTCCACGGGCGCCGCCGTCGCCCCTTCGACGCGACCTGCCGCGCCCCTCTCACGCAGCAGAAGGGAGACACTCACTTCGCTGCTTGGTGTGCTCTCTCTCTTATCTGAATGCCCGAGACGATTGTGCCGCACGCTGCTCACTGGACGCGTGATTTTCGACGCCATTATTGCGTCGCCTCTTTATCACATTCAGTTCGTCGTCTGAGATACACGACAACATGGTACCAAAACGCAAACCGCAGACACCGTCGAGGAATTGCACGCTTTGCAAGAATTAAATTTCGCTTCCATGCATCGGGCGTATTCAAGTCTATCTACAGACATCGATCGCACTAGTGCAAAACTTAAAGCACGATTGGCGATTATTGAGACCACCTGTGCGACCTGACGGCAGGTTCACCTTCGTCTTGGTTTGGCGTGCAACGACTTAGAGCAACGTCATCCATACTTCCGAGACAACAAGTTGGAAACGGAAGAAGAAGCGTATTTCAGTTTCGTCGACGAAATATCAGAAGCCATTGCCGCCTTAGTGCCTGCCACGTCGTCCACGCTCCATGATGCTTTCGTTGATGTGCCAGCAGCTGTTCCATTTCAAAGTAATCCTACGATCCGATCATCGAGTCATCTTCCACGCATCAACATTCCGAAGTTCACCGGTAGTTATGACAATTGGAAATCATTTTGTGATTTGTTTAAATCGATTATTATAAGCGATAGTTTGATCGACGATGTTCGTAAATTTCATTACCTCAAGACGAAACTTGAGGGCGAGCCTCTTTCAATGTTCGATCATTTGAACTCTACTTCAGATAATTTTAAAATTGCTTGCGATTTATTAGAAGATCATTTTGCTAATCCGAGGCAAATTATCGATCATTATTTACAAACGCTATTTTTGTTACCGGTTGTTCGGGAAAATTCCGCGTCGGATCTTCGCAATTTGTATCACAAAGGTTCCGCTATTCTCGGAGCACTTGAAGTTCTCGGTGAACCTGTCGACCAGTGGAACTCGATTTTAGTTCATTTGTTTTCGTCCAAACTTGATTTTGAATCACGTGAAGCTTGGGCTCTATCACACCGACTATATCCGTACCGACAGAATCCGTTTCCGTTTCAAAGTCAAATAAAGGTCACCAATCTCACGTTCAGTCCCACGCCACGACTCTAGCGTCTCGAAATTGCGTTTTGTGTTCCGGAGAACACACTATTTATCGGTGTAAGCGTTTTAAAAATTTGAGTGCGCACGCGCGACAGGATCTTGTGAAGCGTCACAAGTTATGCGTAAATTGTCTCGGTAAATATGATCTGGCAAATTGTACTAAATCCCAGACACGTTTCATTTGTAAACGACGACATCATACGTTGTTGCACAGAGAGCAGGGGTCGATTTCAGAGACCTCTCAAAATTCAACGGGGTCGCGCTTCCCTTCGAACGCTCGTGCCGCTGAGACAGTCGCCGCGGAGCCTCTTTCCCCTTCCACTCCTACCAGCACCGGAATGGTACTCGCGCACATTGCTGCTAATCATCCCGTCCAGCCTTCGTTCATTTTCTTATCTACGGCTCGTATTCGCGTTAGTTCACACAATAGCATGTCGATCATTGTGCGCGCATTATTGGACCAAGGCTCGACGTGAACTTTCATTTCTGAAAAGTTAGTCAAAATTCTTGATGCGCTGTCCGTGCGAGCATCCACTGTATTCAACGGCGTCGGAGGGGCTCCGGGGGTTCTGCCGATCGGGCCGCGGAAATCTACATTTCCCCCGTCCATTCTCACTATCCTCACGCGCTTGTCCTACCGACAGTGACGTCATATATGCCGCCTGCTACGAAAGTTGTTCAGCAATGGCTGCGTTTACAGCAACTCGAACTTGCAGATCCCGAACCTAGCAACACTGACCCGATCTATGAGATCATCGGAGCTGATTTGTATGGCTCTCTTCTTCGCGACGGTCTCGTTCACGGTTTTGCAGGGGGGCCCACAGCTCAAAATACCGTTCTTGGGTGAATTCTATCGGGTTGGTCGCGGTCACCTTCGGGATCTATTCCGACTGAAATCAGTGCACATCATTGCTGCAATACAACGCAACTGTCTGACGCCGTGCAACGCTTATGGGAAGTCGAATCCATTCCCTGCCGAGTGCCGGCTTCCGACGAAGATATCCAGTGCGAACGACACTTCCTCGACACACCTCGCGCAACGTGAGTGGGCGCTACATAGTACGGCTCCCTTTCAGGAACCCCCTACCCGTAAATATCGGAAGTTCTCATTTGTCAGCATTATCTGCGTTCAAATCACTTTAGAAACGGTTCACACGTCGACCATTCGCCTCGCAAGCATACGCAGATTTTATGTGCGATTACGAGGCTCAAGGTCATATGACACAGGTCTCTGCACCGAGCGACGATGCTCTCGTCGTGTACTTACCTTATCATGACGTGCTCAAAGAGTTGAGCACTACAACAAAGGTGCGCGTTGCATCTCTCATCTAATTTTATGTCGCTCAACAATCATCTGCTTCCGGGTTACAAACTCCAAGCAGATTTGAGCCACGTACTCCTCCAATGGCGTACATTCCGGTATGTCTACTGCGCAGACATCGCGCAGATGTTCCGTCAGACTCTGTTGGACCCGCGCGACCGCGATTTCCAGCGCATACTATGGCGGCCGTCTGCCGATATCCCTGTGTTCGACTATTAACTTAACACCGTTACGTTCGGTGTCTCGTGCGCTCCCTCCCTCGCTCTTCGCGTGTTGCAGTAAATTCGTGAGGATCACGGAGATTGTTACCCTCTCGCTGTTCAGGTACTCATGGTCTCTATGTCGACGACTGTTTACTTGGCGCAAACGACCTTGAAATCGCTCGTCAAACGCGAACAGAACTGAACGCGTTAGTAGGTCACAGTTGCTTCACATTACGAAAGTGGGCGAGCAATTCCGAAGAATAGCTCAAGGACATAGACCCCTCGAATCACGGCATCGCCTCTGAAAAATCGTTGCAAGAGGATGACGGAATTAAAATTCTTGGCATTTCTTGGAGGCCGGCTAGTGACCAGTACGGTTTCACTATTTCGCTTATTTCTACTGACACCTATACAAAACGAGTACTTCTTTCGCTCACTGCTAAGCTATACGACCCGTTAGGTTGGGTCTCACCCGTCGTAGTGTCAGCGAAAATTTTGATACAAAGACTTTGGTTGTTAAATCTTGATTGGGATTCTCCTTTACCTGATCATCTGGTCGGCCAATGGAAGACTTTTTATCATGCATTACCGATTCTCAATGAGTTCAGTCTCCCTCGGTGGACTGGGCAAACACCGAATATAACTACAAGCGAGCTGCATGGATTCTCAGATGCCTCAGAGAGTGCATACGCCGAAGTTGGGTATGTTAGGACGCAGCATATCGGCAAATTCGAAACTACTTTATTAATTAGTCGCTCCTACTTCGCAGTTCACTATTGCACGTCTCGCACTCCGCGCGGCAGTACTTTTGGCTCGGCTTGTAGACTTCATTCGAAAGATTCCACAATTTTCGGAGATGCCCGTGTACTGCTGGGCAGACTCTACGATTGTCCTGTTGTGGTTGAAACAGCCACCCACCAAATGGAAAACTTTCGTGGCGAACCGCGTGTCCGAGGTGCAAACGCTACTGCCGAGAGTAGTATGGCGTCACGTTTCAGCCGATGAAAATCCCGCTGATCTTCCCTCTCGAGGATGCTCAGCTGCGGATCTAGTAACTTCGTCCTTATGGAAGTTCGGACCATCATGGTTGTCTGAGGACTCCAGCTCTTGGCCGAACACAACTCCAACCCTTCCTGTTGACGCTCCGACAGAAGTTTGGGTGCACGTCGCCATAGTAACCTCGTGTATAGACGATCGTATTGCATTATTGGTCCTGCGCGTCTCAAGTTGGATGCGCATTATCAGACCGCTTGCCTACATTCTCAATTGGAGACGTAGACTCCAACCATCAGATGTTACTTTATCGAATGTCTTAAATCACATCGATTATGATCGTGCCTTCCTCGCTGTAATAAAATGGTTACAAGCTGATCTATTTCCGGACGAGCTAAACTCGTTACAAAATGCTGTACCAATATCAAATAAAAGCCATTTAACCTCGCTACAGGCATTCCTTGATGACGAGAACGTTATTCGGGTTGGAGGACGATTGACGAAAGCCGAATTATTGATCACACAAAAGCATCCAGCTGTGTTATCTCCGCATCCTGCCGTGCGCCTGTTCGATATCCGTTGTCACCAGTCGTGCTTACACGGAGGCATCCGTCTAACTTTACAAACACTCCCTCAGAAAGTTTGGGTAATTCTGGCTAAACGTATGATCCGCTCTGTTATGAATCGGTGTGTACGGTGCGCCCGAGTCAAAGCCAGTCTGTCTAGCCAGCAAATGGGTAACTTCCCTGTGCCTCGAGTTACACGATCCCAGCGTGCATACGTCCATTGCGGCGTAGATTATGCCGGACCAATGCTTGTTCGTATCACCGGAGGACGAGGTCGTAAGGCCCATTCGGCGTATGTAGCGCTCTTCGTCTGCTTCGCCGTCAAGGAGCTATAGCTCATTCACTTGGAGCTATTCTCGGACTATTCGGCGCCATCGTTTCTTGCAGTGTTTAAAGGATTCGGTTCTCGTCGTGGTACTCCAAGTCACATGCATAGTGACTGCGGCACCACTTTTGTCGGAACAAATTTATTTATTCTAAAGAACCATCTGGCACTTCCTTCCTCCTGCAGTCCCACATTTTGGTGGGCTCTGGGAGGCAGGCGTTAAAAGTGTCAAGTTCCACCTTAAACGTATCCTCGGAGATCACACTCCTACCTTCGAGGAATTGGTCACACTCCTTTGCCAAATCGAGGCCACGCTAAATTCTCGCCCACTAAGTCAGCTGACATACGATATTGACGACTTATAGATGCAAACTCCGGCGCATTTCTTAACGGGAGGAACGTTACATGCCGTTCCAGACGAACCTTTGTCCTCAGTACCGATCAACTGGTTGACTAGGTGGCAGGCGTTCCAGAAAATGTATCAGCGATTCTGGCAGCTGTGGTCGGCCGACTATGACCTGCTCTCTTTGCAGCAGCGGTCAAAATGGCGTATTGCAGAAAGACCTCTTCGAGAAGGTCAATTAGTCTTGATTAAGCGATCGAATCTACCGCCCACGAAGTGGCCAATCGGGCGCATTTTGGAGTGTCATCCGGGAACCGAAGGACTCACTCGCTTAGTGACAGTGCGGACTTTTTCTACCGTTTTGAAGCGACCGATTACGCAACTTGCGTTGTGGTTGGAGGATTTAGAGTGCTTCTAGTGACTTTAAGAATTAAGATATTTTTGTTGTATTTGATATTTGTATTCTTTATATCTCTAACTCTGTATGACAGCTTTACTGTTTTTCTTGGATTTCGGTTGTTATTCAGGTTAAGTTGCGAGTCCTACTGGCTCACGGGGGGCAGTATGTTCAAGATCAAAGAAAAAAGTAAAAGCATTCCATAATTTAATAACCATAAAAAAGAACTAAAGAAATTCAGTCACGAAAATGAACCATTTTTTAAAATAAAATATTCACTGAATTTTAAAACTGTTTCAATAATATTTTTTATATTTATTATTTATATTTTATAATATTTTATCTCTCCTCTCGTTCGAGCTCCCGCGCGCATCACCTCCCGTGGCGATAAAGCTAATCGTTATTAAGCAGTGTACGACAAATCATCTTCAAAAGTTAAAAAAACCTTAAAATACAAGTGGTATTCCTTTTTCTCTCCTCTCCCGATTGATTCGGGCCCACAAACTATACGTTCGCCAGGAACCTTCGCTTTCCTTCTCGTTGCGCGAACAGTAACTTACATTCACTCGGAATGTTGCAAATTCGCTAGAAATTTTTTATCGATTTCCTTTTTAACGACTTTAATAAAATTTTACCCTGTGGATATTAAAATTAAAATTTTATTGACTTTCAACTGTACGGAATCTTCTATTTTCGGAGCGAATATAATAATTGAAAATTTAAATGACCTGATCATACTTTTAATGACATTGAAATCAATTCCCAGAGCCCCTTTAGGGAAGATTTAAATCATTTTTTTAAAACTTCGGTTATGTACACTTGTTCTTATAGGGTTAATTGATTTTTTAAAAGACAAAACTAATACCATTTGAGGCTAATTCATTGGTTACCTTGAGCTGTTTTCTACTCAGATAAGATTTAAGCCAAACAAATTTTCATGGAATTTTGAAAAACGGGAATCGCCCACATTTGGTTGCGAATATGTTAATCCGAATATGGAAATTCTTTACAAGGTTCAAATTTTCCAAACACTTCAAAAATACTGTTTAAAATAAGGAAAATATAATTATGAAATAAATTGCGACCGAATCATTGTTTAAATAATCATTGTTTATGGCGATTTCTGTAAAATGCATATAACCTGTCCAGAAAATTCTTTATAAAATTAAAATTTTGCTTCCGCTTCAAAAATACTGTTTGAAATAAGAAAAATACTGTTTTCAAATAATTTGCGGCTGATTCATTGTTTAAATAACCATTGTTTATAACGATTTCTGTAAAATCCGTCTAACTTGAGCAGAAAATCCTGTCTAAAGGGAAAATTTTGCATACGCCTCAAAATCACTGTTTAAAATATGGAAAATATCGTTTAGAAATAATTCGCTACGGAATCATTGTTTAAATAATCATTGTTTATAACGACTTCTGTAAAATGCGGATAATTTGTGCAGAAAATTATTTATTAATTTGAAATTTTGCACACACCTTAAAAATACTGTTCAAAGTAAGGAAAATAACGTTTTGAAACCATTCGCGACGGAATCATTGTTTAAGTAAACATTGTTTATAACGATTTCTCATGGTTTGTGCAGGAAATAATGTACAAAGCTCAAATTTTCCAAACGCTTCAAAAATACTCTGTGAAATAAAGAAAATATAGTTTTAAAACAATTCGCGAAGGAATCATTGTTTAAATATTCATTGTTTATAACGATTTCTGATGACTCATGACGGAAATTCTTTATAAAGTTTAAAATTTTCAAACACTTCAAAAATACCGTTCTAAATAACGAAAATATCGGTTTGAAAAAATTCACGATGGAATCATAGTTTAAATAATCATTGTTTGTAACGATTTCTCATGGTTTGTGCAGGAAATTCATTACAAAGCTCAAATTTTCCAAACACTTCAAAAATATTGTATGAAATAACGAAAATACAGTTTTAGAACAATTCGCGATGGAATCATTGTTTATCTAACCATTGTTTATAACGATTTCTCATGGTTTGTGCAGGAAATTCTTTAAAAAGCTCAAATTTTCGAAACACTTCAAAAATACTATTTGAAATATCGAAAATATCGTTTTGAACAATTTTCGATTGAATCATTATTTAACTAATAATTGTTCATGACGATTTCTCATGGTTTGTGCAGGAAATTCTTTACAAAGCTCAAACTTTCCAAACACTTCAAATATACTGTGTGAAATAACGAAAACATAGTTTTAAACGATTTGCGATGCAATCATAATTTAAATAATCATTGTTTGTAACGATTTCTCATGGTTTGTGCAGGAAATTCTTTACAAAGCTCGAATTTTCGAAACACTTAAAAAAGACTATTTGAAATATCGAATATATCGTTTTGAACAATTTACGATTGAATCATTGTTTAACTAATCATTGTTTACAACGATTTCTCATGGTTTGTGCAATAAATTCTTTAAAAAGCACAAATATTCCAAACACTTCAAACATACTGTGTGAAATGACGAAAACATAGTTTTAAACAATTCGCGATGGAATCATTGTTTAAATATTCATTGTTTATAACGATTTCTGATAACTTGTGAAGGAAATTCGTTATAAAATCCAAAAATTCCAATCACTTCAAAAGTACTATTTGAAATATCGAAAATATCGTTTTGAATAATTCGCGATGGAATCATTGATTAACTAATCATTGTTTATAACGATTTCTCATGGTTTGTGCATGAAATACTTTACAAAGCTCAAATTTTCCAAACACTTCAAAAATATTGTGTGAAATAACGAAAATATAGTTTTCAAGCAATTCCGATGGAATCATTGTTTAAATATTCATTGTTTAACATGATTCCTGATAACTTGTGCTGGCAATTCTTTACAAAGTTCAAATTTTCCAAACACTTGAAAAATACTATTTGAAATATCGAAAATAACGTTTTGAACAATTCGCGATGGATTCATTGTTTACCTAATCATTGTTTATAACGATTTCTGATAAGTTGTGAAGGAAATTCTTTATCAAGTTCAAATTTATGAAATACTTCAAAAATATTGTTTGAAATAAAGAAAATATCGGGTTGAAACAATTCACGATGGAATCATAATTTAAATAATCATTTTTTTAACGATTTCTCATGGTTTGTGCAAGAAATTCTTTACAAAGCTCACATTTTCCAAACACTTTAAACATAATGTGTGAAATAACGAAAATACAGTTTTAGAACCATTCGCGTTGGAATCATTGTTTAAATATTCAATGTTTATAATGATTTCTGATAACTTGTAAAGGAAATTCTTTATACAGTTTAAAAATTCCAAACGGTTCAAAAATACTATTTGAAATATCGAAAATATCGTCTTGAATAAGTCGCGATGGAATCATTGTTTATAACGATTTCTCATGGTTTGTGCAGGAAATACTTCACAAAGCTCAATTATTCCAAACACTTCAAACATACTGTGTGAAATAACGAAAACATAGTTTTAAACAATTCGCGATGAAATCATTGCTTAAATAATAATGGTTTAAAACGATTTCTGATAACTTGTGAAGGAAATTCTTTATAAAGTTAAAAAATTCCAATCACTTCAAAAATACTATTTGAAATTCCGAAAATATCGTCTTGAATAATTCGCGATGGAATCATTGTTTAACTAATCATTATTTATATCGATTTCTGATAACTTGTGAAGGAAATTCTTTATAATGTTCAAAAATTCAAACACTTCAAAAATACTGTTCGAAATAACAAAGACATCGTTTTGAACAATTCGCGATGGAATTATTGTTT
Source organism: Trichopria drosophilae (assembly GCA_030407085.1). Lineage (NCBI taxonomy): Eukaryota > Metazoa > Arthropoda > Insecta > Hymenoptera > Diapriidae > Trichopria > Trichopria drosophilae. The sequence continues at coordinate 72,992,801 of CM059584.1, forward strand.
AACTAATCATTGTTTATAACGATTTCTGATAACTTGTGAAGGAAATTCTTTATAAAGTTCAAAAATTCCAATCACTTCAAAAATACTATTTGAAATTCCGAAAATATCGTCTTGAATAATTCGCGATGGAATTGTTACGGACGCTAGCCTACACGTGTAGCAGCGCACGTAGTCAGAAATATTCGCCGTTAATAAATAATAAAGCGGACACCTGAGATGTCCACAGCGACGTCATCTATCCGGTCAGACCACATGCGCTGAAGACCGTTGGAAATTAGAAATTCGGGTGCACTATTGTTAACCGAATTGTTATAATAAATAAAGTGACATTTGAAGACATCCGCTGTAGATTAGGAGGTCGAATTGGCGAACAACTGACCCGTCGATATCTGCACTTGCAGATATTCCAGCCGTTTCGGAAATCACCGAATCGCAAAAAGCATCAATATCTGACACGAAAGCGGCGATTCGCGAAAAACGAGCCTTATCGGACACCGTGGTTGATAGTGTCTCGTGAACACCCCCGCTACCGAATAATGTGCAAAACCGACCTGACTTGTAACGGATAATTGCATTGTCCATTCAGAGTCGCCCCGGAGCTAGAACAGCTGATCTCGCGATCGGGAACCTGTAAAAACTTAAAGATCTCGGAACTTGGCACGCGGACTCCTTTTTCCTAGCGACTCTGCGTGAACACCTAAGTCGTCGACACGACTTAGTTTATTCATAACATACGATTCGCGTCCATCACGCTTGTCAAAGAAAACCTCTGCTCTCGGCAAAATATAGAGCTAATAATAATTCTTCATACCTAAACCACTTATTCTTTCACTTGGGGTATCGGTCCCCTTCACGCGTACTCCCAAATCCGAATTATCCTGATTTAATAAAACACTTGACGTTACGATCCCAAATCCGTAACATACTTAAAATTTTGGTGCCAGCGGTGGGATACACGAGTGAAAAGTAACAAAAAAAAATAGAAGAGGAGACAATTAAAATTAAAAATTAATACACGGAGCAGTGAAAAAAAAACTAAATCTAAAACAGAGTGACGCGTGGTAAAATCGGACCCGAAGACGTTGAACAATCTAAACAACAACGAAAATCTAGTGTTCGCGAAACAAAAAAAAAAAAAATTTTCAAACTAACTTCATAAAATTGACTTTCACAAAGTGAATGCAGTTTCAAAAACTCTCCTCGCTTTCTGAGTTTTACAATCGTTAACGAAATTTTAAAATAAGAACATTCGAAGCATATCAAAGGAAAATTCTAAAAATTGGATAAGACAGTGAATTTTGAATTTTGAAAATATTTAAATTGAATTTTGAAATTTGAAAATATAACAAAGACTCGATTAAATTGAACAAGTGATCGCGACGGGAAGTCTACATTCATTACACTATACTGGTCAGCTGCAGTCAACTTCCAGAAAATACGGAAGAAATCAACACTGCAGAGGAAACTTCAAAACTTCAATCATCTTAAAGAAATCCAAGATGTGGCCGATTGTGTTCATGGCTACGATTCTTTTGTAAGTGGAAATAGCATTCAGTAAAAAATAACAAATCTTCTCAAAAAAAAAAAAAAATATATATATATATAATAATATTATTTGAAAAAAAAAACAATTTTAATTTTTATTTGTTGATTCTCGATTTGAATCTTAAAAGTGATTCTTAACTAGAAAATTTCCTTTTTCTTTTATTTTCGAAACAAACGTGAGAAAATTTGTTACAACATAAAAATTGATGATTGTTGCGACAATATTCCGTATCTATTTGCAAAGAATATATATATAACACATAATCAAATCTATTATACCGGTGTGATAATCCTGTAAAATGGCAGATGATAAGCGAAATATTATACCAGCAGCACCCGCACCTGCACCCGTGCAACCGGTAGTACAATATGTTGTTGCAAGGGCTCCGCCAATAGCGGAAGCAGTAAGTAGCATTCCCGAATTTGACGGGTCTGTTGATAAATTCCCCGATTTCGAACGAGCATGTCGCGACGGTTTCGCGTTACTCACTCCCAACGACACACGACTGTACTTACACATGTTACGCAAAAGACTAATAGGAAAGGCGCGAATATTCGACGAAAGAATTGCAGATTGCGCGACGGTAGATGCATTCCTCACATTTTTACGCGGAACCTACGGAGTTACGACAGACCCGATTAAATTGCTAACGAACATGGAAACTATGTACCCAAAATCAAATGAGTCGTTGGAAGAATTTGGGCATCGTCTTCTAAGTAATGCGAAAAATCTTGAAAAAGCTCTAAATGCCTCTGCCGAATACACGGCCGAAGATAGGGTGCGCTTCCTGAATCGCGCTAATCGGGATGGGCTGGAACATTTTATCTATTGTGCGAAAGGGCCGATGGAATCGCGGTTATTACACGCCAATCCAGCCACATTACAAATCGCGGTAGAAACAGCTCGAAAATTGACTTTAAAATATGGCGCGAAAGATCTCGGTTTGGACCCCAGTTTCGAAGTTCGCGGTGAAAAATCCTATCGTGTATCCGCACATTTAGTGTCCACGAATTCACCAAGAGAATTAGAATGCGGCTATTGTAAGTGGCGGGGACACGTCGAATCCGATTGCCAGGCACAATATATAATAATTCAAAATGTATCTATTGTAAGCGGGTTGGTCATACGCGCGAGAATTGTTATTTCTTACGCGAAAAATCACAACAAAATAGCTATCGCGACCAAAATAAGGGCGTCAGGAATTCGCCCGATGGAAGATTTAACCGACACAGAAACTACGATAACAATCGCGATGGAACAATGGAACTAATTATAACAAACCCAGGTACAAAAATTTTCAGGGAAACAATAACGATAGGAATGAACGCAGAAATGAAAATAATCGCGGATATAACAATAAAAGACCGGCTATTGATAATCAGAATCGCGGAGGAAATTCTTCACGATACCCTGAAAATCGTTCGCCACAACATCAATTCAATGATAAAACGCGAGCGTCTGATAGGTATGCTGACCGACGGGAACCCAAAGTAACGGAGAATTACGATTCCCGCCCCTTAAACTCGAAGGGCGCTCGACGCGGAGGGGGGACGCCGAGCGACGCCCGTCAGGAAAATCACCCCGTGAAAATTCATGCGGCAACAGCGGAACAGCTAGGATCCACCTTGGGCAAGCTAGGCTCTCGAAATGTCCACGCATAGAGATTTCGAGTCCCGACCTACATCGTAGAAACGGGAAATTCCTTGTCGATTCTGTAGCCGAAATAAACATTGTTAAACTTAATACTATACGTCGGGATTTGTGCCTCGACCCAGAGATAAAATTCGATTTGTGTGGAATAGGCGAAGGAATGATCGGGACGTTGGGATGCGCGAGTATAAGATTCGATAACGAGATAATCGACTTACAGATAGTGGAGGATAGTTTCCCTATCGAGGAAGATGAAATTTTGGGTGATCCGTTCTTCCGAGCACTGGAAGAAAAAATTGATTATGAACAGGATTGTTTGCATTATAAAAACCGTAGAATTCCGTTTATCAACCCAGAAATCGTGATAATACCTCCGAGGACTCGGAAAGTCATACGCGTGAAAATAACAAATGACTTAGAATTCGGGTTTGTTCCGAAACTCGAAAGCAGCCTAGTAGGCATATACCTTGGAAATGCACTGGTAACCAATCGAGGCGGTTACGCTTATATGTACCTCATAAATACAAATGATCGAGAGGAAAAATTAATCATTCCGCCTATCAAATTAGAAGAGTGCGGAGTAGCCGAAAAAACGGTATCAAAAGGGCATTACGATAATAAAAATAAGTTTTTCGAGGACTGCGCCGGCGACGGGGAAAAACGAGAACAAGCTCGGATACAAATTACTAAGATAAGGGAAAAAAGAATTAACGATTTCCTAACTCGTATAAATATGGATGGTCTTTCGGCTGAGGAAAGAAATCAGGTGAATAATCTTGTATCCGATTACGCCGATATGTTCCATCTACCGGGCGAACCGTTGGGAGCAACTACGGCGTTCAAACATCGTATCCATACAACGAACGACGTGCCGGTTTGCGCGACACCCGCCTGCTATAAAGACGGAGATGCAACGTCAAGTGGAAGAACAGCTCGAGGCCGGTTTTATCAGACCGTCTTCGTCCCCGTACGATTCACCCGCGTGGATAGTACCTAAAAAACCGGGATCAAATGGCGAAAAGCGGTGGCGTTTGGTTATCGACTTTCGCGATTTAAATGAAAAAACTATAGGTGATGCATACCCGATCCCAAACATCATGGATGTACTAGATCAATTAGGGCAATCTACATATTTTACCACCCTCGACCTGAAATCGGGATTTCACCAAATATTAATGGATGAGCGAGATGCACATAAGACAGCATTTTCCACCCCCTACGCTCATTACGAATACGTAAGAATGCCTATGGGTATAAAAAATGGCCCTAGTGATTTTCAACGAATGATGGATTTGGTTTTAAGCGGATTACAGGGAATAGAATTACTAGTGTACCTCGATGACATCGTCGTGTATGCAAAGAACTTGCAGGAACATGAAATTAAATTCAGGCGTCTAATGAAACGGCTCGAGGGCGTAAATCTCACCTTAGAGCCCGACAAATGCAGATTCTTACAGAAGGAGGCTGCGTATCTGGGACATTTAATAGGAAATAATACTGTCCAACCCGATCCCAGGAAAGTTGAGGTAGTGAGGGAATTCCCTGTTCCAAAAAATAGAAAGAACGTAAAACAATTTCTGGGATTAGCAGGCTATTATAGACGGTTTGTCGAGGGTTTTTCGAAAATCGCTCACCCATTAGTAATATTATTGCGACAAGACGTTGACTTCACATGGGGCCCAGACCAAGCACAGGCGTTCGAGAAATTAAAAGACATCTTGTGCAAAGTGCCTATACTGCAATTACCAGACTTCGATGCACCGTTCATTGTTACCACGGATGCATCAGGAGTAGCGGTCGGTGCTATTTTATCACAGAGTAAAATTGGCGAAGACCTGCCCATAGCCTACGCATCACGTAGTCTAAAAGGGGCAGAAACGCGGTACAGTGTTTCAGAACAAGAAATGCACGCAGCTGTGTTTGCAGTAGAGCAATTTCGTCCATACCTGTACGGACGAAAGTTTACACTAGTCACCGATCACCAACCGCTGAGATTTCTCAAGACAATGAAAAATATGAATCTTCGATTACATCGCTTTCGAGTAAAGCTTGAAGATGATGAATACGACGTAATTTACAAAGAAGGCAAAAGAAACGTCAATGCTGATGCATTATCACGAAACCCGATTGATAGGTCGGAAATAGAAAATGAAACCCACGATGAAAACGAATTTGAGAAAAAAGTTAGAGACTTCGACGATAAAAAGGAGAAATTGATAAATAAAGGAAGTAATATTGAAGGTTCAGAAAAAACAAAAAGGGATAATAAATTTAAAAAGATATCGTGTATGCCCATTCAAGGTGATGAAAATAATCAAGTGGAAGGTGAGCAGTCAAAATATGCTAAGAGACTGCGCGTCTCAGACGCCGACGGGTCTGGTAATCCCGCTCCAAGGAAAAGAGGGAAGGATTCCGATAACGATACTGACACATACGGTGACGTTGAGGACAATGCGACAGACTGTGAGGAGTTCGAGGTAAAAGCTCCGGGAGCAGAAAAGAAACCACGTAAGAAAAATTTAACGGAGGTCGAAAAGCTCAAAGTACCGGACTACCTAAAAATGGGGGATTCTGTTGGGAGAACTCGACAAAGAAAGAAGTATATATCGGAAGTCGAGAAGTTGGAAATACCGGAGTACCTGAGGATTGACCCGACTGAGAAAAGAAGTGGTCGCCCAAGAATAAGGGCGGATCGAAAAATCTCTGAAACTGAAAGCATAGATATGGAGAGGATTTTTTCAAATCGTATGGAAGACGCACGTAATCGATGGCGAGAACGAGAGTGTTATACAACGGAAGATGATTTGACGTCCGAACCTGAAATCGAATCGACATCTTCGGCAGTAGAAGAGATAGGAGTTAGGGAGAATAGGAAGAAGAAGACAAAGATGAAGGTACAAACGGACTATAAGCCGGATACCGGAGATCCAGATGATTCATGGTCATCGAGCTTCGATCTCGACGCACCCGACGATACTGTACGTTTTCTTCCCAACTCTACTCCTAAACCGAAATACCCATCTAACAGAGCGACGGACCGAAGCGAGACGTCAAACGGACGCGAGAAGATTGCAGCGAGTCTTTCCCCACTCCGGCCGCCTGTAGAAAGAGAGAGCGAGGGAAAAAGAGAACGCGCGCGACGCATAGACGATCCGTCCGATGATCGACGCGATCTCGAGGAAACGAGAATTTTTGACGAAGAAATGGAACTTGATGAGGACTGCGTCGACCGCGACGAAAATCGTGAATCCTACGCAGTGACGAACGAGCGAAACGAAGAACAAGAAATGGAGACTGAAAAAACGATGCATGAATCAGAGAATGGTAAAGAGCGCATTACAGACAATGCTGAGTCGGATAATGATTTGACACTACATCTCAATTATGAAGTTAGTACTGTCTGCATGGAACCTTATGAACTTTTACAGGAAAATAACAACATATCAAAGGACGGGAATTGTCTTTTCAATTCTCTGATCGTATTGCTAAATCTGGGAATAAACTCGGACCAATTACGAAAAATCCTACTGGATAGCAACCACCTTAGATCTTGCGCAGAACCAGAACGCGCGTTAACCATATTAAATTCGTCGTTCGCGTACGGTGATGACAATATCATAAAAATATTTGCGCGGCATTACAACACAAATATTTGCATTCACAAATGTGATGCAAGTATAGAATACTATCACGTCAAGTCACAGGCCTCTCGAAAAGCTTACCATCTATGTTTAGAGCGAGAGCACTATACTCCACTTCTCTCAATTATCAGAAGTAACGAAGAACGGAGTATGACATTTAATTTTACACCGACCCCGGAACGCATGGTTCACACGCCAGATCGGGTTACGGATATTGAGGAAGGTCACGTCACTAACATGAAGACACCGGTTGACATAACTGAAATTCGACAGCAAAACAGCTGTAAAAATAAACAAACTACCCGAAAAAGAGAAGAATCGCATAAAAAACAGCCGAACAAAAATATCGGCGTAGAAAAGGAAAATAAAAAAATGCACAATTAAAAACGGAAATTACCAATGATCACATTTTTAATCGTCAGGATCTACTGACAAAATATTCCCTTGCAATTCCATTGAACATAGCTACGGCACAGGCCGTCGCTGAAGCTTTCGCAAAATACTTCATCTGTAATTATGGAACACCAGTATCCATACTCACGGATCAGGGTAAATGCTTCATTGCAAAAACCCTTAAGGAGTTTGCAAAGATTTTTAAAATTAAAACCCTTGTAACCTCCGCTTACCACCCGCAAAGTAACGAGAGTCTGGAAAGAAGTCACCAGGTCTTGGTAGACTATTTAAAAAACTTTGTAAAAGGTCGGGACGATTGGGACACATGGCTACCGTATGCCATGTTTTCTTATAATACCAGCGTACATGAGGGTACAAATTATACGCCCCATGAGCTCGTGTATGGTAGAACCGCACGACTACCATCTTCATACCCTATGAGAGAAAAACTCATCACGTACGATGATTATCTCATAGAAATTATGAGCGTCATCTCGGAACTACAGACATTGGCTGCCATGAACCTAACGCAGTCTAAGTACCGGTCGAAACAATATTACGACCGAAAACTGAATATAGGACATTTCCGCGTGGGAGAAATGGTGTTCTTATTAAAAGAACACAGACAAGGAAAAATGGACGACGAGTATGTGGGACCTTATGAAATACTAGAATTAATTGGCACACGCGACATAAAATTAGCACTAAACGCGCGAAAGAATAAGATAGTGCACATAGATAAAATAAAAAAGTGTTTTGACCCACTCCTGTACCTATCGGAGGAGTAAGAAAAAAATTTTTTTTTTATAAGAGAAAAATTGTATTTGTTTATATATATATTTCGTATTAATTAAATATAGTTATTGGTCATTTTCGGTTTCTGTACAGGATTTTGGAGGCCTCCGGCCAACGCTCTACGAGCACACTGAAGTTCTGCACAGAGAATCCACGTTGTTAAAATATTACCGGCGACAGATTCTATAAACGGACCTAGTCAATGGAGTGCCATAAATAAGAAAATTGAGTCACCGCCGTAAAGAAAAACGCCGTAATTGAACAGCCCATTCACAACTTTAACATTTCAGAATTATTTTCCGCACATTTTAATGACACAAATCATGATATCTTAAAACTAAGTATAAAAAAAACGAGATAGGTAAACCCCGCGAAACAAATTACTTGAAAAACGTGTAGCATTTCAGGATATAATAAAGAAAGCCCATGAAATTGCGAATTAAAATATAAAAAAAGAGAAATCAGCTAGAACGCGAAATATGTCAATATATATTGGTTTAGGAATAATCGTAACAATCATCATATTAATTATTGTATGGAGGTGGTTCCGTTGGAGAAGCCTCCGTAAAATAATTAACCCAAAGAAGTGCATTCCACAAACGCCGATACCTAATAAAAGACGTAAAGTAAGACTAGCGATAACGACTGTGTTTATGAGAAAGAGTACGAAAGTGTAAATTTAAATGTCAAGGACGCATCGGGTATTCCGTTCGGTAAACGAGACGGGCCGGCGCCAGGGGACCTAGCGCCATGTGTTTCTAATACATTTAAAGGCGATTCACAAACTTTCAGAACGGAATGATAAGAACTTTGTTCTCTTAGGTTACTTAAAATAATAAGAAGAAAATAACTTTCTTTTACATTTTTTTATTAAGCATTAAAGAAATACTTACCTCAGACACATGCGTATACTAGAAATAAGTACTTTCTTGTTCAGTGTTTATTATAGTTTACAGTGCGAGTCAAAACACTTCAGAGTGAACATTGATAGTGTACGACACACCATCAACGTATTGACTTTTCAAGTTACAATAATTGGTAAATAGCGATAGTTCATTATGAATTAAGATTAAAGCGAGCGGTTATCACTGCAATACTTTCATATTACTAACCATAGATTTAAAATCTTTTTTTATGTATAAGATGACCTAAAAATCATGTAACTTTACTAATCAGCCAGAGAGAGGTTTAGGTTTAAGATTAAAATGTACTAAACGTTCGTTTTTTATTGTTATTGATGATCGGCGGTGGATCGCCAATCTTTTTTTACCTGGGGCGTGTTACGGACGCTAGGCTACACGTGTAGCAGCGTACGTAGTCAGAAATATTCGCCGTTAATAAATAATAAAGCGGACACCTGAGATGTCCACAGCGACGTCATCCATCCGGTCAGACCACACGCGTTAAGACCGTTGGAAATTAGAGATTCGGGTGCACTATTGTTAACCGAATTGTTATAATAAATAAAGTGACATTTGAAGACATCCGCTGTAGATTAGGAGGTCGCATTGGCGAACAACCGACCCGGCGATATCTGCACTTGCAGATATTCGAGCCGTTTCGGAAATCACCGAATCGAAAAAAGCATCAATATCTGACACGAAAGCGGCGATTCGCGAGAAACGAGCCTTATCGGACACCGTGGTTGATAGTGTCTCGTGAACACCCCCGCTACCGAATAATGTGCAAAACCGACCTGACTTGTAACGGATAATTGCATTGTCCAGTCAGAGTCGCCCCGGAGCTAGAACAGCTGATCTCGCGATCGGGAACCTGTAAAAACTTAAAGATATATAGGAAACCTCAACTTCTTCGTTATGCGGTCAAATGAATAAAAAGAAAATTCAATTTTATTGATACGTCTCGGTGTTCTGATGTGACACCCTCGTGAGTCATCGTTTATTTATATAACAACTGTAAAATAATTATAAATAATAGTAAAAAAAATTATTTTAACAATTATACAATCATACAATGAGGACAATATAAAAAAATTACTTACATAAAAATGTTTTTGTTGTTTTAGGTAAACTTTGCATTTGAAACTTTTCTTACTATTTAAAAGAAACATCATTTTCAAAAATTGAAGAATGAAGTGGAAAGCTGAATAACGGTGACAAGTTTATAAGTAAATTTTCAATGAATATATGACCATGAATTTAGTGATTATATTAAAAATTAAAAATTAAAAATTAGAAATACGTAGTTTACCTTCACATAACACAATACAAAAAATAAATAAAAATAATAAGCACCAACAAAGAAAAGACTAATCATTATGACATTATAATGCAGACTAACTGATTAAACAAGGCAACGATTTAAACTAACAGAAACATATATACACCTACACATTATAACTTACATCGCTAATAATTTATTCGTGGATACAAGGTTGTTGTTCATTTCTTTAAATACTTTACGTTACAATTTTGAAAATATGACAAACGACCAAATTATTAGAATTTTCGAGAACCATGTATATATCACGAAAACACGAAAAATTAAACTGATATATTCATTTTTAAGTTTATCTTTATTATTCTATTATTTAATTAAATTAAAATAATTAGAAGGTAACCTAGAAGTCTAAAAAGGAATATTTACAGAATTTTTATGCTTCTTGATATAAAAGTTCTCTAATTCTAATCTTTTTCTAAAATTAATTTCTTTGGCTAAAATACTAATTTTATCGAAATCAAAAGAAAGCCCTGTTTCTAATCTATGTTTCGTTAGACCTGTATGTTTTGATTCATCTAATTCAATGAAAAATGTTTTTCTTATGTTGATATACTCTTTTTTTTAATAATCTTCCTGTTTCTCCAATATAAACTTTATTACAATGATGGCAAGGTATTTTGTATACTATACAACTTTGTTGTAATAAAGGAAGTTTATCTTTAAACGGATTTACATTACCTATATTTTTATGTATAGGAATACTAACCATTCTGATGTTATGTTTTGTAAAAACTTTCTTTAAGTTGTTGGTTAGACCTTGAATATAAGGTAAACCAAAAGTGGTAATGATATTATCAAAATTTGATTTTTTACAAGACAAACTATTGTAAATGTAGTGTAATCTTTTTCTTATAAGTTGTTTAATAAGTAATACCGGGTAACCATTTTTAATTAGAATATTAGTTAGTAACTGTAAATTTTCTTTTCTGAAAGAAACTTCAGACAATTTAATGGCTCTATCAATTAAACCAAAAATAGTACCTATTTTGTAACTCAAAGGATGATAAGAGTGGTAATGTATGTATCTACCAGACCAAGTTGGTTTGTGATACCAATTAGTCATTAATTTGCCATCAGATTTTTTTAAAATAGTGATATCTAAAAAGTTTATGGAATTTTTAATTTCTGATTCTGAAGTAAATTTTAATCTATTGTCAAATCTAGTGAATGAATTAAAAGCATTTAAAATGGTTTCTTCCTCATCAATAGGTACGCATGTTAAAATGTCGTCCACATATCTGAAAAAGAATATCGTTCTGAATGATAATTTTGGAAGAATAATATCTTGTAAAAACTCTAAAACTAAGTTTGCTAATATTGGAGAAAGAGGAGAACCCATAGGTAGACCGAAAGTTTGATGATATGTGATATTTTGAAATTGAAAAAAGGTTGAGTCATAACATATTTTAATAGCATCAATAAATTCTGATTTTGTAATTTTAGTATGTAAAATTATTTTATGCCAGTTTTTAACAATCATTTGCACTATTAATTTAAAGGAAATATTTGTAAACATTGAAGTGACATCTAATGAAACAAGCTTATAATTATCAGGTATAACTTTTGATTTTATCTTGTTTTTTAATTCCCAGGAATCTTTTATACTATATCTTGACGAGTTATCAACATTTTATAAATAATTTTTTTATATTGTCCTCATTGTATGATTGTATAATTGTTAAAATAATTTTTTTTACTATTATTTATAATTATTTTACAGTTGTTATATAAATAAACGATGACTCACGAGGGTGTCACATCAGAACACCGAGACGTATCAATAAAATTGAATTTTCTTTTTATTCATTTGACCGCACAACGAAGAAGTTGAGGTTTCCTATATATTTTTGAATTTTCGTACCGGTCGACTAAGGAACTTTTTCTAATTTGATTCAATCTAAGGATTTATACAACATGTACAGCTTCCGACGTTGGATTCTTTCCACTTTTGGAACGAAGATACTTGATTGTATTGACAGTTGGTCCAAACTTTCGATGTTTGAAGCAAAAATCTTAAATAGAGGACCTTTTTAATAAGATGTCGAAAGTCACGACTACTACCTAACCATTTGTATAATAGCAATATATGTTTAGGACGCAATTTTTCGCAGCAAAGAATTTACCAACAGTTTTTAGATTATAGTACAAAAGCTAAATTTAAAATTTTAAATCTAGAAATTGCAAACGTGGAATTACAAATTTTGGATGTAAAAAATAAAAAATGTAAAATTTTAAAAGATATTTCGAAAATAATACCGTTTTATATACTACACAATTTCTTATATTTTGAACATAAGAAATTTCAAGGAATTTTGAATTTTAAGAAAAAATATTTTATAAAAAAGTATAACTGGATAAAATGTAATAGACAGGTTAAAGAATTAAAAAAAATAAATATACAACAAGAATGGTTTAGAAATTTAACAGGAGAACAGATACCAACAGAAATTATAAACATTGTCGCGCTAGGACCAAAACATGCATTCCCGCTTGACAACAATAAAGATTTACCGTTACCGAATATCATCTCTTCGATAGAATACGGTTTATGTAAATTAAAATCTCAACATTTACCGGAAAATAGTTTACTTGATGAAGTTAAAAACGAAATTAGAGACTCATGTGTCAATGTTATTCACAATTTTATATATAATAGTAATAAATTTGAAAATACAAAACAAAGTAATGAATTAACATATTATAAACACTCTATGATTAAATTGAAAACTTTTTTGAAAAATAATCAGGATATATTTTTTACTTTTGCGGATAAAGATAATTGTACAGTTGCTATGAGCAAAACAGAGTATATACAAAAAATGTTAGTTTTATTAAGTGATAAAACTACCTATGTAAAATCTTCGTATACATATGTACATACATTAACGGAAAAAGTTAATATAACTATTAAAAAGTGGTTATCTAAAGAATATATCACGCAACGGCAAGAAAAATATTTGTTTGTAAACAAAGCGGTAATTTCTCGTGCATATGGGTTGCCAAAAATACACAAAGAAAATTGTCCATTACGAATAATTATTTCTGCCATTGATTCTCCAACTTATAAACTAGCAAAATTTTTAGCTAATATTTTACAAAATGTTGATAACTCGTCAAGATATAGTATAAAAGATTCCTGGGAATTAAAAAACAAGATAAAATCAAAAGTTATACCTGATAATTATAAGCTTGTTTCATTAGATGTCACTTCAATGTTTACAAATATTTCCTTTAAATTAATAGTGCAAATGATTGTAAAAAACTGCCATAAAATAATTTTACATACTAAAATTACAAAATCAGAATTTATTGATGCTATTAAAATATGTTATGACTCAACCTTTTTTCAATTTCAAAATATTACATATCATCAAACTTTCGGTCTACCTATGGGTTCTCCTCTTTCTCCAATATTAGAAAACTTAGTTTTAGAGTTTTTACAAGATATTATTCTTCCAAAATTATCATTCAGAACGATATTCTTTTTCAGATATGTGGACGACATTTTAACATGCGTACCTATTGATGAGGAAGAAACCATTTTAAATGCTTTTAATTCATTCACTAGATTTGACAATAGATTAAAATTTACTTCAGAATCAGAAATTAAAAATTCCATAAACTTTTTAGATATCACTATTTTAAAAAAATCTGATGGCAAATTAATGACTAATTGGTATCATCAACCAACTTGGTCTGGTAGATACATACATTACCACTCTTATCATCCTATGAGTTTCAAAATAGGTACTATTTTTGGTTTAATTGATAGAGCCATTAAATTGTCTGAAGTTTCTTTTAGAAAAGAAAATTTACAGTTACTAACTAATATTCTAATTAAAAATGGTTACCCGGTATTACTTATTAAACAACTTATAAGAAAAAGATTACACTACATTTACAATAGTTTGTCTTGTAAAAAATCAAATTTTGATAATATCATTACCACTTTTGGTTTACCTTATATTCAAGGTCTAACCAACAACTTAAAGAAAGTTTTTACAAAACATAACATCAGAATGGTTAGTATTCCTATACATAAAAATACAGGTAATGTAAAACCGTTTAAAGATAAACTTCCTTTATTACAACAAAGTTGTATAGTATACAAAATACCTTGCCATCATTGTAATAAAGTTTATATTGGAGAAACAGGAAGATTATTAAAAAAAAGAGTATATGAACATAAGAAAAACATTGAATTAGATGAATCAAACCATACAGGTCTAACGAAACATAGATTAGAAACAGGGCTTTCTTTTGATTTCGATAAAATTAGTATTTTAGCCAAAGAAATTAATTTTAGAAAAAGATTAGAATTAGAGAACTTTTATATCAAGAAGCATAAAAATTCTGTAAATATTCCTTTTTAGACTTCTAGGTTACCTTCTAATTATTTTAATTTAATTAAATAATAGAATAATAAAGATAAACTTAAAAATGAATATATCAGTTTAATTTTTCATGTTTTCGTGATATATACATGGTTCTCGAAAATTCTAATAATTTGGTCGTTTGTCATATTTTCAAAATTGTAACGTAAAGTATTTAAAGAAATGAACAACAACCTTGTATCCACGAATAAATTATTAGCGATGTAAGTTATAATGTGTAGGTGTATATATGTTTCTGTTAGTTTAAATCGTTGCCTTGTTTAAACAGTTAGTCTGCATTATAATGTCATAATGATTAGTCTTTTCTTTGTTGGTGCTTATTATTTTTATTTATTTTTTGTATTGTGTTATGTGAAGGTAAACTACGTATTTCTAATTTTTAATTTTTAATTTTTAATATAATCACTAAATTCATGGTCATATATTCATTGGAAATTTACTTATAAACTTGTCACCGTTATTCAGCTTTCCACTTCATTCTTCAATTTTTGAAAATGATGTTTCTTTTAAATAGTAAGAAAAGTTTCAAATGCAAAGTTTACCTAAAACAACAAAAACATTTTTATGTAAGTAATTTTTTTATATTGTCCTCATTGTATGATTGTATAATTGTTAAAATAATTTTATTTTTTTACTATTATTTATAATTATTTTACAGTTGTTATATAAATAAACGATGACTCACGAGGGTGTCACATCAGAACACCGAGACGTATCAATAAAATTGAATTTTCTTTTTATTCATTTGACCGCATAACGAAGAAGTTGAGATTTCCTATATATTTTTGAATTTTCGTAACGGTCGACTAAGGAACTTTTTCTAATTTAAAAACTTAAAGATCTCGGAACTTGGCACGAGGACTCCTTTTTCCAAGCGACTCCGCGTGAACACCTAAGTCGTCGACACGACTTAGTTTATTCATAACATACGATTCGCGTCCATCACGCTTGTCAAAGAAAACCTCTGCTCTCGGCAAAATATAGAGCTAATAAAAATTCTTCATACCTAAACCACTTATTCTTTCACTTGGGGTATCAGTCCCCTTCACGTGTACTCCCAAATCCGAATTATCCTGATTTAATAAAACACTTGTCGTTACGAACCCAAATCCTAACAGAATCATTGTTTAACTAATCATTATTTATATCGATTTCTGATAACTTGTGAAGGAAATTCTTTATAAAATCCAAAAATTCCATCACTTCAAAAGTACTATTTGAAATATCGAAAACGTAGTTTTAAACAATTCGCGATGGAATCATTGTTTAAATATTCATTGTTTGTAACGATTTCTGATAACTTGTGAAGGAAATTCTTTATATAGTTCAAAAATTCCAAACACTTCAAAAATACTATTTAAAATATCGAAAATATGGTTTTGAACATTCGCGATGGATTCGTTGTTTACCTAATCATTATTTATATCGATTTCTGATAACTTGTGAAGGAAATTCTTTATAATGTTAAAAAATTCTAAACACTTCAAAAAAACTGTTCGTTATAACAAAAATATCGTTTTGAAGAATTCGCGATAGAATCATTGTTTAACTAATCATTGTTTGTAACGATTTCTGATATCTTGTGAAGGAAATTCTTTATATAGTTCAAAAATTCCAAACACGTCAAAATACTATTTGAAATATCGAAAATATCGTTTTGAACAATTCGCGATGGATTCATTGTTTACCTAATCATTGTTTATAAGGATTTCTGATAAGTTGTGAAGGCAATTCTTTATCAAGTTTAAATTTGCACAATACGTCAAAAATATTGTTCGAAATAACGAAAATTTCGGTTTGAAACAATTCACGATGGAATCATAATTTAAATAATCATTGTTTGTAACGCTTTTTCATGGTTTGTGCAGGAAATTAGTAATAGAGGAAGAAAGACCGTCCGAAATTCGTTCCCGTCGCCGCCACCAGGCGTCGCCACTGTCGCGGCGCTGTCGCAGCATGCGAGGTGGTAGATTCGTGAACTAATTCGCAGACTGATTCGTGGACTAATTCGCGGAAGGAGTCGTGGACTGAGTCGCGGACCGATTCGCGGATTGATTCGCATTTTTGATTTGCTGTTTAGTACGCGGGCTTATAATTCATGACTCTCTTATTGGGAAATCTGACCGTCACTAATGAGGTCATTAACATGACGTAAGGACTTCGTGGACGGTCCCATTGAGTTTTCGAAAATTAATGCTGTAGCGTTATGCATATATCTTTCGATCTTTTAAATGTGCCCTATTGGGAAATCTTTCTTTCAATATGCCGTTACCGACCTAATTCGGATGTTACATATCTTTTTTGATGAATTGAAAGCGTAGATTTCCATTAGTCTAAATACCAGCTTGAAGCGCTATCTCGTATATCGACGACCTACTTTTTAAATCTCACACAAATTTTAAAAACCCACAATCAGGGCGTTGACCTCTCCCTTGTCATGTTGTAAGTTTGAATTCACCTTTTAGAGTTTTCTCTCGTCGGGGAAATCTATCCATCAATATGACAGTCGTCTTGACAAGCCGTTAGCTTAACTCAATGATCTCCAATAGTGACGAAACCGCTGAGTCCCTTCACGCAAAACCGCTAAGACCATTTTAAAGTTAATTTAGAAAAGCCTCTAATCAAGTCTCAACGCGTTGAAAAGACCTGGCGTCGACCCCCTGATGCGCGGGACCCGGCAGGTCTATTTTTCCTACATCTCCCCTTCGAAAGCGCTCGTTCTAGATTCCAATCATTGGGAAAATACTTGTAACTTCGACCATGCTTGGGAAAACAAACACATGTAACTTCGACCATCCTTGGGAAAACTTGGGACCTATGTCTCTCAAAGATGGTATACGAATTGAGATGCTTGTCTTTAATGATTCGAGGTATAAATTAAGCATACTCGGACTACCGGGGAATAGTCTCCTACACTCCACACGTTCTTCTACTTGTACAATTTTTTCAAGATGGTCGATATCAAGAGAACTTTTTCATCGTGGGAAGAATCTTTGAAGGGGGTTTACGAAACCCTCGGCGAAGATGCTACGCCGGGTCAATTCCAGGACTTCATTGAGAAGTGTACCGGGATTATTCGAAAAATTAATTCGTATATTTTATAAAGTCCCCGTATTCCAAATGGGGTTAAGGCATCGGTGGAGGCGATTATGCATCGCATAACAAGTCTAAGGGCTAAAGCTGTCGAGCGATTGGCTCGAAGAGAAGAAGGTAATAGGCCTGAAGAAAATTTTATTGTGCAGAAGAATGTCGAATCGGCATTCAAAAATCGGTTAAGAACGGCACTGGTGGTTAATTTAAAACATTTGGACCCCGTAAAATTCATGTCTGAGATAAAACCTAGTGTCGTTGAATATGTGCGTGGTGTAATCAGTGAATACAACTGTGTCAAGGTGTGTACTGTGTTTTCGGGAGAGTTTACCGCGATGCAGCTGCAAGATACAAAATATTTTGCCTACAAATATGAGCAATTATGTGTGACCACAGACTTATATGAGTGGTTCGACGTAAAAGTTAAAGTGCCTATTCTTACTTCTCTCGAAGAATTTCAGGAGAATGGCTCGGGATGGGCTTTATCCTGCATACTTTCGCTGGCTACAAGCAGCGAAGTATAATCCCATGCGTGCCGGCCGATGGATCGTCTTGCCCAAGTGGATTAAAAACAAAAGAGTTGTTATTAATGTAAAAATTCTGGGTAATGATTGTTTTGCGTGGGCGATTATGTCAGCATTATCCCCCGCAAATGTCAATTCATCGCAACAATCATCATATCCACATTATCGAAGGCATTGATTTCCCCGTCGCGTTAAAGGATATTCCGAGGTTCGACCATTTGAACGACATTTCAGTCAATGTATTTATAGTAGCCAAGAAAAAAGAAGTGCTACCTGTACATTTGACTGCAAATGAGAAGGATCAACATATTAACCTTCTCCTAGTGTCTGAAGAACGGAGGAAACCCCCACGCCCCTCGTCATCTTTTGTTTTGGACGATGTCGAAGTCGAAGAAGATGACAGGATCAATCGTCATTACTGCTGGATTAAAAACTTATCACGACTAGTGCATAAACAATTCAGTAAACATGACGGAAAAAAGCATATTTGCAACAGGGGTCTTCACTATTTCCATAGTGAACAAAATCTTGTCATGCACAAGATAGAATGTAGAAAGAAAAATGATTGTGCGGTAAAACTCCCCGAAACAAAAACAAACATTTTGAAATTTAATAGTTTGGGTCGAGCCATGCCGGTACCCTTTATTGTTTACGCTGATACCGAGTGCCTGCTGGGAAAAGTGGAGACGGAGGCACCTCCAAAATCGGCTTACGAGCAACATAAGATTTACAGTGCAGGCTACTACGTACACTGTCAATACGACCCCTCGCTGTGTCGTTACCGTTTTCAACGGGGGTCCGACTCTGCTACCTGGTTTGCCAACGAGCTGAAGGAGTTGGCCGATGAAGTTAATCAGGTAAAATTAATTAAAATTACAAAATATATTCATGTAAAATTTATTCTTATTATTTAATTAATTAATTACAATAAAGTCAATAAGTAATATTATGTGTCTGCTTTCAGATCCTCAGTGATACGAAGCCGATGCATTTGAGTCAGAATGAGTGGAGGACATTCCATACAGCTACAATGTGTCACATCTGCGGGGGATCCTTCTCAAATGAGGACCTCAAAGTCCGTGACCGCGATCACTTGACCGGTCAATTTCGCGGTGCAGCTCACAACTTGTGTAATCTTAAGTACAAATATCGTTTCAACATACCGGTTTTCTTCCACAATTTGAGTGGTTACGATGCTCATTTCATTATTCGCGACATTGCCAATTCTTTTGAAGGAGATATTCATATTATCCCATGTAATATGGAAAAGTACATTTCCATGATTAAATATGTTGAAGGAACTAAAATTAGATTAACATTTTTAGATTCAATTAGATTTTTGAATTGCTCCCTCGAGAAATTGGCATCATATTTGGATAATAATGATAAAAGAATTTTAAAATCTCATTTTCCAAATGAGGAAAAATTCAATTTATTAACACGCAATGGAATTTTCCCCTACGATTACGTAAATGAAATGAGCATCTTAGATGATGCATGCCTACCATCCCAAGATAAATTTTTTAATAAATTGTGCGAGTGTGAAGTGAGTGAGTCTGATTATGTGCACGCAAGGAATGTGTGGAAAACGTTTAATTGTGAGACGTTGGGCGAGTACTCGGATCTGTACTTAAAAATCGACATTTTATTGCTCGCGGATATCTTTGAAAATTTTCGAACAACACTATTAAAATCTCATGGTTTAGATCCCGCGCATTATTATACTCTACCCGGGTACACTTGGGATTGTGCTCTCAAGCATACTCGAGTAGAGTTACAATTACTCACCGATATCAGTATGGTAATGTTTATTGAACGTGGTATAAGGGGAGGTCTTTCGCAGTGCTCGAACAGGTACGCGAAAGCGAATAATAAATATATGCCACAATATGGCCCATCAAAAGAGTCAAAGTATTTAATGCACTTTGATATTAATAATTTATATGGATGGGCCATGAGACAAGCTCTGCCTACTGGAGGATTTGAATGGGTCAACAATGTCGATATCGAAAATGTTGCCGATGACTCGGAAATTGGGTATATTCTCGAAGTCGACTTGGCGTACTCTGAAAAAATACATGACACACAGAAAGATCTCCCGCTGTGCCCCGAGCGAGCAGTTCCGCCCGGTTCAAAACAACCGAAATTACTCGCTACATTGAACGATAAACATAGGTATGTCATTCATTACCGCAATTTAAAACAAGCACTCGCCAACGGTATTGTTTTAAATAAAATTCATGGTTAAAATCTTATATAGATTTAAATACTAAATTGCGTACAGCCGCTGTGAATGATTTTCAGAAGAAATTATATAAATTGATGAACAATGCGGTATTTGGAAAGACTATGGAAAATGTTCGGAATCGCGTTGATGTTCGTATCAAATCGACATGGGAAGGAATGTTTGGTGTGGAAGCTCTAATATCGAAACCAAATTTTCATCCAAAGAAGATATTTGATGAAGACTTGGTCGCGATAGAATTAAAAAAATTAGAAATTACCATAGATAAGCCAATATACGTCGGAATGGCTATATTGGATATTTAAAAAAAAAAGTTTTAGGGTTAATGAAGGATGAATGTAGTGGAAAAATAATGACCGAGTTTGTCGGACTCAGTTCAAAAATGTATGCGTTGCGTGTGTGTGCGTGTGAAAGGTGTCTGACCTTCGCCTAACACACGCAACGCATACATTTTTGAACTGAGTCCGACAAACTCGGTCATTATTTTTCCACTACATTCATCCTTCATTAACCCTAAAACTTTTTTATTGACTAGCGGCATACCGTACTCATTATTTTTGGAACAATCGCTCGTATCGTACATATTAATATCGCGTTTCATACAATCATATACATCATCACACTTAAATTCATAAATTAAACTATCGGTATCGGTATATAACAATTTCGCCTTTTCGTTAAATTTTTCTAAAACATAATCGTAATGGAACTCGTACAATTTTGTTTTAGAGAAGAAGAGAGCGAAAGGTGTGAAAGAAGTCGTCGTCCGAAAAACAATCATTTTCGACGACTATTTGGACTGTCTTCAAAATACGTCTACAGTTACACGCGAGCAAAGATGTATTCGTTCAAAATTACACAACGTATACACCGTATGTGAGAAAAAATTGCTCTAAGTCCCCACGATGATAAGCGATACTTAATGGCTGGTAGTACAGACACTCTACCGTGGGGACATAAGGATATTATGGACATCAATGAATAATGTGTGTATTATATGTAATTATATACAACATCAAATAAATTTAAAAATATGTGAATATATGTGAATGTTATAATTGTGAAATTACTATTTAAATTTATGGAATGTATAAAAATATCATGTACATGCATACAGTTTTTAATAAAGTTATATTATATTATATTTTAAGTTTATTTATTTATTTAGATAGATATTAAGCGTTTCTATAATTGACATGTATTTCGAAATGTACCTTGACATTGATGCATTTTGAGAGACCCACGTTTCATATTGACCTGCTTTCACTTTCCCCCAAATTTAAACGATTCAAGTTCAAACGCGTTTGGAGCTAAATTAAGCATTCTCTTTACATTACGAAACTTTGAAACTGTACTTTTCTATTCGTCTAATATTTTCTTTCCCAATTTCTAATTCGTATAAGCTGGTGGGGTTTCTACTATAAATGCCGATGCAGTCGAGTATTTTTCAGCAGTAACGTGGCTCGATATATGTCTTCAAGAGATCTAAAAGTTAAAACTCGTAAATTAAAAAATAGAGTCGAAACTTTTGTAAAAAACGTACAAATTTTAAAAGACGATTTAAAACTTAAGTCGGAAATTAAAGTACTAGCAAGCCAAACCGAAAATTTATATATAAAAAAATGGCATCATCATCATCAGCAGCAGAAGCAGCAGCAGCTACAGCGGCAGCGTTAGTAAAAACACTAAATTCAACAACAACGAAATATTTACCAACTATGAAACTGGCAGAACTGGACCCAGAAAAAGCATAAGTCGTTTAAAAAATTAGGACAGTATCAACAAACTTTGGAGAACGAATAAGCGTAGAGTTGAACAACGAAATCTCCTGTTTTCTTCCACCTCGGTACACACCACTTTTCCGAGATGCGATAGAGATTTACCGAAGCATCGTTGAAAATAATCAGCTATACATGAAGTACATCGGAACAAAATTCAACAACATCGAATTTTTAACCGAAACCCACTAACAATGACGATGTAGAACGGAATTAAAAAATAAAAGGTATTGAATATGTAAGGAAAATATGGTAAGAAATATGTTTTGCTAATTACATATTGTTTAATGTATATTTTATTAATGCATTATAATTTACATCTATTATTATTATCATTGCAGCTTTCCGCTTGAAGCAAAACCGATGCACTTGAATCCGGATGATTAGCGAATATTTCATACAGCGGCAATGTGACATCTTCAGGGGAGACCATTCTCGAATCAGCATTAAAGTCCATGACCATAATTAGTGATTGGTCAAATCAGAGATGTATGCTGCAACATCAGTCATCTTGATGAAGAATGGAACCTGCAACAAAAAATCAAATATAAATGAATACTAAATATATAAATGTATAAATAAATTAAATGAAATGAAAATTAGAAACTCACCTTTGAATTATTTTTTTCATTTTCTTTTCTTTCGCCAGACGTAATATGCGCAGACCCGACGACATCGTTCTCGCCGCAAAATTCTCTCGTAAAACCGCTTCCTCAATTTGGCTTCAACGTTGATGGTCAGGTCGTAAGCTTTCGGAATATCGACGTATAACTGCGACATTTCGAAATGGTTAATGTATTAACCATAAAACTTCTGTTTGAAGTTGTAGCATTCAGCTTCCGCTTCATTTATTTTGTGTTGAATAGCTTGTAACGCATTATCCGCATTATCACCTGGTACATCTGCGTATAACTGTAGGAGTTGTCCATCCCTCTGGCAATAGTTATACAGCCGTCGCAACTCGTCCACTCTTCTATTCATTCGACGAATTTCGCGACGAATTCCGTGGCACGTTTCGTTGAATTCGTGTAGACTTGTGGGTTTCCCCATCCACTCGTACACAATCGCAAGAACAATTCTTAATTTGGCGTAAATTTTTTTTTGTGTTTAGGAGAATCTGAAAAGCTTAGTATTCTCAGTGATTTCTCACTTTTAACTAGTTAATCTATTCAGCACGAACCCATATATATACAAGAAAATATGCTAAGGAATGCAACAAAAATCTAATTTTATCTTAAGCAAATCCTGCTTCCATCTATTCAACCATCATCTGTTCCACCATATTAGTCTTAAAGTAATAAATCTCCCTTGTCGACCTAGCTGTTATGCTTGTCTTCAAAGCCCAAGCATTGAACAAACGCTTTAGAACCTTTTTGACGTAAAATTTTTTCAATCAGATAAACATCAGGATTTTTAGTACGTTGCAGTTCAAATTCGTAGAATCCACCTGATATTCGGTTTCCAACATTGTCTTCCAGTAAATATGTTACTGGACTCGTTTTCTTAACTTTTGCTATTGAAAATATTTCAGTCATCCAATTTAGTATATATCCCTTTTAAAATATATGTTTAAATTTACTAATACGAAATTGTTGACCTACTTTAAACTTTTCGTTCACAATTACATTATACACGCGTTCCAATAATTCTTTTTCATTGTCTTTATTAACATCTTGTGGCTTCATTTTAATAGTACGATGTGTCCTATTGTTATAATCATTAACCAAGTCTGGTAAGATGTGGAGCCATTGATAATTACCATGAAGGCTAAACTGTGGCCACATTTTATTTTTCAAAGTACGATTAAAGCGTTCGCAAATTGATGCTTTTAGATTTCTGTATGTAGAATATAAATTGATGTCATGTTTTTTCATTAAATTTGAAAATTTTGAATTATAAAATTCTTTTCCATGGTCGGTATGTAGATTCTTTGGAATTCGACCCATTTCAAATATCGATTTTATGGCAGCTGGGACGTCATCGCCAGTCTATTTTTTACTGGGCGGGCCCATGCATACTTAGAGAATACATCGATGACAGTTAACAAGTATTTGTAACCCTTATTTTCGTCTGCATATGGAATCATTTCTACAAGATCAGCTTGCCAAGTTTTATCTAATCCGCGAATATCTACTCGCCGTCTTGTATAATTTTTTCTTGCTGGTTTATGAAGCTCCTTCACGACTTCTCTCTTCTCTTTAGAAGTCATTGTTGTTGTTAAACAGATAAAGCAACATCTTGACTAAAACTGTTGGGTGGATTGTTGCAGATAGTTTATTTATTCACATTTTTCAGACCAACTAATTGATTCTTCCGTAAATAACATCAGTTATTTCATTAATCTTCTTTATGGCTTCACTGTTTTTATTGACATTTTGTTCTAGGAGAAAAATTAATTTCTCAGCATCATGAGCTACAGTACTACTCTCCCTTATGTCATAGGTAAGTTTTGTCAAGTCTCCTTCTATATTAACAATATCTACCGTAAGACTATCAATCAAACCATTATTTTTATTCAAATCATCTTTATTTTTCTTTACTTCCCGCTCTAAGACAGTGATATTATTCGTAAGATTGCTAAGAGTGTAATTATTTTTATTTAAATTACTGGTATGTTTAGTTATTTCCTGATGTAATTCAATAGTATAATTTCCGATATCTGAAGAGATAATCCGCCTCTTTACTATTTCATTGTAATTTTTATTTATATCTTGATGCATTTTATTTATACTTTTTTCAAAATATTCAATCTTCTCATTATTTTTAATTACACCTTTACACAGTTCATCTATTTGCTGTTTAATATCGCGAATAGATGTGTGGAACATTCTCAAAGTAATAACATCATCCCAATCTGTCGGAATTCCGATATTACATAACTTTCTTTTTTTAAAATCATAAGAACCATCTGTAGCAATGTCGACACTTTGAAATACTTGCTTCCGTGCTCGTTGAGACGAACGTCCAAATACATCGATGCTCATTATGATACTGACGTAATTATCACCCAATTAATAGATTATATTAGCTTCAGGCAACTTTTCAATAATCGATAAAATTTCATTCGAAAGACTTGAATTACCAGCAGCTTGCGATGCTATTAGAAGACGCAAACGATCGACAAGTTCATTTGGATCATCCCAATGCACGTAGTCAATTTTGTGGTTTTGTTCAACAATCATGTATTCATGCAAATACCACCCTTTTTCGGAACATCTTTGAACATTTCCTTGATATAGTTTCGATACTTGTGGGAAGCATTATACCGAATAGGTTTTTCCTGATTCCAATCTTTCCTATGTGCATTAGTTAAGGTTAGTATACTTTTGTAATTGTTTAAATCAGACTGTTGGATTATAGCTATATCAGCTTTTTTCTTAAATAATAACTCTAGCAAACCTTCAGTAATAGCAAATTTGTTATCCTTAATAATTACATCTTTATTCTTAAATTCTATTGCCGAATCACCGATTCTTGTAGTACCACCTTCTATGCGAACACCATAAATTGTATCAATAATATCATTTTTCTCATGAATATTTCTCACCAGTAAAGTTAGAAACTTATTTGATAACCTTTTTTCAGTATGATAGGTAGGTGTTTTAATATCACTGCTAAATGTCTGCTCTAAAGGGGTATTATATCGATCAAGCATATCATCATCATCATCAGAATCGTTAATATCATTAATTTGTATGCTATCTGTTACTTTATCCTGTACTTATCAGAGGTTTGAGCGTTTCACTTATCGCAAGGTCATGCGTTTCTTTACAAATTTTTAATAATCGATGTTTTCGGCGAATAGATTTGCTAGCTTTGACCATTTCACGTAAAACGTCTTGCTGCTGTTTAAGTGGAGAAGACATGTTAATGCATGCAAGTCGCACTTTCCACTGATTTGTTACATCAATTTTTGCTCGTTCTTAAAATCATTTATGCTTATAAAACAATCAAAACCTTTTCGATACCTTCCCTCTTCTATTTCACTATCTTTATCGATTTCAATAAATCCATGCTTTTCTGTCCAACATTGTTTGCATATATTTTTAAAAGTGTTGTATGGCATATCTGTATTTACATGATCATTATAGACATGCTTATGATTCATTTCATCCTGTCGAAAGAGAATCAAAAAGTTTACGTTATCTCGAATAAGATGCTTGGGAACACGAGCGTACGTTTGACTGAGATAAAAGCAATCAACGTAATTATGTCTACCCATACAAAAGAAGGATCTAATGATATCTTGCTTCGCGCACGCGACATCATCAAATATAATAATAGAGTTTGACCTGGCCTCGGCGGGTGGTACTACCTGTTCATTATCGTGAAAAGGAAAGTATCCTATACCCTCCACAGAGTCGAGTAAGTTTTGTAAAAATTGATATTTCGGTTGATTTAACGATTTGGAATATACATATATATTTTCAAACTTTAATCCATTCTGATCGATGATTAGACTGAGTAGTGTATTTGTTTTTCCGCAATTAGACGGGCCACAGAAAAGTGCACGTATCCTATTTGGCAGCAAACGCTCATGTCGTTTATGATTAGTTGCATTATTTTGTACAGACGATGTTAAATCATCAAAATTGATGATTGGGATTTTTGTTGGTTGTTTATGAAATCGCATTTTGACAATAACTGATCATAAAAGTATAAGTAGCGCCTTTATATGTAATGTCAGTCATTAACTGTTTGTTACTTGAATGATGCACATCTTAAAATGTTTACATATGTGGGTAAAAACAAGAAGCAAAAACGGATAAACAGTGGGAAAGGATTGGTCAATTCTTTAATTAATAAATTACGGTAGAACTTCATATACCCGGTTATCAGTACTGCGGACTTGGTACAAAATTAAAGCAACGATTAGCAAGAGGGGACTCAGGGATAAATCCGTTAGATAAAGCTTGCAAGGAACACGACATTGCTTATTCCAAAACTCGTGAAAATCTCACCGGTAGAAGCGAGGCCGATCGAATATTAGCGGAGCAGGCTTGGAAGCGAGTTTTAGCAAAAGTCGCAAGCATTGCAGAAAAGGCGGCAGCTTGGGGTGTTGCAAACACAATGAAACTAAAAAGAAAATTAGGCATGGGTCTGAAAAAGAAGAAAAAAGTGTCAAAAAAGAAAAAAACATCATTAAACAACATTATTGCGTCTGCTAAAATGTCAATGTCACCAAGTAATAATTTTCAAAGTGTTGTATCGAGCGCTTTGAAATGGGCACGTAAAGCCGTAAAAGAAGCAGGTGGCAAACGGTTCATTCAAAAAACTCGACAGCTATCGATACCTCCAAAGGTTGGAGGATTCTTGCCATTCCTAGTACCCATATTTGCTGGATTAAGTGCTGTAGGTGCATTAGCCGGTATCGCAGCGGGTATAACCAAGGCTGTTAATGATGCAAAAGCTGCTCAAAAGCAGTTACATGAAAGTGAAAGGCATAATCGTGCTATGGAGACAATAGATATAGGTAAAGGGTTATATCTTAAACCTTATAAAAATGGTCTCGGTTTGAAATTAAAACCATATAAAACGGGTTCAGGTGTTAAATGTAGAAAAAATCGAAAAAACTTGTAAAGCTAACGTATCGAGCACTCACCGATGTAGCTATATTGAGATATTCGAAAGAAGCAGGAATTCCGAATTTTAGAGGTGTCTTTATGCGTAATAATTTACCAAAGAATCCCCAAGTTAATGAATGTGTAGTCATAAATTTAGACGATGCAAGCGGTCTGGGAACACATTGGGTAGCATATCGTAAAAGTGGTTCTAAAGTCGTTTATTTTGACAGCTTTGGAAACCTTAGCCCACCTGCTGAGTTGGGAAAATATCTCGGGGTTGGTAGCATTATGTATAACCGTGAAAAATTTCAAGACTATAACACTTTTGATTGTGGACATTTATGTCTCAAATTTTTATGCAACCAGCTGTTTTGTCCAAACAAGTATCAGTTGTATAAATATATTGCATAAAATATTATGATAATCAGTGTGATTTGAACAATCAGTATGAATGATTCTTTGACGTTGACGCTCTCGGGGCAGTCTTCAGTATTGGAAGCGTAATATATAACTTTCCACCTATTGAACTTTCACCGCAGAAGAATTATGAATTGGGTTTGATAGAACTTTTAACGTTTAATTCATTCCCAAATGTTGACGTTAATAATAAGTTTCATATTGGTAACCATTAAATTATTGTGCCGATCGGTAGCTATGAAATTGAGGATATAGCAGAATATATTAGAAACAAGCTGTAGGAGTATAGTGATATTACGCTAGATATAAAACCGAATAATAATACACTACGTAGTGAAATCAGATCTAATCGAGACATTGATTTTACACCAATCGATTCGATTGGGCGAACATTGAGCTTCAATAGACGAATTTTGGAAGCAAACAAGTTGCACATTTCAGATTTGCCAGTAACCATAATTAAAGTTATTGCACTTCGCGTGGGATACAATATAACTGCAGGAGCTTATATTAATAGCAGTAGAGCGCACACGATTCATGAATTTTTTCCTACTGTGGCGCCCGGATATAAAATCGTGGAAGTGCCGAATCACGTCATTTACCTACCTGTTGCCGTCAGATTAATAGATCATATTCAATTGAGTATTGTTGATCAGAACGGTGTATTGGTAAATTTTCGTGGTGAAACAATTACAATACGACTCCATCTTAAATCTACGTAACAATGGATATTATGTACAATGGTCAGAATCTTAATAGTTACTATAATAATAAACCATCATGGAGAAAACATATCAGTCGTGTCAAATTCGCAAGACGTTAACACGTCGGAACGCTCTATTTCTGAAAAGCTTGGGACTCAAGTTACATTATCATCACAATATCAAACAGTGAATAATAAAAATGGTTATTGCCGTTGTTGTATTTGCATACTTATCGCACGTTATCATAATAGCAATAATGGAGGATCCAATACTCAGCATTCAAAACCCATTCGTTTTCGACGAATCTGTCGCTCATTACGAGCTGCATTCACATCAATTTTACAATACAAGTTCTTTTGGTAAAAATGATGAAATTCGCATTGCTGTGCAAAATCAAGATTTATGTATTTTACCGTTTAAAAGTTTGATACATGTTAGTGGAAGGTTGACGAAAACCGACGGAACTAAAGCAAATAACACTAACCTAACGTCTAACGCAATCTGTCATTTGTTTTATGAGGCGCGGTATGAGTTGAATGGTGTTGAAATTGATCATGATTGAAATGTTGGCATTACTAGCTTGATGAAGGGGTATCCTTCTTACACACCAAATGATGAACCCGTTTTAATCAATGCAGGTTGGATATCTAGTTCAAATCTAAAGATAGCAAATGATAATGGTTATTTTGATGTGATCATGCCTCTGAGTATGATTCTCGGATTTGCGGAAGATTATCTTAAGATAATTGTAAACGCGAAGCATGAACTTATTTTAACAAGATCTAAACATGATGATAATGCAATAATACAAAATGCAGAAGAACATTACAAAATTGAGATGAATAAAATAGAATGGTTAGTTCCATATGTGACGTTGGCTGATAGGGAAAGCATACAGCTGTTGCGTTTCATTGAAAAAGATCCTTGCATATCTTTAAGTTTCCGTACATGGGAACTTTATGAATATCCTCTATTACCGGTAACATCATCCCACGTGTGGTCCGTGAAAACAGCGACACAACTAGAATAACCACGATATATTATTATCGGCTTCCAAACAGCACGAAAAAATGACAAGGCGAAAAATGCTAACCTGTTTGATCACTGTAACATTAGTAATGTTAAAGTATTTTTGAATTCAAAATATTATCCGTATGGTAATTTAAACCTTGATATTGCAAATAATTAATTTTCTTTATTATACGATATGTATATCAATTTTCAAGCTAGTTACTATAATAAAAATGTTAATGGTAAACCTATATTGAATAAATCAATATTTTTAGAGAAAGCTCCATTAATCATTATTGATTGCTCTAAGCAGAATGAAGCTATAAAACACGCACCTGTCCATGTGCGGCTTGAATTTGAGTCAAAAGAAAATTTTCCTGCAAACACTTCTGCTTATTGTTTAATTTTACATGATCGTATTGTAGAATATAATCCCACAAGTGGAAATGTAAAGAAGTTGGTTTGAGAGGGCGTTAGCCATTATTGCGCATGCGCTAATTAATGAATAAAATATCGTCATACTTTAATTGCTAGTGAATCAGTATCATACGAAATGGAATACATTATAGACGTCCAGGGATTCCGCGGGCCTGGCAATCGCTTCATACCGAAGGAACTGTCTACAATGAATATTTTCGTCGGTGAAATTGAGACTTGTGTGTTTAAAGCGCCATATCAATGGGTGTGGTTACCTTTACACTATAAAAGAGTGAATAACTGGTTAATACATGATTACCACAGCTTACCATGGCAATCTGGCGACGTTCCCATTGATGCTATAAACGAGACTTTGGAGGATATCATTAAATGTGCCAATAAAATTTATGTAAAAGGAGTTGATAAAAAATGTTGGTTGGAGGATATATTAAACGCTGAAAATGTTATTTATCTCGACGTTTTGGACTGCCCATCTCTGAAAAAATTGAAGCAGCAGCAGCAGCAGCAGTAATATGAATTTTTGGAGAAGTGTGAAAATCATTCGCTTAATGGAACTTGCACTAAAGAAAATGTACAAATAATTCAAAATTGGGTATTGGAAAATCTATGTGAACAACCTGCATCTCCACAACGTTCATTAAGGATTTATTACGAAGTAAAACGACTTGCATTGATGGAAACAAAATATATCGAATGTTTGCCGATTGATTCATCTGCATGTTTGCTGAACGACAAATTGAAGAAGCATGGACCTGCTTGCCACCTGCTATGCAAATGCATCCTGATATACGTGAATGTCGTCGATGTTATAAACATTTCGAATCAAGCTATGATACGATAGATGGTCCACCACCTATGATTAAAGATTGCATCAATTGTCAAGTTAAAAGCGATGCATTAGTTGATGATATTGAAAATGTAAATTTTTCGTGATCCCTATTTTATATTCTTATGTATAACAATATTGTAAACAAAAAAAAATTAATGTATTGTTTATAACGATCTTTGATAACTTGTGAAGGAAATTCTTTATAAAGTTCAAATTTTCCAAACACTTCAAAAATACTGTTCGAAATAACGAAAATATCATTGTGAACAATTCGCAATGGAATCATTGCTTAAATAATAATGGTTTAAAACGATTTCTGATAACTTGTGAAGGAAATTCTTTATAAAATTCAAAAATTCCAATCACTTCAAAAGTACTATTTGAAATATCGAAAATATCGTTTTGAATAATTCGCGATGGAATCATTGAATAACTAATCATTGTTTATAACGATTTCTCATGGTTTGTGCAGGAAATTCTGTAAAAAGCTCAAATTTTCGAAACACTTCAAAAATACTATTTGAAATATCGAAAATATCGTTTTGAACAATTGGCGATGGAATCATTGTTTAACTAATAATTGTTTATGACGATTTCTCATGGTTTGTGCAGGAAATTCTTTACAAAGCTCAAATTTTCCAAACACTTCAAAAATACTGTATGAAATAACGTAAATGCAGTTTTAGAACAATTCGCGATGGAATCATTGTTTAACTAATAATTGTTTATGACGATTTCTCATGGTTTGTGCAGGAAATTCTTTACAAAGCTCAAATTTTCCAAACACTTAAAAAATACTGTATGAAATATCGTAAATACAGTTTTAGAACAATTCGCGATGGAATCATTGTTTAACTAATCATTGTTTATAACGATTTCTCATGGTTTGTGCAGGAAATTCTTTAAAAAGCTCAAATTTTCCAAACACTTAAAAAATACTGTATGAAATAACGTAAATGTAGTTTTAGAACAATTCGCGATGGAATCATTGTTTAACTAATCATTGTTTATAACGATTTCTCGTGGTTTGTGCAGGAAATTCTTTAAAAAGCTCAAATTTTCGAAACACTTCAAAAATATTGTTCGAAATAACGAAAATATCGGTTTGAAACAATTCACGATGGAATCATAATTTAAATAATCATTGTTTGTAACGATTTCAATGGTTTGTGCAGGAAATTCTTTACAAAGCTCAAATTTTCCAAACACTTCAAAAATACTGTATGAAATAACGTAAATGCAGTTTTAGAACAATTCGCGATGGAATCATTGTTTAACTAATCATTGTTTATAACGATTTCTCATGGTTTGTGCAGGAAATTCTTTAAAAAGCTCAAATTTTCGAAACACTTCAAAAATACTATTTGAAATATCGAAAATATCGTTTTGAATAATTGGCGATGGAATCATTGTTTAACTAATAATTGTTTATGACGATTTCTCATGGTTTGTGCAGGAAATTCTTTGCAAAGCTCAAATTTTCCAAACACTTAAAAAATACTGTATGAAATAACGTAAATGCAGTTTTAGAACAATTCGCGATGGAATCATTGTTTAACTAATCATTGTTTATAACGATTTCTCATGGTTTGTGCAGGAAATTCTTTACAAAGCTCAAATTTTCCAAACACTTAAAAAATACTGTATGAAATATCGTAAATACAGTTTTAGAACAATTCGCGATGGAATCATTGTTTAACTAATCATTGTTTATAACGATTTCTCGTGGTTTGTGCAGGAAATTCTTTAAAAAGCTCAAATTTTCGAAACACTTCAAAAATATTGTTCGAAATAACGAAAATATCGGTTTGAAACAATTCACGATGGAATCATAATTTAAATAATCATTGTTTGTAACGATTTCAATGGTTTGTGCAGGAAATTCTTTACAAAGCTCAAATTTTCCAAACACTTCAAAAATACTGTATGAAATAACGTAAATGCAGTTTTAGAACAATTCGCGATGGAATCTTTGTTTAACTAATCATTGTTTATAACAATTTCTCATGGTTTGTGCAGGAAATTCTTTCAAAAGCTCAAATTTTCGAAACACTTCAAAAATACTATTTGAAATATCGAAAATATCGTTTTGAATAATTGGCGATGGAATCATTGTTTAACTAATAATTGTTTATGACGATTTCTCACGGTTTGTGCAGGAAATTCTTTACAAAGCTCAAATTTTCCAAACACTTAAAAAATACTGTATGAAATATCGTAAATACAGTTTTAGAACAATTCGCGATGGAATCATTGTTTAACTAATCATTGTTTATAACGATTTCTCATGGTTTGTGCAGGAAATTCTTTAAAAAGCTCAAATTTTCCAAACACTTAAAAAATACTGTATGAAATAACGTAAATGTAGTTTTAGAACAATTCGCGATGGAATCATTGTTTAACTAATCATTGTTTATAACGATTTCTCATGGTTTGTGCAGGAAATTCTTTAAAAAGCTCAAATTTTCCAAACACTTAAAAAATACTGTATGAAATAACGTAAATGCAGTTTTAGAACAATTCGCGATGGAATCATTGTTTAACTAATCATTGTTTATAACGATTTCTCGTGGTTTGTGCAGGAAATTCTTTAAAAAGCTCAAATTTTCGAAACACTTCAAAAATATTGTTCGAAATAACGAAAATATCGGTTTGAAACAATTCACGATGGAATCATAATTTAAATAATCATTGTTTGTAACGATTTCAATGGTTTGTGCAGGAAATTCTTTACAAAGCTCAAATTTTCCAAACACTTCAAAAATACTGTATGAAATAACGTAAATGCAGTTTTAGAACAATTCGCGATGGAATCATTGTTTAACTAATCATTGTTTATAACGATTTCTCATGGTTTGTGCAGGAAATTCTTTAAAAAGCTCAAATTTTCGAAACACTTCAAAAATACTATTTGAAATATCGAAAATATCGTTTTGAATAATTGGCGATGGAATCATTGTTTAACTAATAATTGTTTATGACGATTTCTCATGGTTTGTGCAGGAAATTCTTTACAAAGCTCAAATTTTCCAAACACTTAAAAAATACTGTATGAAATATCGTAAATACAGTTTTAGAACAATTCGCGATGGAATCATTGTTTAACTAATCATTGTTTATAACGATTTCTCATGGTTTGTGCAGGAAATTCTTTAAAAAGCTCAAATTTTCCAAACACTTAAAAAATACTGTATGAAATAACGTAAATGCAGTTTTAGAACAATTCGCGATGGAATCATTGTTTAACTAATCATTGTTTATAACGATTTCTCATGGTTTGTGCAGGAAATTCTTTAAAAAGCTCAAATTTTCGAAACACTTCAAAAGTACTATTTGAAATATCGAAAATATCGTTTTGAATAATTCGCGATGGAATCATTGATTAACTAATCATTGTTTATAACGATTTCTCATGGTTTGTGCAGGAAATTCTTACAAAGCTCAAATTTTCCAAACACTTCAAAAATACTGTATGAAATAACGTAAATAAGTTATAGAACAATTCGCAATGGAATCATTGTTTAACTAATCATTGTTTATAACGATTTCTCATAGTTTGTGCAGGAAATTCTTTAAAAAGCTCAAATTTTCGAAACACTTTAAAAATACTATTTGAAATATCGAAAATATCGTTTTGAATAATTGGCGATGGAATCATTGTTTAACTAATCATTGTTTATAACGATTTCTCATGGTTTGTGCAGGAAATTCTTTAAAAAGCTCAAATTTTCGAAACACTTGAAAACTACTATTTGAAATATCGAAAATATCGTTTTGAACAATTCGCAATGGATTCATTGTTTACCTAATCGTTGTTTATAACGATTTCTGATAAGTTGTGAAGGAAATTCTTTATCAAGTTCAAATTTGCAAAATACTTCAAAAATATTGTTCGAAATAACGAAAATATCGGTTTGAAACAATTCACGATGGAATCATAATTTAAATAATCATTGTTCGTAACGATTTCAATGGTTTGTGCAGGAAATTCTTTACAAAGCTCAAATTTTCCAAACACTTCAAAAATACTGTATGAAATAACGTAAATGCAGTTTTAGAACAATTCGCGATGGAATCATTGTTTAACTAATCATTGTTTATAACGATTTCTCATGGTTTGTGCAGGAAATTCTTTAAAAAGCTCAAATTTTCGAAACACTTCAAAAATACTATTTGAAATATCGAAAATATCGTTTTGAATAATTGGCGATGGAATCATTATTTAACTAATCGTTGTTTATAACGATTTCTCATAAGTTGTGCAGGAAATTCTTTATCAAGCTCAAATTTTCCAAACACTTCAAAAAAATTGTTCGAAATAACGAAAATATCGGTTTGAAACAATTCACGATGGAATCATAATTTAAATAATCATTGTTTGTAACGATTTCAATGATTTGTGCAGGAAATTCTTTACAAAGCTCAAATTTTCCAAACACTTCAAAAATACTGTATGAAATAACGTAAATGCAGTTTTAGAACAATTCGCGATGGAATCATTGTTTAACTAATCATTGTTTATAACGATTTCTCATGGTTTGTGCAGGAAATTCTTTAAAAAGCTCAAATTTTCGAAACACTTCAAAAATACTATTTGAAATATCGAAAATATCGTTTTGAATAATTGGCGATGGAATCATTGTTTAACTAATAATTGTTTATGACGATTTCTCATGGTTTGTGCAGGAAATTCTTTACAAAGCTCAAATTTTCCAAACACTTAAAAAATACTGTATGAAATATCGTAAATACAGTTTTAGAACAATTCGCGATGGAATCATTGTTTAACTAATCATTGTTTATAACGATTTCTCATGGTTTGCGCAGGAAATTCTTTAATAAGCTCAAATTTTCGAAACACTTCAAAAATACTATTTGAAATATCGAAAATATCGTTTTGAATAATTGGCGATGGAATCATTGTTTAACTAATAATTGTTTATGACGATTTCTCATGGTTTGTGCAGGAAATTCTTTACAAAGCTCAAATTTTCGAAACACTTGAAAACTACTATTTGAAATATCGAAAATATCGTTTTGAACAATTCGCAATGGATTCATTGTTTACCTAATCGTTGTTTATAACGATTTCTGATAAGTTGTGAAGGAAATTCTTTATCAAGTTCAAATTTGCAAAATACTTCAAAAAAATTGTTCGAAATAACGAAAATATCGGTTTGAAACAATTCACGATGGAATCATAATTTAAATAATCATTGTTTGTAACGATTTCAATGATTTGTGCAGGAAATTCTTTACAAAGCTCAAATTTTCCAAACACTTCATAAATACTGTATGAAATAACGTAAATGCAGTTTTAGAACAATTCGCGATGGAATCATTGTTTAACTAATCATTGTTTATAACGATTTCTCATGGTTTGTGCAGGAAATTCTTTAAAAAGCTCAAATTTTCGAAACACTTGAAAACTACTATTTGAAATATCGAAAATATCGTTTTGAACAATTCGCAATGGATTCATTGTTTACCTAATCGTTGTTTATAACGATTTCTGATAAGTTGTGAAGGAAATTCTTTATCAAGTTCAAATTTGCAAAATACTTCAAAAAAATTGTTCGAAATAACGAAAATATCGGTTTGAAACAATTCACGATGGAATCATAATTTAAATAATCATTGTTTGTAACGATTTCAATGATTTGTGCAGGAAATTCTTTACAAAGCTCAAATTTTCCAAACACTTCAAAAATACTGTATGAAATAACGTAAATGCAGTTTTAGAACAATTCGCGATGGAATCATTGTTTAACTAATCATTGTTTATAACGATTTCTCATGGTTTGTGCAGGAAATTCTTTAAAAAGCTCAAATTTTCGAAACACTTCAAAAATACTATTTGAAATATCGAAAATATCGTTTTGAATAATTGGCGATGGAATCATTGTTTAACTAATAATTGTTTATGACGATTTCTCATGGTTTGTGCAGGAAATTCTTTACAAAGCCCAAATTTTCCAAACACTTAAAAAATACTGTATGAAATATCGTAAATACAGTTTTAGAACAATTCGCGATGGAATCATTGTTTAACTAATCATTGTTTATAACGATTTCTCACGGTTTGTGCAGGAAATTCTTTAAAAAGCTCAAATTTTCCAAACACTTAAAAAATACTGTATGAAATAACGTAAATGTAGTTTTAGAACAATTCGCGATGGAATCATTGTTTAACTAATCATTGTTTATAACGATTTCTCGTGGTTTGTGCAGGAAATTTTTTAAAAAGCTCAAATTTTCGAAACACTTCAAAAATATTGTTCGAAATAACGAAAATATCGGTTTGAAACAATTCACGATGGAATCATAATTTAAATAATCATTGTTTGTAACGATTTCAATGGTTTGTGCAGGAAATTCTTTACAAAGCTCAAATTTTCCAAACACTTCAAAAATACTGTATGAAATAACGTAAATGCAGTTTTAGAACAATTCGCGATGGAATCATTGTTTAACTAATCATTGTTTATAACGATTTCTCATGGTTTGTGCAGGAAATTCTTTAAAAAGCTCAAATTTTCGAAACACTTCAAAAATACTATTTGAAATATCGAAAATATCGTTTTGAATAATTGGCGATGGAATCATTGTTTAACTAATAATTGTTTATGACGATTTCTCATGGTTTGTGCAGGAAATTCTTTACAAAGCTCAAATTTTCCAAACACTTAAAAAATACTGTATGAAATATCGTAAATACAGTTTTAGAACAATTCGCGATGGAATCATTGTTTAACTAATCATTGTTTATAACGATTTCTCATGGTTTGTGCAGGAAATTCTTTAAAAAGCTCAAATTTTCCAAACACTTAAAAAATACTGTATGAAATAACGTAAATGCAGTTTTAGAACAATTCGCGATGGAATCATTGTTTAACTAATCATTGTTTATAACGATTTCTCGTGGTTTGTGCAGGAAATTCTTTAAAAAGCTCAAATTTTCGAAACACTTCAAAAATATTGTTCGAAATAACGAAAATATCGGTTTGAAACAATTCACGATGGAATCATAATTTAAATAATCATTGTTTGTAACGATTTCAATGGTTTGTGCAGGAAATTCTTTACAAAGCTCAAATTTTCCAAACACTTAACAAATACTGTATGAAATATCGTAAATACAGTTTTAGAACAATTCGCGATGGAATCATTGTTTAACTAATCATTGTTTATAACGATTTCTCATGGTTTGTGCAGGAAATTCTTTAAAAAGCTCAAATTTTCCAAACACTTAAAAAATACTGTATGAAATAACGTAAATGCAGTTTTAGAACAATTCGCGATGGAATCATTGTTTAACTAATCATTGTTTATAACGATTTCTCATGGTTTGTGCAGGAAATTCTTTAAAAAGCTCAAATTTTCGAAACACTTCAAAAATACTATTTGAAATATCGAAAATATCGTTTTGAATAATTGGCGATGGAATCATTGTTTAACTAATAATTGTTTATGACGATTTCTCATGGTTTGTGCAGGAAATTCTTTACAAAGCCCAAATTTTCCAAACACTTAAAAAATACTGTATGAAATATCGTAAATACAGTTTTAGAACAATTCGCGATGGAATCATTGTTTAACTAATCATTGTTTATAACGATTTCTCATGGTTTGTGCAGGAAATTCTTTAAAAAGCTCAAATTTTCCAAACACTTAAAAAATACTGTATGAAATAACGTAAATGCAGTTTTAGAACAATTCGCGATGGAATCATTGTTTAACTAATCATTGTTTATAACGATTTCTCATGGTTTGTGCAGGAAATTCTTTAAAAAGCTCAAATTTTCGAAACACTTCAAAAATACTATTTGAAATATCGAAAATATCGTTTTGAATAATTGGCGATGGAATCATTGTTTAACTAATAATTGTTTATGACGATTTCTCATGGTTTGTGCAGGAAATTCTTTACAAAGCTCAAATTTTCCAAACACTTAAAAAATACTGTATGAAATATCGTAAATACAGTTTTAGAACAATTCGCGATGGAATCATTGTTTAACTAATCATTGTTTATAACGATTTCTCATGGTTTGTGCAGGAAATTCTTTAAAAAGCTCAAATTTTCCAAACACTTAAAAAATACTGTATGAAATAACGTAAATGTAGTTTTAGAACAATTCGCGATGGAATCATTGTTAACTAATCATTGTTTATAACGATTTCTCGTGGTTTGTGCAGGAAATTTTTTAAAAAGCTCAAATTTTCGAAACACTTCAAAAATATTGTTCGAAATAACGAAAATATCGGTTTGAAACAATTCACGATGGAGTCATAATTTAAATAATCATTGTTTGTAACGATTTCAATGGTTTGTGCAGGAAATTCTTTACAAAGCTCAAATTTTCCAAACACTTCAAAAATACTGTATGAAATAACGTAAATGCAGTTTTAGAACAATTCGCGATGGAATCATTGTTTAACTAATCATTGTTTATAACGATTTCTCATGGTTTGTGCAGGAAATTCTTTAAAAAGCTCAAATTTTCGAAACACTTCAAAAATACTATTTGAAATATCGAAAATATCGTTTTGAATAATTGGCGATGGAACCATTGTTTAACTAATAATTGTTTATGATGATTTCTCATGGTTTGTGCAGGAAATTCTTTACAAAGCTCAAATTTTCCAAACACTTCAAAAATACTGTATGAAATAACGTAAATGCAGTTTTAGAACAATTCGCGATGGAATCATTGTTTAACTAATCATTGTTTATAACGATTTCTCATGGTTTGTGCAGGAAATTCTTTAAAAAGCTCAAATTTTCGAAACACTTGAAAACTACTATTTGAAATATCGAAAATATCGTTTTGAACAATTCGCAATGGATTCATTGTTTACCTAATCGTTGTTTATAACGATTTCTGATAAGTTGTGAAGGAAATTCTTTATCAAGTTCAAATTTGCAAAATACTTCAAAAAAATTGTTCGAAATAACGAAAATATCGGTTTGAAACAATTCACGATGGAATCATAATTTAAATAATCATTGTTTGTAACGATTTCTCATGGTTTGTGCAGGAAATTCTTTACAAAGCCCAAATTTTCCAAACACTTAAAAAATACTGTATGAAATATCGTAAATACAGTTTTAGAACAATTCGCGATGGAATCATTGTTTAACTAATCATTGTTTATAACGATTTCTCATGGTTTGTGTAGGAAATTCTTTAAAAAGCTCAAATTTTCCAAACACTTAAAAAATACTGTATGAAATATCGTAAATACAGTTTTAGAACAATTCGCGATGGAATCATTGTTTAACTAATCATTGTTTGTAACGATTTCTCATGGTTTGTGCAGGAAATTTTTTAAAAAGCTCAAATTTTCCAAACACTTAAAAAATACTGTATGAAATAACGTAAATGTAGTTTTAGAACAATTCGCGATGGAATCATTGTTTAACTAATCATTGTTTATAACGATTTCTCGTGGTTTGTGCAGGAAATTTTTTAAAAAGCTCAAATTTTCCAAACACTTAAAAAATACTGTATGAAATAACGTAAATGTAGTTTTAGAACAATTCGCGATGGAATCATTGTTAACTAATCATTGTTTATAACGATTTCTCGTGGTTTGTGCAGGAAATTTTTTAAAAAGCTCAAATTTTCGAAACACTTCAAAAATATTGTTCGAAATAACGAAAATATCGGTTTGAAACAATTCACGATGGAGTCATAATTTAAATAATCATTGTTTGTAACGATTTCAATGGTTTGTGCAGGAAATTCTTTACAAAGCTCAAATTTTCCAAACACTTCAAAAATACTGTATGAAATAACGTAAATGCAGTTTTAGAACAATTCGCGATGGAATCATTGTTTAACTAATCATTGTTTATAACGATTTCTCATGGTTTGTGCAGGAAATTCTTTAAAAAGCTCAAATTTTCGAAACACTTCAAAAATACTATTTGAAATATCGAAAATATCGTTTTGAATAATTGGCGATGGAACCATTGTTTAACTAATAATTGTTTATGATGATTTCTCATGGTTTGTGCAGGAAATTCTTTACAAAGCTCAAATTTTCCAAACACTTCAAAAATACTGTATGAAATAACGTAAATGCAGTTTTAGAACAATTCGCGATGGAATCATTGTTTAACTAATCATTGTTTATAACGATTTCTCATGGTTTGTGCAGGAAATTCTTTAAAAAGCTCAAATTTTCGAAACACTTGAAAACTACTATTTGAAATATCGAAAATATCGTTTTGAACAATTCGCAATGGATTCATTGTTTACCTAATCGTTGTTTATAACGATTTCTGATAAGTTGTGAAGGAAATTCTTTATCAAGTTCAAATTTGCAAAATACTTCAAAAAAATTGTTCGAAATAACGAAAATATCGGTTTGAAACAATTCACGATGGAATCATAATTTAAATAATCATTGTTTGTAACGATTTCTCATGGTTTGTGCAGGAAATTCTTTACAAAGCCCAAATTTTCCAAACACTTAAAAAATACTGTATGAAATATCGTAAATACAGTTTTAGAACAATTCGCGATGGAATCATTGTTTAACTAATCATTGTTTATAACGATTTCTCATGGTTTGTGTAGGAAATTCTTTAAAAAGCTCAAATTTTCCAAACACTTAAAAAATACTGTATGAAATATCGTAAATACAGTTTTAGAACAATTCGCGATGGAATCATTGTTTAACTAATCATTGTTTGTAACGATTTCTCATGGTTTGTGCAGGAAATTCTTTAAAAAGCTCAAATTTTCCAAACACTTAAAAAATACTGTATGAAATAACGTAAATGTAGTTTTAGAACAATTCGCGATGGAATCATTGTTTAACTAATCATTGTTTATAACGATTTCTCGTGGTTTGTGCAGGAAATTTTTTAAAAAGCTCAAATTTTCCAAACACTTCAAAAATACTGTATGAAATAACGTAAATGCAGTTTTAGAACAATTCGCGATGGAATCATTGTTTAACTAATCATTGTTTATA
The DNA here is from genome assembly GCA_030407085.1 of Trichopria drosophilae. Lineage (NCBI taxonomy): Eukaryota > Metazoa > Arthropoda > Insecta > Hymenoptera > Diapriidae > Trichopria > Trichopria drosophilae. The sequence continues at coordinate 73,035,050 of CM059584.1, forward strand.
ACGATTTCTCATGGTTTGTGCAGGAAATTCTTTAAAAAGCTCAAATTTTCGAAACACTTCAAAAATACTATTTGAAATATCGAAAATATCGTTTTGAATAATTGGCGATGGAACCATTGTTTAACTAATAATTGTTTATGACGATTTCTCATGGTTTGTGCAGGAAATTCTTTACAAAGCTCAAATTTTCCAAACACTTCAAAAATACTGTATGAAATAACGTAAATGCAGTTTTAGAATAATTCGCGATGGAATCATTGTTTAACTAATCATTGTTTATAACGATTTCTCATGGTTTGTGCAGGAAATTCTTTAAAAAGCTCAAATTTTCGAAACACTTGAAAACTACTATTTGAAATATCGAAAATATCGTTTTGAACAATTCGCAATGGATTCATTGTTTACCTAATCGTTGTTTATAACGATTTCTGATAAGTTGTGAAGGAAATTCTTTATCAAGTTCAAATTTGCAAAATACTTCAAAAAAATTGTTCGAAATAACGAAAATATCGGTTTGAAACCATTCACGATGGAATCATAATTTAAATAATCATTGTTTGTAACGATTTCTCATGGTTTGTGCAGGAAATTCTTTACAAAGCCCAAATTTTCCAAACACTTAAAAAATACTGTATGAAATATCGTAAATACAGTTTTAGAACAATTCGCGATGGAATCATTGTTTAACTAATCATTGTTTATAACGATTTCTCATGGTTTGTGCAGGAAATTCTTTAAAAAGCTCAAATTTTCCAAACACTTAAAAAATACTGTATGAAATAACGTAAATGCAGTTTTAGAACAATTCGCGATGGAATCATTGTTTAACTAATCATTGTTTATAACGATTTCTCATGGTTTGTGCAGGAAATTCTTTAAAAAGCTCAAATTTTCGAAACACTTCAAAAATACTATTTGAAATATCGAAAATATCGTTTTGAATAATTGGCGATGGAATCATTGTTTAACTAATAATTGTTTATGACGATTTCTCATGGTTTGTGCAGGAAATTCTTTACAAAGCCCAAATTTTCCAAACACTTAAAAAATACTGTATGAAATATCGTAAATACAGTTTTAGAACAATTCGCGATGGAATCATTGTTTAACTAATCATTGTTTATAACGATTTCTCATGGTTTGTGCAGGAAATTCTTTAAAAAGCTCAAATTTTCCAAACACTTAAAAAATACTGTATGAAATAACGTAAATGCATTTTTAGAACAATTCGCGATGGAATCATTGTTTAACTAATCATTGTTTATAACGATTTCTCATGGTTTGTGCAGGATATTCTTTAAAAAGCTCAAATTTTCGAAACACTTCAAAAATACTATTTGAAATATCGAAAATATCGTTTTGAATAATTGGCGATGGAATCATTGTTTAACTAATAATTGTTTATGACGATTTCTCATGGTTTGTGCAGGAAATTCTTTAAAAAGCTCAAATTTTCCAAACACTTAAAAAATACTGTATGAAATAACGTAAATGCAGTTTTAGAACAATTCGCGATGGAATCATTGTTTAACTAATCATTGTTTATAACGATTTCTCATGGTTTGTGCAGGAAATTCTTTAAAAAGCTCAAATTTTCCAAACACTTAAAAAATACTGTATGAAATAACGTAAATGCAGTTTTAGAACAATTCGCGATGGAATCATTGTTTAACTAATCATTGTTTATAACGATTTCTCATGGTTTGTGCAGGAAATTCTTTAAAAAGCTCAAATTTTCGAAACACTTCAAAAATACTATTTGAAATATCGAAAATATCGTTTTGAATAATTGGCGATGGAACCATTGTTTAACTAATAATTGTTTATGATGATTTCTCATGGTTTGTGCAGGAAATTCTTTACAAAGCTCAAATTTTCCAAACACTTCAAAAATACTGTATGAAATAACGTAAATGCAGTTTTAGAACAATTCGCGATGGAATCATTGTTTAACTAATCATTGTTTATAACGATTTCTCATGGTTTGTGCAGGAAATTCTTTAAAAAGCTCAAATTTTCGAAACACTTGAAAACTACTATTTGAAATATCGAAAATATCGTTTTGAACAATTCGCAATGGATTCATTGTTTACCTAATCGTTGTTTATAACGATTTCTGATAAGTTGTGAAGGAAATTCTTTATCAAGTTCAAATTTGCAAAATACTTCAAAAAAATTGTTCGAAATAACGAAAATATCGGTTTGAAACAATTCACGATGGAATCATAATTTAAATAATCATTGTTTGTAACGATTTCTCATGGTTTGTGCAGGAAATTCTTTACAAAGCCCAAATTTTCCAAACACTTAAAAAATACTGTATGAAATATCGTAAATACAGTTTTAGAACAATTCGCGATGGAATCATTGTTTAACTAATCATTGTTTATAACGATTTCTCATGGTTTGTGTAGGAAATTCTTTAAAAAGCTCAAATTTTCCAAACACTTAAAAAATACTGTATGAAATATCGTAAATACAGTTTTAGAACAATTCGCGATGGAATCATTGTTTAACTAATCATTGTTTGTAACGATTTCTCATGGTTTGTGCAGGAAATTCTTTAAAAAGCTCAAATTTTCCAAACACTTAAAAAATACTGTATGAAATAACGTAAATGTAGTTTTAGAACAATTCGCGATGGAATCATTGTTTAACTAATCATTGTTTATAACGATTTCTCGTGGTTTGTGCAGGAAATTTTTTAAAAAGCTCAAATTTTCCAAACACTTCAAAAATACTGTATGAAATAACGTAAATGCAGTTTTAGAACAATTCGCGATGGAATCATTGTTTAACTAATCATTGTTTATAACGATTTCTCATGGTTTGTGCAGGAAATTCTTTAAAAAGCTCAAATTTTCGAAACACTTCAAAAATACTATTTGAAATATCGAAAATATCGTTTTGAATAATTGGCGATGGAACCATTGTTTAACTAATAATTGTTTATGACGATTTCTCATGGTTTGTGCAGGAAATTCTTTACAAAGCTCAAATTTTCCAAACACTTCAAAAATACTGTATGAAATAACGTAAATGCAGTTTTAGAACAATTCGCGATGGAATCATTGTTTAACTAATCATTGTTTATAACGATTTCTCATGGTTTGTGCAGGAAATTCTTTAAAAAGCTCAAATTTTCGAAACACTTGAAAACTACTATTTGAAATATCGAAAATATCGTTTTGAACAATTCGCAATGGATTCATTGTTTACCTAATCGTTGTTTATAACGATTTCTGATAAGTTGTGAAGGAAATTCTTTATCAAGTTCAAATTTGCAAAATACTTCAAAAAAATTGTTCGAAATAACGAAAATATCGGTTTGAAACAATTCACGATGGAATCATAATTTAAATAATCATTGTTTGTAACGATTTCTCATGGTTTGTGCAGGAAATTCTTTACAAAGCCCAAATTTTCCAAACACTTAAAAAATACTGTATGAAATATCGTAAATACAGTTTTAGAACAATTCGCGATGGAATCATTGTTTAACTAATCATTGTTTATAACGATTTCTCATGGTTTGTGCAGGAAATTCTTTAAAAAGCTCAAATTTTCCAAACACTTAAAAAATACTGTATGAAATATCGTAAATACAGTTTTAGAACAATTCGCGATGGAATCATTGTTTAACTAATCATTGTTTATAACGATTTCTCATGGTTTGTGCAGGAAATTCTTTAAAAAGCTCAAATTTTCCAAACACTTAAAAAATACTGTATGAAATAACGTAAATGTAGTTTTAGAACAATTCGCGATGGAATCATTGTTTAACTAATCATTGTTTATAACGATTTCTCGTGGTTTGTGCAGGAAATTTTTTAAAAAGCTCAAATTTTCCAAACACTTCAAAAATACTGTATGAAATAACGTAAATGCAGTTTTAGAACAATTCGCGATGGAATCATTGTTTAACTAATCATTGTTTATAACGATTTCTCATGGTTTGTGCAGGAAATTCTTTAAAAAGCTCAAATTTTCGAAACACTTCAAAAATACTATTTGAAATATCGAAAATATCGTTTTGAATAATTGGCGATGGAATCATTGTTTAACTAATAATTGTTTATGACGATTTCTCATGGTTTGTGCAGGAAATTCTTTACAAAGCCCAAATTTTCCAAACACTTAAAAAATACTGTATGAAATATCGTAAATACAGTTTTAGAACAATTCGCGATGGAATCATTGTTTATAACGATTTCTCATGGTTTGTGCAGGAAATTCTTTAAAAAGCTCAAATTTTCCAAACACTTAAAAAATACTGTATGAAATATCGTAAATACAGTTTTAGAACAATTCGCGATGGAATCATTGTTTAACTAATCATTGTTTATAACGATTTCTCATGGTTTGTGCAGGAAATTCTTTAAAAAGCTCAAATTTTCCAAACACTTAAAAAATACTGTATGAAATAACGTAAATGTAGTTTTAGAACAATTCGCGATGGAATCATTGTTTAACTAATCATTGTTTATAACGATTTCTCGTGGTTTGTGCAGGAAATTTTTTAAAAAGCTCAAATTTTCGAAACACTTCAAAAATATTGTTCGAAATAACGAAAATATCGGTTTGAAACAATTCACGATGGAGTCATAATTTAAATAATCATTGTTTGTAACGATTTCAATGGTTTGTGCAGGAAATTCTTTACAAAGCTCGAATTTTCCAAACACTTCAAAAATACTGTATGAAATAACGTAAATGCAGTTTTAGAACAATTCGCGATGGAATCATTGTTTAACTAATCATTGTTTATAACGATTTCTCATGGTTTGTGCAGAAAATTCTTTAAAAAGCTCAAATTTTCGAAACACTTCACAAATACTATTTGAAATATCGAAAATATCGTTTTGAATAATTGGCGATGGAATCATTGTTTAACTAATAATTGTTTATGACGATTTCTCATGGTTTGTGCAGGAAATTCTTTGCAAAGCTCAAATTTTCTAAACACTTCAAAAATACTGTATGAAATAACGTAAATGCAGTTTTAGAACAATTCGCGATGGAATCATTGTTTAACTAATAATTGTTTATGACGATTTCTCATGGTTTGTGCAGGAAATTCTTTACAAAGCTCAAATTTTCCAAACACTTAAAAAATACTGTATGAAATAACGTAAATGCAGTTTTAGAACAATTCGCGATGGAATCATTGTTTAACTAATCATTGTTTATAACGATTTCTCGTGGTTTGTGCAGGAAATTCTTTAAAAAGCTCAAATTTTCGAAACACTTCAAAAATATTGTTCGAAATAACGAAAATATCGGTTTGAAACAATTCACGATGGAATCATAATTTAAATAATCATTGTTTGTAACGATTTCAATGGTTTGTGCAGGAAATTCTTTACAAAGCTCAAATTTTCCAAACACTTCAAAAATACTGTATGAAATAACGTAAATGCAGTTTTAGAACAATTCGCGATGGAATCATTGTTTAACTAATCATTGTTTATAACGATTTCTCATGGTTTGTGCAGGAAATTCTTTAAAAAGCTCAAATTTTCGAAACACTTCAAAAATACTATTTGAAATATCGAAAATATCGTTTTGAATAATTGGCGATGGAATCATTGTTTAACTAATAATTGTTTATGACGATTTCTCATGGTTTGTGCAGGAAATTCTTTACAAAGCTCAAATTTTCCAAACACTTAAAAAATACTGTATGAAATATCGTAAATACAGTTTTAGGACAATTCGCGATGGAATCATTGTTTAACTAATCATTGTTTATAACGATTTCTCATGGTTTGTGCAGGAAATTCTTTAAAAAGCTCAAATTTTCCAAACACTTAAAAAATACTGTATGAAATAACGTAAATGCAGTTTTAGAACAATTCGCGATGGAATCATTGTTTAACTAATCATTGTTTATAACGATTTCTCATGGTTTGTGCAGGAAATTCTTTAAAAAGCTCAAATTTTCGAAACACTTCAAAAATATTGTTCGAAATAACGAAAATATCGGTTTGAAACAATTCACGATGGAATCATAATTTAAATAATCATTGTTTGTAACGATTTCAATGGTTTGTGCAGGAAATTCTTTACAAAGCTCAAATTTTCCAAACACTTAAAAAATACTGTATGAAATATCGTAAATACAGTTTTAGAACAATTCGCGATGGAATCATTTTTTAACTAATCATTGTTTATAACGATTTCTCATGGTTTGTGCAGGAAATTCTTTAAAAAGCTCAAATTTTCCAAACACTTAAAAAATACTGTATGAAATAACGTAAATGCAGTTTTAGAACAATTCGCGATGGAATCATTGTTTAACTAATCATTGTTTATAACGATTTCTCATGGTTTGTGCAGGAAATTCTTTAAAAAGCTCAAATTTTCGAAACACTTCAAAAATACTATTTGAAATATCGAAAATATCGTTTTGAATAATTGGCGATGGAATCATTGTTTAACTAATAATTGTTTATGACGATTTCTCATGGTTTGTGCAGGAAATTCTTTACAAAGCTCAAATTTTCCAAACACTTAAAAAATACTGTATGAAATATCGTAAATACAGTTTTAGAACAATTCGCGATGGAATCATTGTTTAACTAATCATTGTTTATAACGATTTCTCATGGTTTGTGCAGGAAATTCTTACAAAGCTCAAATTTTCCAAACACTTCAAAAATACTGTATGAAATAACGTAAATAAGTTATAGAACAATTCGCAATGGAATCATTGTTTAACTAATCATTGTTTATAACGATTTCTCATAGTTTGTGCAGGAAATTCTTTAAAAAGCTCAAATTTTCGAAACACTTTAAAAATACTATTTGAAATATCGAAAATATCGGTTTGAAACAATTCACGATGGAATCATAATTTAAATAATCATTGTTTGTAACGCTTTCTCATGGTTTGTGCAGGAAATTCTTACAAAGCTCAAATTTTCCAAACACTTCAAAAATACTGTATGAAATAACGTAAGTAAGTTATAGAACAATTCGCGATGGAATCATTGTGTAACTAATAATTGTTTATGACAATTTCTCATGGTTTGTGCAGGAAATTATTTACAAAGCTCAAATTTTCCAAACACTTCAAACATACTGTGTGAAATAACGAAAATATCGTTTTGAATAATTGGCGATGGAATCATTGTTTAACTAATAATTGTTTATGACGATTTCTCATGGTTTGTGCAGGAAATTCTTTGCAAAGCTCAAATTTTCCAAACACTTCGAAAATACTGTATGAAATAACGTAAATGCAGTTTTAGAACAATTCGCGATGGAATCATTGTTTAACTAATAATTGTTTATGACGATTTCTCATGGTTTGTGCAGGAAATTCTTTGCAAAGCTCAAATTTTCCAAACACTTCAAAAATACTGTATGAAATAACGTAAATGCAGTTTTAGAACAATTCGCGATGGAATCATTGTTTAACTAATCATTGTTTATAACGATTTCTCATGGTTTGTGCAGGAAATTCTTTAAAAAGCTCAAATTTTCGAAACACTTCAAAAATATTGTTCGAAATAACGAAAATATCGGTTTGAAACAATTCACGATGGAATCATAATTTAAATAATCATTGTTTGTAACGATTTCAATGGTTTGTGCAGGAAATTCTTTACAAAGCTCAAATTTTCCAAACACTTAAAAAATACTGTATGAAATATCGTAAATACAGTTTTAGAACAATTCGCGATGGAATCATTGTTTAACTAATCATTGTTTATAACGATTTCTCATGGTTTGTGCAGGAAATTCTTTAAAAAGCTCAAATTTTCCAAACACTTAAAAAATACTGTATGAAATAACGTAAATGCAGTTTTAGAACAATTCGCGATGGAATCATTGTTTAACTAATCATTGTTTATAACGATTTCTCATGGTTTGTGCAGGAAATTCTTTAAAAAGCTCAAATTTTCGAAACACTTCAAAAATACTATTTGAAATATCGAAAATATCGTTTTGAATAATTGGCGATGGAATCATTGTTTAACTAATAATTGTTTATGACGATTTCTCATGGTTTGTGCAGGAAATTCTTTACAAAGCTCAAATTTTCCAAACACTTAAAAAATACTGTATGAAATATCGTAAATACAGTTTTAGAACAATTCGCGATGGAATCATTGTTTAACTAATCATTGTTTATAACGATTTCTCATGGTTTGTGCAGGAAATTCTTTAAAAAGCTCAAATTTTCGAAACACTTCAAATATACTATTTGAAATATCGAAAATATCGTTTTGAACAATTTGCGATTGAATCATTGTTTAAATATTCATTCTTTATAACGATTTCTGATAACTTGTACAGGAAATTCTTTAAAAAGCTCAAATTTTCGAAACACTTTGTAGTGATGTCGACTCTATATGCTACCTTTGTGATCGGCGAGATAATTCAAATCACTGAGCCAGCATAACGAACAACCGCCATTTGTGATATTCCTTCGTCGAATTTCCTATTCTAATTTTTCATTTACTTAATTTTACCTGATTACCGATAATAAAGAAGTTGCCGATACATTCAAATATTATGCAGGCACAAGGTTCTTTCGACAAGCGGAATAAATAAATGATTCTGGACGGCTGTCTCGATTTTGCCCTTTTATTTTTTACTTTTACAGATAATGCTTGCGGCGTCGATATACATCCCAATTCTCATATGCAACCCGCCCGTTCATTCATACCATTCGCATACAACAAAATGTCGTTGCAAGCACAAAGGACCATACAAAAATTACACACGACTAAAAACAATACGAAACCGCGAGTCTCAAATTTGAGCTGTGCGACAGCCCCGCACATTTTACGTTTCTTGGTAATAACGGATATAGTGTAGTAGATCTTGTGTGAATCTCCGCGTCCCACCTCGCCTTCGTGCATGATTTGAATACCGGAAATGATCTTTACGGCTGGGATCATCTGCCGGTGTGCGTGTGTCTATACTTGCGTACAGATAATTGTATCCCTAGAGAGTCTTCTACTCTCCACGGGACATTATCGAGAGCTAAATTTTTACGGTCGAATGACGGGAATGTACATTTTGTCAATGCGCTTAGAACATTAAGTACAAATGTGAACGGTAAAGACTCGTACTCAATTGAATCTAACTATAATTTCTTAATTAATGCTCTGCGTGACACTGCAACACAAGCAAAAATTTTAGTTTTACCAAGAATAATTAACACATTCTTTAAGCCACGTTACAATAAAGCTTGGTTCGATAAGGACTGTGTCGCGGCTAAGAAAAATTATAATCGTACATTGAGATCGATGAGAAAGAACTCATATAGTTCAGGCTCGGTTCAATTATTTAAGACAGTGAAAAAGAATTATTTAGAACTAATGACAGACAAAAAACGATCTCATGCCCTGTCAATCACGAACAAATTTACAGCGGTGCATGATTCCGGGGAATTTTGGAATGCGGTTCGTTCCTTCCGTATAAAACCGAGTGTTGGATCGATGGTCTCGATAGAGTCCTGGGAGGCTTATTTGGCAACGATTTTTCCGCAAGTAGGAGATTCCTGCGTATCCTTCCTTGGAGATGTTAATCCCTCGTTAGATTCGCCTTTTACGCTTATAGAGTTATCTAATAGCATAAACAGTCTGAAGGTCGGGAAAGCCATAGGACCGGACGGGCTAAGGCTGAAATTTTTAAGTTGCTCGATAGTCCCTGGCAATCTCTTCTCCTTGACTTTTTTAATTCAATTTTTTTGCGGGAAACTTTTCCAAAGGATTGGGCCCGTGCCTCCCTATTCTTTTTGTATAAAAAAGATTCTCGCGAGGAACCTGCTAATTACCGAATGATTGCGATTTCTAATGCTCTTTCAAAAATTTTTTCGCAGATTCTTTGTACACGCCTGACTGAATGGGCTTCTAAAGCATCTATCTTGCCAGAGGAACAAACGGGGTTTCGAAGTGAGAGGGGTACGGAGGATAATATTTTTGCTTTGTTTGCTACCATACAGATCATGCTCCGCCGTAAAAAGTCGAAATTATACAGTTTATTCGTGGACTTCAAACGCGCATTCGACTCTGTACCTCACGCACTGCTATGGAAGAAACTGCTTAGGCTTGGCGTAAGTGCGAAATTTGTAAGAGTATTAAGTGCCATGTATCATACCGCTTCCATTTTTACTCAAACCGATAACGCTCTCTCTTCTGATTTTAAAGTTACCATAGGAGTACGACAGGGCGAAATTCTGAGTCCGCTGCTCTTTATTTTGTACCTCTCGGATATCACTATTTTTTTTAGGGAGAGAGGCGCCCGTGGCGTAGATGTAGCGACATCGTACGATCTATTGTTGTTACTATATGCGGATGATCTTACGATTTTCGCGTTCTCATCCAACGACCTGCGCAGAAAGCTGACGCTTCTTGCCGAGTACTGTACCTTGAACGATCTCACCGTAAATACCGATAAAACTAAGATCATATGCTTTAGAAGAGCGGGTCAACTCGACTCTTATTCCAAACACTTTCGTTACAATGATTGTCCGGTTGAGGTCGTAAATGGGTATCGTTACCTGGGAGTCGTGTTCTCCACTTTTGGGTTAGGGCTGAAGCCATGCGAGGACGCTGTCTCTAGGACGGGCGCTGCGTCGTCCACAGTCTTACCAATCGTTACCGCCGCTAAAATCGATACTTGGGACGCTTATTTTAAAATTTATAGTGCTATGATAACCTCGGTCCTACTTTATGCAGCGCCATTTTGGGCTTTAAGATATCTGGGTAAACTGGAAGGTGTGCAGTGTCTATTTTTTAAGAGGTTATTTAACCTAGCCAGAAGCACCCCCTCATATCTGATTAGACTCGAGTTGGGGCTCCTTCCTATTGCGGTGGAGATCCTGAACCGAGCTATTAAATGGGTGGTAAAAGTCCTTAGAATGCCTACCTCCAGGATACCCAGAATTTTATTGATGCGTTTACACGAACTAGTAAATAATTCGTTGTCTCCACCTACCGCGAATTGGTTAGGGCAGCTGAGAACTATTTTGGACATTGCAGGAGTATCTGATCTTTGGGAAAAATTCGAAGCGGACCACTGGGAGCGTTTAAGACCTTCCATTGTCGAAAAATACGCGGATTTATGCCGAAGAAATGATCTGGCCTCGTATTTCAACTCCGATTCGTCGCAGCTACCTCTATTACGTCTGCATAAAGACTCTGCTTTCACCCAGTACCCAAGGCGTTTACCTCTGGAATGCCTGAAATTAAAAATGCAGCTCCGTCTAGCTACGAAATATACGCGCTCATTATCAATCTCCGGTTGTCGCTACAACTACGACCCGACGTCTGTGTGCACTTTATGCAACTTAGGATTAGTCGAGGATATCATACACATTTTTTGTCAGTGCCCAGTATCGCATTGCCTATGTGAGGATTTTTTCCCAACAACACATTCTCCGGAAAATGCGTTAATGGAACTAATCTGCGGCAATGTCGATTCGCGATACTATTTGAAATATCGAAAATATCGTTTTGAACAATTGGCGATGGAATCATTGTTTAACTAATAATTGTTTATGACGATTTCTCATGGTTTGTGCAGGAAATTCTTTACAAAGCTCAAATTTTCCAAACACTTAAAAAATACTGTATGAAATATCGTAAATACAGTTTTAGAACAATTCGCGATGGAATCATTGTTTAACTAATCATTGTTTATAACGATTTCTCATGGTTTGTGCAGGAAATTCTTTACAAAGCTCAAATTTTCCAAACACTTAAAAAATACTGTATGAAATATCGTAAATACAGTTTTAGAACAATTCGCGATGGAATCATTGTTTAATTAATCATTGTTTAATTAATCATTGTTTAATTAATCATTGTTTATAACGATTTCTCATGGTTTATGCAGAAAATCCTTTAAGAAGCTCAAATTTTCGAAACACTTCAAAAATACTATTTGAAATATCGAAAATATCGTTTTGAACAATTTGCGATTGAATCATTGTTTAAATATTCATTCTTTATAACGATTTCTGATAACTTGTACAGGAAATTCTTTAAAAAGCTCAAATTTTCGAAACACTTTGTAGTGATTTCGACTCTATATGCTACCTTTGTGATCGGCGAGATAATTCAAATCACTGAGCCAGCATAACGAACAACCGCCATTTGTGATATTCCTTCGTCGAATTTCCTATTCTAATTTTTCATTTACTTAATTTTACCTGATTACCGATAATAAAGAAGTTGCCGATACATTCAAATATTATGCAGGCACAAGGTTCTTTCGACAAGCGGAATAAATAAATGATTCTGGACGGCTGTCTCGATTTTGCCCTTTTATTTTTTACTTTTACAGATAATGCTTGCGGCGTCGATATACATCCCAATTTTCATATGCAACCCGCCCGTTCATTCATACCATTCGCATACAACAAAATGTCGTTGCAAGCACAAAGGACCATACAAAAATTACACACGACGAAAAACAATACGAAACCGCGAGTCTCAAATTTCCCAGAACGAAGGTTCCTTTGGTCACGATATCTTTACGCCGCGATCAACCCGCACAACAAAGTAAATATGCTACTTTAAATCGGTTTAAACTAAACCAAGTTCGTAGCGATTTCGAAAAGTCAGTAAAAAAAAAAACACTGTTGACGAAAACGACTTTACCGATGTTCTTGATTACCGGAAGAGGAAGCAAAAGAATGGTACGTTACCAGATGTCAGCATCCCCAGTACGATTCACTTACTTCGGTTTCGAACGAAACCCGGAGAGACGCCCTTTTTGCAGGATGTTATGCGAGGATGAGCCCTTCGTCCAAATTAGCCAAAGTTCTAATTGTAGAAAGGCTGAGCCTTTCCTCCTCGATGCGGCCCTTTCTCTCTTCGCACTTCCTTCTCTAACGGCCAAATAATTGAGCCCAAGTTGTGGCCAAAACAAATCTGTCCAAATCTTCTCAACCTCCCGGTCTCGCCTCCAATTTCCGATCAATGGATGATTTCTTCCGAATATCTCTGATCACTGATCGCGAATCACGAATCAGAGCGGAGCTGAGCGGATCGGAGCGGCTTCTACCGGAACGGATCCTGCCGGATAAAACTACACAAAAATACGTCGATTTCACAAATATTAATGCCACTTCGATATCGAACACAAACACCATTCTTTTTCACTCGAAATCTTACCCCGATCGGGCTTTGTCCGTCGTCGAAAACGACGAAATCGATTTTATTTCGCCGTCCGCAGGGTTGACCTAATTGGTCACGTCCCCAGGATCGAAAAGCGAGTGAACACGTGTCGAACACCGTATTTATTACGCCGACAATAACCGGTAAACATTTTCAAACCCGAGCACTCGAATAAAACATCACAACTGACGATAAGCAATCTCACCGCTGCCACACCGCGAGTCAAGCGACAACTACACTGTGGTGGGGAAGCGCGCGGAATTCAAACGCGCGGAGCGGAAAAGCGCGCGATATTCAAATATAGGGTGAACCCCTACAACTTCAAAAATAATATTTGAAATATCGAAAATATCGTTTTGAACAATTCGCGATGGAATCATTGTTTCACTAATCATTATCTATAACGATTTCTGATAACTTAAGAAGGAAATTCTTTATAAAGTTGAAAAATTCCAATCACCTTAAAAATACTATTTGAAATATCGAAAATATAGTTTTAAAACAATTCGGGATGGAATCATTGTTTAAATATTCATTGTTTATAACGATTTCTGATAACTTATGAAGGAAATTCTTTATCAAGTTCATATTTGCAAAATACTTCAAAAATGCCGTTTGAAATAAGGAAAATATCATTTTTAACCATTCGCGATTGAATCATTGTTTAGCTAATCATTGTTTAAAACGATTTCTCATGGTTTGTGAAGGAAATTCTTTACAAAGCTCAATTTTTCCAAACACTTCAAACATACTGTGTGAAATAAGAAAAATCTAGTTTTAAAACAATTCGCGATGGAATCATTGTTTAAATATTCATTGTTTATAACGATTTCTCATAGCTTGTGCAGGAAATTCTTTACAAAGTTCAAATTTTTCTAACACTTTAAAAATACTATTTGAAATATCGACAATAACGTTTTGAACAATTCGCAACGGAATCGTTGTTTACCTAATCATACTTTATAACGATTTCTGATGGTTTGTGCAGGAAATTCTTTATAAAGTTCAAATTTTCCAAACACGTCTGTCACGTACCAGACCTGAAACGGACTTGCAGTAACAATTAAATATTACATAGTGTTTATTGTAATGTAATTATTTATTTATAACGTGCGTCACGTGGATCGTACATTAAAATATAACTTGAACGAGGGTGGTAGATTTCGCCGAATCTTCTAAGTCGCGGTCTAAGTCCGAGATTTTAATGGACTCTGTCACGGTTGGAATTTGACTCACTGGCCTATGAATTTCATCGACCAGGTAACCTCGGGAAAATGATACGATTTCTCGAAGGTACGAGGCTGAAGATCGTGATGGGCCGCTGGACTTGAAGAGAGCCTGATAAGACTTTCGTAAGAAGTCTGATAAATTTCTCGTGTTTCGAGACCGGATGTGTATTTAGATATCGTAGATACGTTTGATGCTTCGCTGGCGAAAGAATGCGGGGCATCGAACTACATCGATTAAATATTTAGTTAGGCGTTTATCGCCGATAATATGTTAACGTGATGCTCCGAGTATCGTAAGCGGAATTGCTCCAACAGCCTATCTCGGTATCTAAAGCTGAAATTTACGGAAATCGTTGTTTGTCCGGAACAACTATGATTACATTAGAATATAATAATCTACGTGCGTGGTGCCATAAGATATTAGAAGATGGCGCAGCCGCGTACGTACCACGCCCGGGGCCTAAAAAATCGACGTACCACCGCCGATCAACATAAAAATGAATCTATATAATATAAATCTTTGATTGAAATTAAAAAAATGACCCAACGCAACGCGTGTTATTAATATATATGTATACAAATATGTTACGGTCATCTTATACAATTAAAAGATCCTATTCCTAGGGTTAGTATTTTACTGGATTGTGAATACGCGTACTATATATATATATATATATATATCAGCAATTCCACGTGAGGCGGATCAGTCACGTCTCAGAAAAGGTTCAAATTTTGTCAATCGGTAAATCTCAATGAGATAAAATGTTGTACCAAACATTTTTTTTAAATTGAAAACTTCGAGTTATACACAACTAAAAATTTTGGGGCTTTTTTTAAGAAAAATTCGTTACTATTTCGTGTTTTTGTTTTAAGAAAAGTTATAAAATAGAAGTTGTGAGAGAATGTCTATAGTTTAAAATGAAATTTTACTCAATGCCAAAAACATTGTTTATTCATTGTTTATTTAACAATATATTTTTGAATCATTTTTTAAACTACGAAGAACGCTACCGAAAAATAAAAAAAAAAATTTTCATAAACTTTGAACCTTATTGCATACTACAGCTAAATTTGAAAGACGTGTTTTGCTTCGTTTACGAAAAAATGATTTTTGATCTTTCGGTCCGCGCTCGGCCGGCGCGGCATTAGATACCGCAGTCGCATATACGGGCAATTTTCGTAGCCCCTGATTACAAATTCGAAGTCGGAATTCCGAAATTCAAAACAGTGGATTCAGTATGGCGGACGTATAGTAAAACAATCATTAGGTTTTCATATTTTGTGTCCAATAAATTATGCAGATTTAAGTAATAAACCGCACACTGTATATTTTTAGAATCAGTAATACAATGGATTTTTACAATAAGTAATACAATGGTGACAATTGCACAGTAAAATATTTGACAGTGTTCATTGCGTTATTTTGGACTAGTATAACAAATCACATTTCATTCAGAAAATACATTCTAATTTAGGTTGAACTTGTTCATTTTTAGGGAAGAATTTTTTGATAAAGTAATTATAGTAATTGTTTCACGCAGAAAATTAGTTGGTAAATTCTACAAACAAAACTGTTGATCCCACAATTGATTTAACAGAAAGTGACAAAAGAAAAAATATCTGCTATTCTTACAGAATTTTTCTGTAAATTTAATGGTATCTGTTAATTTAACAAAATTATCTGTAAATTTAATGGGTTATTCTGCTGTTTTTATGTAAAAATGTCTGTTGTCCTCCACTTGTTAAATGCACAGACAATTTTTCTGCGTGTTCCTATTTTTAACAGTGAACTTAGTCAGAGCTTAATCTGCTCTTAGCGTTACCCGCCGAGCGCGGACCGCACGCCCCGCCGCCAGGCCGGCAAAACTTCAAAAATCATTTTCTCGTAAACGAAGCAAAACACGTCCTTCAATTTTTTTTGTAGTATGCAATAAGGTTCAAAGTTTTTTGATTTTTCGGTGGTGTTCTTCGTAGTTTAAAAAATCATTCAAAAATATATTGTTAAATAAACAATGAATAAACAATGTTTTTGGCATTGAGTAAAATTTCATTTTAAACTATAGACATTCTCTCACAACTACTATTTTATAACTTTTCTCTCATATGTATCCCGTACATCAAACAGTAGTAGTGGCTGTGTATGTATGTGTCGCAGATGTAGTGTACTTATATACAGGGTGTCCCATTTTAAAAAAACCACCCGATTATTTCGAAAATTACGCGTTTTCGAAAAAAATGTTTCAGACAAAAGTTTCAGGATTTTTCCCAGGCAATTCAATGGCTACCTTTATGTGACCTTGAATATGACCTTGATGCTCATATCAAGGTCAAATTCAATTTTTTTAATGGGAACCCCTATTTTTTATTGCTGATTTAGAAAGTGCAGTGAATTTTACGTTCAAATATGACCTTGACCGTGTCCTTGATCATGACCTTCAAGGTCATTTCAAGGTCAAAGTTGTTTTTTCAATGGAAAACCCTACTTTTTTATTGCTGATTTAGAAAGAGCAGGGTATTTTATATTCAAATATGACCCTGACCGTGTCCTTGATCATGACCTTCAAGGTCATTTCAAGGTCAAAGTTGTTTTTTCAATGGGAACTTCTATTTTGTTTGCTGATTTAGAAAGAGCCGGAAGAAAATATTTCAGGCAAAACTTGCAGGGTTCGAAAGGGATCGATCAACGATGCCTCCTCTTTCAATCGGCAGTTAGTTATTTAAGTTTTCCTTACATTAATTTAATTCTGATAATAAACGCCGCCAGCATCAGCGTTACCCGATACTCACCGCGAGGAGGTTGACTGGTCGGACTTTGAGTATCATTTTTTTTTTTTTAAATTTTTTTATTCTTTTTTTTATTTTTTTATCCTTTTTTTAGTTTAGTTTTTTATTTTTGTTTTAATTTTTAAAATAGTTTGTGGAAGATTTAATTTTATACTAGGTACTATTTTTTTAAATGAGGTGCTCAAAAGTTGCCCCATTCACCTCTTGGCATCTTGCAATTCGCGTTTGAAACTGGCGAACAGTATTTAATAATGTTTGACGCGGAATATTTTGGCAGGCAGTCGTAATTCTCTCTATCATATCGGCTCTTGTCGCTGGTCGATCGCGGTAAACCGTATCCTTGAGGAAACCCCACAAATAAAAATCCAGAGATGTCAGATCCGGAGACCTAGCTGGCCATTCAACAGGACCTCTCCGACCTATCCACCTATTAGGAAATCTTTCATTAAGGAAGTCCCTAACAATAAGAGCATAATGTGGTGCTGCGCCGTCCTGCTGTAACCACATTCTTGCTCTGGTACCAAGATCAACGTTTTCGAGCAAAAGTGGGAGTTCATCTCGCAGCAATTGTAAATATGCATGCCTATTTACGGTGCCTTCAAAAAAATATGGTCCAACTAAAAAACCGTTAACGATTCCACACCAAACAGTTAAACTCCAGCGGTGCTGATGGTCAACTTCTCTCATCCAATGTGGATTAACTGGGGACCAGTAATGCGAATTATGACGATTCAATGTGCCAGTACTTTCAAAAGTAGCCTCGTCACTGAAGAGAACATACTGGAAGAAATTTTCATCATTAATAATTTGTTGGGCTGACCATTGGCAAAATATCATTCTTCGTCGATAATCATCCGGAGACAAGGCTTGATTAAGAGTTATGTGATGAGGATGATAATGTGCGTTCCGTAAATATCTACTGGCAGTAGATCTTGGAATGCCCACGTTAAGCTCGAGTTCGCGTAAGCTGATATGGGGATTTAAATGTACCATATCTAGTACTGCAATAAAGCGAGGATTATTCTCGTAATCATGTTCGTTTGCTGCCATCCTTCTTCGAATAAAATGTCCTTCCCGAAAACGCAGTTCAATACCGCGTATTACGGTATGGTTTGGATGTTGTCGTTCAGGGAATCGAACACGATACAATCTTGCTGCTGCACGATATTGTCTATGACATTCACCTAATATAAGTATAATATCAAAAATTTCGTTCGCTGTGTAGTCAGGCATTTTTTAAAAGTCGCATGTAACTCTAGACGTAGTTTGAAGACTCCAGTTATCGCTTTTATACAGCTTCGAAGCTCTACAGTATTTTGAAACCAATATGCATGTACAATCAGCTTGTACCTACATACAACTATGGTTTGTGCTTTGCGAAGTTGCAGGCTCGCAAATATGGCAATTCTACACAGTTAAGTTGGGATGAAAGAAATAGAAAATAGAACAAGCGCGACCGGGGAATTTACAACCATGTGCGTAATGCATATGGGAATCGAGAGACAAGACGATCTCGAACACGAACATATTACATGTCCGGGCACTTGATGGAACAGCACATACCTTAGTTTACAGGCACCGTAAATAGGCATGCATATGAACTCCTACTTTTGCTCGAAAATGTTCATCTTGTTAGTAGAGCAAGAAAGTGGTTACAGCAGGACGGCGCAGCATCACACTATGCTCTTATTGTTAAGGACTTCCTTAATGACAGATTTCCTATAAGGTGGATAGGTCGGAGAGGGTTTCCCATTGAAAAATCAACTTTGACCTTGAAATGACCTTAAGGGTCATGTTCAAGGACACGGTCGAGGTCATATTTGAACGTAAAATACCCTGCTCTTTCTAAATCAGCAATAAAAAAGTAGGGTTTTTCATTGAAAAAACAACTCTGACCTTGAAATTACCTTGAAGGTCATGATCAAGGACACGGTCGAGGTCATATTTGAACGTAAAATACCCTGCTCTTTCTAAATCAGCAATAAAAAAGTAGGGTTTTCCATTGAAAAAACAACTCTGACCTTGAAATTACCTTGAAGGTCATGATCAAGGACACGGTCAAGGTCATATTTGAACGTAAAATTTACTGCACTTTCTAAATCAGCAATAAAAAAGTAGGGGTTCCCATTGAAAAAACAACTTTAACCTTGAAATTACCTTGAAGGTCATGATCAAGGACACGGTCGAGGTCATATTTGAACGTAAAATACCCTGCTCTTTCTAAGTCAGCAATAAAAAAGTAGGGTTTTTCATTGAAAAAACAACTCTGACCTTGAAATTACCTTGAAGGTCATGATCAAGGACACGGTCGAGGTCATATTTGAACGTAAAATACCCTGCTCTTTCTAAATCAGCAATAAAAAAGTAGGGTTTTCCATTGAAAAAACAACTCTGACCTTGAAATTACCTTGAAGGTCATGATCAAGGACACGGTCAAGGTCATATTTGAACGTAAAATTTACTGCACTTTCTAAATCAGCAATAAAAAATAGGGGTTCCCATTAAAAAAATTGAATTTGACCTTGATATGAGCATCAAGGTCATATTCAAGGTCACATAAAGGTAGCCATTGAATTGCCTGGGAAAAATCCTGAAACTTTTGTCTGAAACATTTTTTTCGAAAACGCGTAATTTTCGAAATAATCGGGTGGTTTTTTTAAAATGGGACACCCTGTATACTAATTTATTGTCTTGGAAATCCTGCATACTTTTGGACTAGGAACCACATCTGCTGGGCATGCCCTGGTTTATTGCAGGAGTGTCGCCGCATAGCAGACACGAGTCGATTGAGACTGGAGTCCGACATCCTGCATGACTACCGGTGGGACCATCTGGTGTTCGGACTCCGAGTCTGAGCCTGGATTATCGTCTGTTTGCGCGACTACTGGCTCTGTCCGAGTGTGACAAATGCGACGCTGTCGAGGTGTTGGAACCGGAACGTCTGAAACACTTCTCTTTCCACAAATTAGTAGATGGAGAGACCCCCAAGGGAGGAATCTCCAGATTAAAAAAGGCTATGATAATAAACAAGATTAAACCCGGCGTATATAGTGATTATCATAGTGGATAGTCATAATAATGCGTTAAAAAAGTTTTATTCCGATTGGTATGGGAACCACGTGAGGTGAAACGAACGATCCGCCCGTTCGATTCATTTTTCTCATATACGCGGCCGATTGCCGTCGTAACCCCACGTATGCGCGAGGATGTAAAGGGTGAAATTCCCGAACCTAGGGATTCTTCACCGGAAGAACCAATCCCTGCCGCATTGTTGCGAATTACGGAAACTCTCCGGTTGCGTCAGTTGGATCCAAATGAGTGAGTTGTGCTTATTTCCTTTACCCATTTGTGTCCTTTTTCTCTATTGTATTAACTTGACACTTCTTTCCGATTTTACAGTAGGCGCCAGGTGTTCTATCGCCTACGAGATCGTCTAAGGGAACGAACCTCTCATCCTCTCGACCCCGGACCGTAAAAATTAATTATCCAGTATCGTGTCGACATATTTGAACTGGTGTAAATATTTTATAACATTATATATATAATATAACAAAAAAATGTAGATTGATAATAATAATAATAAAATAGTAAATTAAAAATGTTCGTTTTTTCGTAACATGTGTGTGTATGTGTGAGAGAGAGAAGAAAAAAATGAACAAATGCAAACCATCGTTCGGCAACCTTTGAATTTTTAAAAGACGCGATTTCTCTCTTCCAAATTTTTGTCAATATAAGAGCGTCTACTCTCGATAACGTCGATCTTTCGGATGCACGACCCCAAAGCCTATTGACGCTTCTCCGGCGTCAGCCAGTTCGAGCACGAATGTTTTCTCGCCGTGGATACCTGAATGCCATCTGAGATAAGCTCGACGTTCCATTCAACACAATGGTTCACAAATGAACAGATAGAATCCCCATAATGACTAGATATAATTGAGTGCAGTAATTTGTGTTTGTTCAACTGATATTATATATTATTAAATTCATAGACATTTGTATGAGTTAAATTTGTGTATTGATAAAAAAAATGTAAAATAATGTGAGATTGTGCCATCTTTTGTATAATCAAGTGTTGTGTAATTTCTCTTTACTCATCTCATTGTCTGTATCGGCCCAAGAATCTGAATCGGCTTGCTCCGGGTTGAAAAGCGGATCGTAGGCCTTTCTTAATTTATCGACCTGGACTCTCTTGCTACGTGTATTAATTTTGATTTTTATGTTTCGAGGTCTGAGGATTTCTAATATTTCATACGGTCCCATATATTCGTCGTCAAATTTCCCTTTCGTTGGTTCCTTGATAACCCACACCATTTCGCCTATATGGAAATGTTTGACGTTTAGCTTCCGGTCATAGTATCGTTTCGAACGATGTTTTGCTTGGCTCAAATTCATCGCCGCAAGCGTTTGAATTTCCTGCAGATTTTGTGTAAGATTCGCCAAGTAATCGTCCTAAGTGACCGGTTTTCCACGCGATGGGAAACTCGATGGAGCCGTTGCTTTCCTGCCGAAAATTAGTTCGAAAGGCGTGAATTTTCTACCCTCATGTTCACTTACGTTGTAAGAGAACATTGCATGGGGTAGCCATTCGTCCCAATTCCGCCGATCAGTAACGATGGTTTTAAGGTATTCTTTCAGGACATGATGGCTGCGCTCGAGACTACCGTTGCTCTGTGGGTGATACGCGGAAGTTTTCGACTGCTTAATTCGGAAGAGTTTGGCGAACTCTTTCAGTACTTTGCCAATAAAATTCTTTCCTTGATCGGTTAGAATTTGAATTGGCGAACCATAAATGCAAATGAAATGATCTGTGAAAGCCTTAGCGAACATGGGAGCGGTAATCTCGGGTAGTGGAATCGCGAGGGAGTACTTTGTTAACAGATCCTGCCCTGTTAATACGTACCGATTCCCTCTCTCCGTGGAGTCGGTTGGTCCCCAAATATCAAGAGATACTTTTTCGAAAGAATATTTCGGTGTATCCGTTATAACCATGGGCAATCGTGTTTTCACTCTTTTTAGTTTTTTACCTTGACAGACTTGACATCTTCTGATGTACTCCTGAATATCAGAAAATTCGCGGATAATTTCCATGCGGTCTGTTGCAGACGGAATTCGTATGTTATTTTCGCAAAAATCGATTTTCAATTTCTGGTTAGAAAATACGGAACGAAATTGTTCGTGAATATCGTTCCATCGTATTTTCGTGATGATGTCTTTGTCATGGCCGACCCTTAATTTTACGACTTTATCTTTCGTAATTTGAGTTTTTAAATTTTTTAAGCATTGTATGATGGACATTTTCGATGGTACATCATCTGTTGTGCCCGCTATTATCAATCCGTAGATTTGTACATTTCCCCTTTTTGATGTTATTACGTTTCCTATTTTTAAATCTGTTTTTTCTATTTTCCCTGTACGTATGTACCGTCGTTCTCGTAAGGTTAAGATGTTTAGTTATTAAATTTCCCATCTGCGGTAGTAAAATACACAATATGTCCCGTTTCTTCGAATAAATGTTTTCTTGATATTTCTAATTTTAGTTTATCGCTCTCAAAATCTGTTGTGAAAGGTTCGTCAAGATTTAATTCTGTTTCAATATCACTTGTTTCGGCAGAGAAATACGGAGTGTAGTGAACATCTTCTAAATGAAGATGATATATTTTCGAAATGTGAGGTGTTCCTATATGACAGTATTCCATGGATTTATCTGTATTATATCTATGGACGCAGAAATTTACCTTATAGTGGAGCGAACAAATTTTAAGAATTTTGTCATCACCATATTCGCACTCCCTATCGAGTATGATATATGCGTGGATGGGCTCTGCGCAATTCTGGGCCTGATCGCTATTCTGCAGAGTTCTTTACAGGTCATAAAATGACATATCCAAGTTATGCAACTTGATCAACGAGTGGAAGAGGCAGTTTCCATCATTAACAATATTCACATCTCTTTTAAATTCCATATATGGTTCGGCACATTTGATTCCTATATGATAATTCAACAGTGTGTTAGATATACCGTCGGTACTTGGTTTGGTGTGCGTGTAAAGCTGCTCTATGTCTTTTCTTCTTTCTTCTTCGCTCCTCGGATCTTGCGGTTTCCTTCTTCTAACTGCCACACGCGGGCTTGTTTCGGGTGATGGTAAATGCATTCGCTTTCTCGTCTTTGGGGTTCTGTATTTAATTTCGGAGTTGATAGTATTTCAACAGTGTCCGTTTCATTTCCATTGGTCCGTGTATGGTGTCGTTGATGTTCTATATCCGTTTGAATTTCTTCGTCCATAGTCACATCGTTATTTATGTCCTCCTTTCCTCTTAATGCGTTTTGATTGTGCGGTTCAGTACGGAATGTCGGTATCTGTAGTGTTTTTTCTGATATGTCGAGATTCCTATTAATTAATACGTCTTCATCGCTCCAAGATTCTGAGTCCCAATAGTATTCAGAAAGTGAGTTTCTATTTAATATTTCACTGCCGGTGTCAGAGTCATCGTCAGGCGTTGAATACCCTTTATCAATCGCTATTTCATGGTTGTTATCATGGTTTGCGAGAGATAGAGTTGCATCGCCATCGATGCGTTGCTCTGCCTCTCGTTTTTCCGCTGTTGCGTCCTCTTTCTTCTCGTTGAGGAGCACGGACGCTACCTGCTTTTTGGACGGGCCGATTTCCGAAGGGATCGCAGACGAGCCCTGAGTATCAGTTCTTAATATGTTTTCCTCTCGCTCGTCGTTGTCGTCCTTTTCTTTCGTCAGGTTCAGCGTACGATTTTCGTTCTCGCTCGCTTCGCCTGTGTCAAACCTTTCGTCTTCGTTCGTGTCGCCTTTTCCCTCTTCTTTTCTCTCTTTCCTTAACTCGATGGTATTTCCACGGGTTTTGTGTGTATTCGAGTCTTCTTGAGCGATTTTGGGAAAAAATGAGACCGTCGATGATGGCAACAAGCGCGATGACGGAAGTCTTGTTGTAAATTTAAAATCAATGGTCGGATAATTCGAATCTAGAGAATGTTGAGGGTTTGTTAAGTTAGAATTTCTGTGCGAAAGTCATCATTTCGCGTATTCGTGTAGCGTCGGTTTCTTGGCTATGAGAATTCCTAATCATCAATCCTACGTCCTTGTTTATATTTTCCTATCCTTTTTTTCTTCCTTCTGTGACGCTCTGATGCTTTTCCTCTCCTTTTTTTCTTTACTCCATTTTCTATCCGCTTGCTTCTTCGTTTATTCTTACTTATCGCATATCGCTCAATCTTGTTGTTACCCGATAGTACATGATTTGCTGGTGCGAATCTAAATGGAGATTTAGGCCGAACCTCCTCGTTCAAATCGGGAGCTGTAAATGGAGTTTTTGGATACGGGACAAGGACCGATATTGTTTCGGGCTCAGGCTTGAATAGTTTACCCGATCGCGTTCGTCCTGTTGTCGTCGCGATTTTCAGGTAATCGGGAATCTCCAGTAGTTTCTCGGCTTCTGAAATGTATTTCTTCCGAGTTATTTTGACATTTCCCGAAGTTTCCTTTTTTGTATGCTGTGTTGCCTGTATTTCCGAGACGTTATCTTCGACATCTCCGTTTGTATCCGAATCTTCTGTTCTAGCGGCTATTGTTTTTCTTGAAATAAGCCGTCCGTTGGGAGAACTTATCTCCATATTGGACCCTAAATGCATTGGATGATATGGGCGATTTCTCTCCTGCGATTTTTTTGTTTTCTGGAGCGGTCTGCATTTTGCAACCGATTTTTTTGACTCTTGTTTTACACTCATTTTCTCAAGCGTAGTTACATTTACTCTTGCCAGTGTTCTTGATTGTGAATTTGTTATGTAAATGTCGTTTTTCGTTTTCTTTACCATAAGCATTTTAAATTTCTCGTTTTTCTCCTTAATTTCGATTTCTTTTTCGTTTTCGTCATATTCGTCGGGTCGACTCCCATCCGCCGGGTTACGCGACAATGCATCGGCATTAACGTGCTTTTTTCCTTTTTTTGTACATGATAGTATATTCCTAATCTTCGAGCTTCATATAAAACCTATGCAGACGACGTGTTAGGACTTTCATTGATTTAGAATAAGTAAGGGGTTCGTGATCTGTAATTAACACGAACTTCCGTCCCATATAGGTACGGATGAAATTGCTCCATGGCGTAAACTGCGGCGAGCATTACTTTCTCTGAAGTCGTATAACGCTCTTCACCCCCTTTCAAGCCTCGCGATGCATAAGCTACGGGCCTATCTTCTCCTAATTTGCCTTGAGAAAGTATCGCTCCAAGAGCGAAACCTGACGCATCGGTCGATACAATAAATGGTTCCTCGAAATTTTGGAGTTGTAGTACCGGCCCTTCGCATAATTTAATTTTTAGCGTTTCAAATACCTCGATTTGATCCTCCCCCCCAAATAAACGGCTGCGAATTACGAAACAGTATAACTAGAGGATATGCAATTTTCGAAAAATTTTCTATAAAGCGTCGGTAATATCTCGACAGACCGAGAAACTGTGTAACGAGCCGTTTAACTCGACCGCGCGGAAGAGAAAGAGCGACGGAGAGAAAGAGGGCCGTTACAAAATTTATACCGATATGCTTGATCACGAAAATAATAAAGTATGAAGGATGCGATGCGCGCTGTTGCCGGCCGGTCGGCCATTTTGGATCCCAAGCCCACGTGGGATCAGCGCGCGAATCAGAAGACATGCGCGCGCAATGACAAGGCGCTGGCGCTGGTGCGCCTCTACATGCGCAGAAAAGGGGCAACGGCGCCCCGGCCGCGCACCATGGAAAGTGGGCAACAACGGGCTGAGTTCCAAGCTTGGAGCCGCATGTGTCGCCGCAATGGGGCGCATGCGCTCCAAATTCAAATGAGGGGCGGGCTGTCAAACTCAAGTCGAGCAATGACATTCAAATGTTTGACAGTTCCCGTCCCGATTCTTAGGAAAAGAGGAACTCGGCGACATTACTGGACATAGGGATACTTACCGAGGTATTATAAGACCTGGTAAGTATCCCTCACTCTCTCTTCTACACGGACTTCCTGGTGGCAACCTCAACGACTCGCTGCCTCAGCAACCATCCGGAGAAACTGGCTGCTCCGGAACCAAAAGTGGGCCCACAAAGATTCACAGCCAGCATCACATTTAAAAATACAATGGAGGCGGCGAGGATATCATTTGACGCAGAGAACCCCAGAAACTGACGACGGAACTCCATTCGTCAAGGACACACGAGGCTGCTGGTCCTCTCCCTCGTGGTCGCGAGGGAGTGCGACACCCCAAAGAGGTTCAGAAGGTGACAGCAGCCGCAAATCCAAGAAATATTTAGACGGATGGAGGACCCGAAAACCGAACAAGAGGAACGACGCCGGAACAAGAAAGGAACAAAAAGTAAGCCAGTTTCTCTTCCGTCCGTTATAAAATGAGATTTATGTATATAATTAATGTTATGTAACTCCGCCAATATGTATGTGTATTTCTGTTTATTAATGTATGAATATATGTGTGATCGTATGCTTTGAATGTGTGTTCGCGTCCTAATTTATTTCACCCGCGTAAATTATTCCGTCGTTGACGATATGACTGACTTTTTATATATATTGACGACATACATTATTACCAACGACTCGATAGCATTTTTACTTTGATGACTCTTATTTTCGTTTTATATTTGCAATTGACTTCGCGTATGTTGTGTAAATTACCAGGTAAGTAAAGAATCTACTCGAGAGGTAGGTAGGTATAAAATAATCTTTATTTTATTAAACAATTCTATATTATACTTCTATCGTAGAAGTGACCTTAACTTAAATTAATATGCTATATCTATATATATTTAATTCGCAAGAGGCCGAATGCGCCTGTACATATGCAAAGTGCTTGCTCGCGGTTCTGCACCGTGCTCGCTGCGCCTGTACGCTACCACCTTATTTACTCTGTCGGAATGTAATACTTATACCGATTGCAATTAATTATTTATGAACACACAAAAAGCTCAATCCAGAAGCCTGAGTCTTTGGTGTTTTTTATTACTACAATGAAAGGGCATTAGAAATTGAATTTGTTACGGACGCTTAGTGTAAAGACACAAGCCGCCGAACAACCGTCGATCGTAGCGATGCTTATTAGAGAAGCGCGCTGCGACGACTGGATACCGGATCGTCGGTGAGGCCGTCTCTTTATAGGCTAGTGGGGGTACGCTTGTGTGCGTACTTCACATGTGATGCAAATGTGTACGTGTGACAACGTACTAACTTTGAATATTCGCCGTCGTTGTCAGTTACAATGCCCCCTTCCAGGAAAATGAGCGATTTGTCTTGATTTCCGACTGCGACATGACAACCCGAAACTAGACAACGATACTAATACCACAATGTTGTGAATGTGAGGTTAAAATTACGCGTTTGATTATCTCAATTTCATGCATTTTCTATGATTTCTAAACAAAAAAAAATTTTTAATTTGTATCAATCTAAAATAATTCTAGAATTAACTCTTTTAGACCGGGTTTTCTCTCGAAATCTTCTCTCTTTCTCTTAATCGTTTATCGAAAATCTCGTGAAATTTCAAAAGTACTTCAACCGGGTGTATTTTTTCTACTTTATTTATCGATTCAAACTCTTGCAACCGGATATTTTCGTTTGATATTTCATTATTTCCTATTTTCTGTTTGTGTTTCTCTGGTGAATTTAACTTTTCTTCAATATCTTGAACGTAATTAACACAAACTTGCTCCAATTCATCTTTATCAATCGTATTTTGAGAAATATCTAAGGTTGTTTCTTTAAGATTATCCTTATCCTTTAACCTTATGGTTTTATTTCCCATATCTATTTTTGCCTTCAATTCTTGTTGGGCATTTATTCCGAGAATACAATGTCGTATTAACTGTGGAATTACCACAAATATTAGATCTGTTCGCAAGTTTCCTATGACCGTCTGGGCTAGAATCTGCAGTTTTATGTTAGTGGATTTATTTCCAGTTGCGCAGATTATCCGTTTACCAGTGACTGGAAATGTTGGACACAATTGTAATTCATTTTTTTGAGTATTATAGAACTCTTCTGAAATGCAGGTTACTTCGCTACCCGTGTCCCACAAAGCATTTACTCGTATACCTTCTATAGTTATCCTTGTTTCCGGACATTTTCTTGTGACTGGTTGATTCGGGGTTTCCTCCTCTTCTGTCAACCATTCCCGCGGATTTTTGAAAATGCACATAATTCGTTTGGTTTCTGTGCTCTGTTTGCTGCGACTCCCTAGTTCCTCTCCAATTTCCTGGCTCTCGCCTTCTTTATACCAATCTTCACATCTTTCTCTGATTTGTTGGTATCCGTCCACATTTTCATCAACATCTATCATGTTGACATTATATCTGTTTGTCTCCATTTTGTGCACATTCCCTTGTGCCCGCCAGTTTTGGTATCCCTTTTCGTTAGGGAAGGTATTTTCTGCCTTTCTTTGAGTATACGCATGATAAGGTCGTTTCATTCCATCTTCATAATGGAAATTTGGATGATGATCTTTCTTTTTATCAGTTCTCTGATCTTTCTCGTATTGTATTTCGAATTTTTGTTTATTATTAAACAAATTTATTATTAAAAAATTAAATTATATATTTGTTAATATCTAAAAGCTTATCATAATCCCTTATATCTTTGTTTATGATTGCATTTCTTATGTCTTGCTCAAAATGTCTTGAGATCAGCGATATCAATTCTTTCGTGCTTAATAACGTATTTGTTTCTTTTATATTGTTATACAGCTCTATTGCGTATTCGATTCTGCTTAAATTGTGCTGACAATTGAAATATCCGAATTCGATTTGTTTCTTTAGTTGATATTGTGAATCTTCGTTCCAATATCTTTTTCTAAATCTTTTCTCAAATTCTTCTAAACTGTTTACATCTGTTTCGATGAAATACCACCAATCTAATGCTGCTCCTTTTAAGATTTGGTACATTAGTGATTTAAATTCTGCTGCTTTAATCTGTGTCACTTTACAATAGTTTTGTAAAGCTTGTAAAAATTTTAAAGGTTTCTCGGTTTTATTTCCTGAGAATATTGGCGGATTAAGCCTAATTTGGTGCACTCAGAGCTTCTGTTTCCAGGGTCAACCTTCTAGTATAAATGTTTTCCATCCGTGACTGATTTTCCTCAATCGTATTGTTTAAATATTTTATCTGGTGCTCCAATTTCTTCATAGCATTCTGCAGAGCTGAAGAAGCTAAAATTTCGGGCATGTCCCCGATCATCACAACGGGTTCTTTCATTATTTGGCTGATCTGTTGATCATGCTCCTTAACATCATCTTCCAATTGTTGTACCTGATCCAGAATAATACTTATTCCTGGAGAGGCCGATTGCGATTCTCAGCGTTTTTCTAATTCCGCTATTCTTTTTTCGCTATCCTGTTCCTTTCTTCTCATTTCTTTGAGTAGACTGGTAATTTCCGTTTGCCATTTTAGTCTTTCAAACATATCTATGTCTTCTAAATCTTCTAATTCGCGTTCCCCGCGGACCTCTTGTGAGCGACTCCGGCGAGTTTGTGTAAGAACTCCTGCTCGTCTACCACACAGCATTATAATTAAGGTTAATATTCAGGGTTACTTTAAATAAACCAATACTTTTTGTAATTATTTTTTCAAAAACAATTCATTTATTGTTCTTTCTTTTCATTATTGTCTCCGCACGATTGGGGAGGTAAATTCATTAAGAATTCTTCTAAATCGAAGCTACTCTGCCTCACTGTATATAATACAGCAAATATTTTTTCGCCTGGCTTAACTAACGGTTGCCATTTTCCGTTGGCATCTTTTTCCATATTGGAAAGATATATTTTAACCTTTCTCTCTCGAATCCTGTCACGGTCGCCAATTGTAACTTACCAGGTAAGTAAAGAATCGACTCGAGAGGTAGGTAGGTATAAAATAATCTTTATTTTATTAAACAATTCTATATTACAATTATTTAGTCACTTCTATCGTAGAAGTGACCTTAACTTAAATTAATATGCTATATCTATATATATTAAATTCGCAAGAGGCCGAATGCGCCTGTCCAAATGCAAAGTGCTTGCTCGCGGTTCTGCACCGTGCTCGCTGCGCCTGTACGCTACTACCTTATTTATATCTATATTATATAATATATTATATAATATAACCTATATTATATAATCCAGAAGCTGAGTCTTTGGTGTTTTTTATTACTACAATGACACCACATATTCACACTTGAATCTGTGGGCATTAGAAAATGAATTTGTTACGGACGCTTAGTGTATAGACACAAGCCGCCGAACAACCGTCGATCGTAGAGATGCTTATTAGAGAAGCGCGCTGCGACGACTGCATACCGGATCGTCGGTGAGGCCCTCTCTTTATAGGCAAGTGGGGTACGCTTGTGTGCGTACTTCACATGTGATGCAAATGTGTACGTGTGACAACGTACTAACTTTGAATATTCGCCGTCGCTGTCAATTACAGTTGGTATGTGTGTGATTAATTGTTTTTATGACAAATTCAATTATTATATAAAATTCAAAGTATTAAATACATTTTAATTGAATGACCAAAAATAATAATGACTTTTATTATTTCAGCACCTCACGATTCCGATCTATAATTTTAATATTAATAACTGATTTTAATTGACTTGTTTTAATTTATGTTTGGACGATTCTATGAAGATCTTGACAAACCAGACTCCGAATCGTTTCAATGGCGCCCAACAAATGGGGCACGAAAGAAGCCAAATTCTTTCGAGTGACCCATGTTTATTTTAAATTAATTTGTGACCGGGATGGAATCGTTTGGTGTTGAAATGAATAATAATTTTACTAACTTTGAATTTTATAAATAGTTGGACGACAAATAAATTATTAAAATGACGGTATTTAACGACGATAAAGTCCACAATGTGTTGCCGCAAACGACAATAAATACGGCGAGCAAAGTCAAAGAATTAAAGAAAATGCTCGCTGAAATGCAAAAAGAAATTGACGAAATGCAATGTCAAATGCGGCAGCGAAACGCGGATGACAGGCAGCAGCATGTGGAAACTCGAAAAAATAAAGACAGTAATAATATAAAATTACTCACAAACGAAGTAGGTGCGATTCTAACGCACAATTATAACAAACAAAACACTGACGTAATCGCACCTAAATTCGAAAACGAATTTAATACAGATCCGGTGAGACTCCTCGGTACTTTAATTTAAAAAACATAAAAGGAATTCGAAGATTATTGTTGGTAGAGGACACATTAGAGGGGAAGGCAAAAATATGGTTTATGGTAAACAATTTCGAAAGTTATCCTGAATTCAAAAAACTATTTATTGAAAAATTCCACTCTACCACAATCCAATTACAGACGAAACAGAAATTAGACGTAATAAAAATTGACGAGATACAATGTTCGATTGACCCCGCGAGTAAATTATTAGGCTCGAATGATGACGAGGCAACATATGTCTCCATCATGAATCAGGGGGATACAAAAAATTTTAAGAATGATGATATAGGAAAAAACGGGGATAATAGTGTAAGGTATGATAACGAAACAAATGAAATATTAAATAATGATAATAATGAAAGAAATAATTTGATGAAAAATAATGAAATAATTAATGATAATAATATATGTGAAAATGTTAATGATATTTATGGTAATGATAATAATGATATTTATGTGAATTATGAAAATGATAATATATGTGTTAATGATAATGATATTTGTGTAAATGTTGATAATGATAATGTATATGTTAATTGTGAAAATGTTGATAATGATATTTGTGCGAATGTTAATACTATTTATGAAAATTATGATAATGTATATGTTGATTGTGAAAATGATAATGATAATAATTTTAATGATAATGTTAAGAATGATATTTATGAAATTGACGTTAATGATAATGATATGATTGATAACGTTGAAAATGTTAATGATAATACGACTAATAACGAAAATGATGATTTTTACAAAAATGATATAAAAGATGACGTTAATAATGATTTTTACAAGATTGACGTTAATAATAAGATTCATGAAAATGATTATTATGAAACCAGCGAAAATAGTGATTTTTATGATGAAAATATTAATGATGATTTTTATGAAAAAGATTATAACGATTTGTATAAAGTTCTTGACAACGATTTATGTGAAAATGACGTTAGTAATGATTTTTGTAAAAATAACGATAATAATGACGGGGTTGATGAAAACGTGACTAATTATTTTTATGAAGATGACAATAATGATTCTTATAAGGGTGATATTTACAATGGCCTGTATAAGGATGATTTTAACAGTGACGTTCATGAAAATGATTATATTATGGTGACGATAATTTTTATAATAGTATTAACAGCGACTTGTATGAATGTGACGTACATAATGATATTTATAATGGATAGGGGGAAAATTGCCAGATTTGACCTACGCTACTACGCGGTCAGTTTCGATAGAGTTCATTTTTGGACTGAAGATGGTGCTAGGATCGGGGCGTTCATTTATAAATTTTAATTTTTACTACGTCGAGACTGGGACATAAATCTGTAAACATGTGTGCGTGAAATCACTCACACATGTATGCGCTTCTTGTATATGTGAAGCGCATGTAAACAAGGCCTGTGGATGACGTACCTGTGTCCTCTGGAGTGCGCGCGCTGTGTCCGGACGGGACGTTGTTTCCAGCATTCGGTTTCTCCAGGTGCAATTTTGAGGTTAAAAATCAGGTTAGGTTAAAAAGTTTTTTACTTATTGTAATAAATTACATAAATATATACATATATTATATTTACTACTAAAGAACCTTTCTCTATTATAAATTTTTATGAAATTGAGCCCTTCCATTTAAAATAATTAAAATTCAATAATTAAAAAGGCGAACATGTCATATTAGATTTTGCAAAACCTATTTCTAAATTTTCCTATATCGAAGCTAAACTCTATTTACAATCACGACATTTGCAATATTGCACAGTTAATTTATTATTACTTATATTGATGCATGTTACTTCCTTCCTAAATGATGTGAAAAGTCGTACTAGTCGGACAATGGCTCAACAGAGTTCTGATCTGATCTCGACTTTTTGCAATAACCCTTCGGTTCTTCAAACATAAAAAACATTTTTTACAGGCCTCTAAAATGATTTAACATTATTTTTATATGCAAATATTCAGATTATACATAAACAATATTAATTTAGAAACTACAAAATAAGTGTTGTTACTTGATGGGGTCTTTGCAGCCCATTTACCCGGATAGGAGTGACAGCTGTCGAAGATGACGTTCCTGATACTTTTGGGATTTTGGGAGTGGTTCCGGTCCGATAAAGATGTCAATTGCAGGTTTTATTTCGGAGTCAGGTTCGATTGAAATATATAAAAATAAAAGATATTAATATTTTCAAAAATGATCATTGATGCTTGTGGGGTCTTTTTGCAGCCTGTCTGCCTGGATAGCAGTAGCAGTTGTCAAGGAAGACCGCAACTAATTTTTAAAGCACCTCAACATGCAGCGAGACTTTCTACAAAAAACATTTTCCAGTCCTGATCCATTGCCAGTGGGCACAGATGTATCGAAAACGGAAGCCAGAGTGCAGAGCTATATAATAAGATAGGTTTCACTACGATGTTATATAACTGTACAATTGAGTTCGTTGATGAGAAATCCTTGGTATATCTTCTTAAGAAATCGACTATTTTTAACGCCTTTCTTATGAATCTATTTTTAACGCTTTAAGTATGCAT
This sequence comes from Trichopria drosophilae, assembly GCA_030407085.1. Lineage (NCBI taxonomy): Eukaryota > Metazoa > Arthropoda > Insecta > Hymenoptera > Diapriidae > Trichopria > Trichopria drosophilae. The sequence goes on from CM059584.1 coordinate 73,068,943, forward strand.
CTATCCGAATACAAATATAATATTGAATTCTTACTAGAATGTATTTTGAATCTATAGGAATGCATGTATATCGTTTTTCGATTACTAGGCTATCTAAACAAGTTTCTGTATCGAAGTATTGTCAAAATCTCGGAAGTCTTCAAACTTGCGCTGGATCCTAAGGATATACTATCTGTATACAGACTTAAACCAGTAACGCATAATGCTCCCCGTGCATCAACTTCCACGAGTCAAGCACCATCAAGGCCATTTTCCATTCTCGCCAAACCAACTTCTACCCGATTGAGCTCCGCTTTTGTTGTACAGGCCAGGAACCACCGCAACCTCGAGTCCACTATGATCGATGGTACCCTAAAAAAACAGCCGATTTTTATTAATGAACACCTTCCTCCTGAAACAAGAGACTTACTAAGAAAAGCCAAAGCTGCTGTACGTGGGGTTCCTACTAAAAGATGTTACATATATAATGGAATCGTCCACTATCGTCCGGCGAATGGTGAACCTGCTATAGAAATTCTGTCTGAAGCAGACATAGCTAAGATTTTGTGAAGTGTAGAGACCATTGATCTCACCTCGCTTGTTTTTCACCCAGGCTTCTCGGAAAATATACTATTTTTTTACTACATTACACCGGAGGTATTGCGTCGACATTTTATGCGCATTTCATCCGATGCTAAAGGCGTCGATGAACTCTCACGCTCGTTTCTGTTGAAATGCTTACCGGCAATTTCCCCTTACTTGCTGCATTTACTTATTCAGTCTCTACAGATGTCGTGTTTTCCTTTGTTATGGAAATATGCCTTGTTGATACCCATCAAAAAAGTAAATTCGCCTACTGGTCCTTCGGATTACCGACTGATCTCGATTCTGTGCACGCCCTCAAAAATCTTAGAACGAATTATCTACGAGCAGGTTATCAAATTTCTAAACGGTCGTAACTGGTTTGACCCATTCCAATCGGGATTCCGTAAATATCATAGCACTCAGAGGCGGGTATCGAGGCGGGTATGATCGTTATTTTGGTGCATTTTGACTTCAGCAAAGCGTTTGACATGGTTGACCATGTTCTTCTGCTCAAAAAGTTGAGTGATGCTAGTTTTTCCAACTCTGTGATCAGATGGTTCGCATCGCATCTAGGAGGACGTCTCCAGGCGGTTAGTGGGCCTAACGGAATTACATCGTCATGGTTACCAGTGACAGCTGGAGTACCCCAGGGCTCGGTTCTTGGCCCTTTTCTCTTCTTGATGTTCATCAACGACTTGCCCTCTATCTTTCAGCACTCTAGGCACGCTATATTCGCAGATGATACGCAGATTTTCCTAAAATGCCGCCCTGATCAAATTGAATTAGGAGTGCGGAGAATTACATCGGATGGGCAACTGTTCGTTGACTGGGCTGCTAGAAACAACTTCATTATTAATGTTAATAAAACTAAGGCCATGATAATTGGCGGCTCACGTAACATTAACCAAATGGACCGTAATGCTCTCCCTCAAATTGCTATTCTTGGACAATCATTGACTTGGAATGTCACTGTAAAAAATCTTGGACTTTATTTCGACTCAACATTGTCTTGGCGAGAACACATTGTTCAAATGTCCCGTAAAGTGTATGGTACGTTACGGCAGCTATATTCTAGTCAGAATGCCCTATCCGAAAAACTGCGACGCCAACTGATAACATCATTGGTTCTTTCTTACTTCGATTACTGTGTTGCGCTCTACAATGCTGTTGATACCATCCAAAAACTTAAAATTGAACGAATGTTTAACGCTTGTATACGCTTTATTTACCGGGTCCGGAAGTTCGAACACATCACCTGTTATCGGCGTAAACTCGGCTGGCTAACTGCTGCAAACCGCAGAATATTTGTTATCGGTTGCCTGACCTATCAGTTTATCCAACAAAAAAAACACATTACCATTACCAACGCTACGTCTGGCGCCGTGATATTGTGTCCCGTGAGCTCCGGCCTGGGGGGGGGGGGGGGGGCTGCATTATGACTTCCTGCTCATCGTACTTCTGTTTTTGCGAATTCCTTTATTATTACCTCCAGTCGACTGTGGAATTCACTTCCTCATAATATTGCAGTGCTACACTATACTCCTTTAAGAGCAGATTTTTTGAATATTTATTGGAAGCTGACAAGTCGGGCCGCAATGTGCTATCGGTACGTTCAATCGCGTATACTACAGTCGATTGAAGTTTCGTATTTTCATGTATCCGCGCTACAATTTATTAATTAGTTGTTGAAACTTATTGTTCGTTTCATATACCGTGCTCATACAAAATCATTAATAACGTCTTTCTAATTTTAAGTTAAGCCGCTCTCACTTTTATTTTTTTTATTTTTAATTTACTTCATTATTTACTTTACTTTATTTACTTCATTAATACTGTAAACAATATTATGTACATATCATGGTTGGCTAAATGGAGTTAATCCTGTGCCATTAGTAAAGTAACAAACAAACAAAAAAAAAAAGTTTAACACTATTTTCAAATCACAAAATTTGCAATATACCATTGCGCTATTAATTTATTATAATTTATATTGATGTTTGCTAATTTCTTCTTGAATGATACAAAAATTGTACGGAATTATAGCTAATTTCAAATTGCAATACCTCTTTTTTACTTCTTTATACATAAACAAACTTTCATCGTAACAATAATTTTGTTAGGATTTTTTCAAACACAGGCCTCTGAAATAATGTAACATCATTTTTATTACGCAGTGTCTAACATTGATAAAAACTATAAGAGAACAAAAAATTCAATGCTGAAATGTCTGCAAAATAATGTTGCTGGAAAGCGAAGACTAAAATTTTTTAATCGGTCCCTAAAATATTTTAAACCTTTTAGTATTTTAAAGCATATGCATAATTTTCAATTGCAGTGTCTAACATTGATAAAAACTATAACAGAACAAAAAATTCAAAGCTGAAATGTCTGCAAAATAACGTCGCTGGAAAGCGAAGACAAAAATTTTTTAATCGATTCCTAAAATATTTTAAACCTTTTAGTATTTTAAAGCATATGCATAATTTTCAATTACAGTGTATAATATTGATAAAAACTATCAGTCAGGCCTGCCATTGATTATCGCCTCTCAAAATTTCAGATATTTCATGTACAACTGCATTATATTTCATGCAAAATAAATATTAATTTTCATGAAAATGTATATAAATCAATTTGTCATTACTGAATTGAAATTGCTTGAAAGAATTCTTAAAATTCATGCACTTAAGCATTACATTTCAGAAACATCCATTGAATTTCATTTAAATATATCTAAATATTATTTGTTCTAGTGTACATGTAAATTATGCATCTATTCGAATGCAAATGTAATATTGAATTCTTATTAGTATGTATTTTGAATCCATACGAATGCATGAAAACATTGAAAATAAAACTTATAATAATCGTAGTAATTTAATATGGTGTATAATTTTTCCCCCTTGATGCTAATTTAAATACCAGTGTTTTAAATTATGCGCGCAAATAGAGCGCGCGTGTTTTGTTTTAAAAATGACGATCACGATGCCGATTCTTCTTTGTTTTGAAAATTACGAGGCGAGTTTTCGGTGAGTTGTTATTGCATTTGGAGGATATTTACATATTAAAAAATATTTAAGAGATGGCTTCGTCATCTATAAAATTGACAAAAACGTGTCTCGGAGAGGAAAAGCAATATCATGTAAGTACTCATATTCAAACCCTAATTTTTTACACAAACTTTCTATAATTTCTGCCAGGTGAAGTATTACAATCAAGATTTGTTGCTTCTTAGTAGGATAAAAATAAAACCTGTCAGTTTGATAAATGTTAAAGTTCAATTTTGTCTTGTTGCTGCCGAAAAATATATATATAAAGCTATTGAAACCTATTCATTTCCTACAGTAATTATTAATCTGGTAACGCTAGCTCAACGTATACATATTTTATAATGTAGAATACGACTTAATATGTTTTATTATTTATGATACTTTAACTACACATAATCTATATGATTCAATAGTGAATTACTATGTTAATGTGTACGTAGATGTAATTCACAATGCAAAATGTATGTATTTTAATAATGCATCGTTAGTAAGTTTCCATCATGATTTTACTATATAGTAGATATGTTTCAATATGTACTTTACGTATGGCTAAAGTCAATAAGTACTTATACGTATTAGCATATTAAAATGAAATAATTAGCAATATGTGTAATTCATATATCTACAAATTTGTTGAATTCATCGAATATCCATATTGTTAATTATTTGATTTAAATGTGCCAGACCGTATAAATACTTGTTAACTTTAGCGGTAACTTATAGGGTTGTGCCATATGAATTAAAGATGTTTGAATATGTTTTTTTTTACATGTTATGACAGAGCTCTCTATCGATTAGTATATATGAAGCACTTCTTTGCATGTAATATACTGAACGATGTAAATACATGCGTGCGAAATTAGATTTAATATAGGAACTAAGATTATACAGTGTGAATATATGTGAATAAAGCAAGTAGAGGGGGTATGTCAGTTCTGCGCCACTCGGGGTTTCGGTGGATCGCGAATTACGATTGCGTATTAAGACCGCGAATTAAGACGGCGAATTAAACCCGCGAATTGATATCGCGTTTGATTGCGCGAATAATTATTGTCATGCAATCATTTTGAAGGACAAGTCATTCGATAACTTTCAACGCATGTATTATTTTCGATCTTGCTTAGATGGCGACGCAGCCAAATTGATTAAATCTCTGTCGGTAACTGCAGAGAATTTTGAGACCGCGTGGACGATTTTAACGGAACGTTTCGAGCATAAACGTCGTTTATTAAATGTACTTCTCTCCAAATTATTCGCGTTAAAATCGGTAGTTAACGGTTCGTCCGCGGAGCTTCGTAACTTATTAGATTCCGTACATGAACTCAGCGAATCTCTTCGGAAGCTTGAACGACCCCTCTCCGATGATATTCTTGTCTTTGTCATAACGCAACGACTAGATCGCGGAACACGCGAAGCATGGGAACTCGATCTCGAAGGAGATGCCTATGCGACATATGACGAATTGTATAGATTCTTGTCGGCGAGGGTCCGCGCGTTCGAGACTTCATCGTCATGCGATAAAACGTCACGAATGTCAACGTCAACTGGGCGAACTAAGGCTGCGTCGAACTCGCAGGTGCAAGCTCACCATGCCAATGCAAAGGTGTCTGGGAAATGCGCTAATTGCAATGACATGCACCCATTATATCGATGTCAAAAATTTCTCGATAAATCAGTCGAGCAACGAGGCGAATTTATTAAAAAACATTCGCTTTGTTTTAACTGCCTATCCGCGTTTCATCGTGTATCAGCTTGCAAAAGCGAACGCACATGTACTCATTGCAAATCAAGGCATCACACACTCTTGCATTCGCAACAGCGAGCGCCATCCATTGTATCCTCAAAAAATGTAGGAAATGTATCGCAAGCAAATACTGAATCGCGTAATACCAATGCGCCTCGCGTAGATGAGAATTTTGTGCAATCGCATCTTAGTGTAACGCGCCACCCCGCGCATGTAGTATTAGCGACTGCATGGGTACTCATTACGGCACCATCGCAAAGAGTTATAAAGGCCCGTGCTCTGTTGGATCCAGGATCCACGCATACGTTTATTTCCCGCGAAGTCTCGAAGTCATTACGCACAAAAACATATCCAATTACGACAACGGTAAGCGGAATCGGGCGTAGCACACCGGGAACAGTTGACAGAACCGTTCCTGTCACTATCACATCGGTTAAGGATCGAGATCTAGCTCTATCAACAAACGCGTTAATATTAGATAAGCTCACCGGGTATATCCCGAAATTCCGCCATCCATTGTCGCATTGGCCTCATGTCAGCGATTTGGACCTTGCCGACGGTTGTCCAATGGATGACACGACCGTTCATGTCATCATCGGGGCGGATTTATATCCCTACGCGTTGCGTGACGGCATGATTCGTGGAGGTCGCGATGAACCTGTGGCGGTGAACACCATCTTGATGAACCACATGCGAGTCGCGCCTGTGCGTACCTCGTCGCCATTGTCCCCGTTAACGGTTTATTTACCGCATCATCCCGTTTTCAAGCGTGACAGTTCCACGACAAAAATGCGAGTCGTATTCAACGCATCGTCCGTGTCCTCAAACGAGCGTTCTTTCAACCATTTGCAGCTAATTGGTCGTAAAATGCAGGCCGATTTGCCTCTGCTGCATTTACAGTGGTGTTTTCATCGTATCGTATTCACCGCTGATGTCGAGAAAATGTATCGGCAAATCCTCGTGGATGAGCGAGATGTCGATTACCAACGAATATTGTGGCGTGAATCTATCCTCGAAGCAATTCGGGAGTTTCAATTGCTGACTGTGACATATGGAACAGCCAGTGCACCCTTTTTGGCCCTTCGAGTTTTACGGCAACTCGCCGAGGACGAAGGTTCGAAAAGTTCTTGAAAACGCGAAATATTTCTGCTCGCGTCTCAATTACGGAACAGATGGTATACGAGTAGGAACGCGTCTAAAATCTATTAATCATTCCCATATTTGGGAAACACATGCAATTTCTAAGAATATTACATAATATGTTGGGAACTATATCTCGTAAAGATGGCATACGAGTTGGAACGCGTCTAAAATCTTTTAATCATTACGTTAATCATCGACCCCTTTATTAAATATGACCATTTAAATAACCCATTTTCTTTTTTTTTGTACAATATCATGCAGGAAGGAAGAGGAAGAAAATACAGAAGATGTTTTTAATAAATGTTATTTATTCTTTTGTTTCTCATATTCATACATAACAATATACAATAGCAATCACATGAAATTCATATTTTCATTATCATCAACTAATGCATCGCTTTTAACTTGACAATTGATGCAGTCTTTAATCATAGGTGGTGGACGTGGACCATCTATCGTATCATAGCTTGATTCGAAATGTTTATAACATCGACGACATTCACATATATCAGGATGCATTTGCATAGCAGGTGGTAAGCAAGCCCATGCTTCTTCAATTTGCCGATCAGCAAACATGCAAATGAAATCAATCGGCAGAAATTCGATATCTTTTGTTTCCATCAATGCGAGACGTTTTACTTCGTAATAAATCCTTAATGAACGTTGTGGAGATGCAGGTTGTTCACATAGATTTTCCAATACCCAATTCTTAAGTATTTTTACATTTTCTTTGCGCATGTTCCAAAATCGTATGATTTTCACACTTCTCCGACAATTGATATTGCTGCTGCTGCTTCAGTTTTGTTAGAGATGGTCAGTTCAAAATGTCGAGATTGATAACATTTTCTGCGTTTAATATATCCTCCAACCAACATTTTTTATCGACTCCTTTTACATAAATTTTGCTAGCACATTTAACGATATCCTCCAAAGTTTCGTTTATAGCGTCAAATGGTACGTCGCCAGATTGCCATGGTAAACCGTGATAATTATTCATCAACCAGTTAACTCTCTTATAGTGTATAGGTAACCACACCCATTGATATGGTGGTTTAAACACATAAGTCACAATTTCACTGTCGATAATATTTATTATAGACATTTCCTTCGGTATGAACCGATTACAGGCCCGCGGAATCCCTGCACGTCTACAATGTATTCCATTTCGTATGAAACTGATTCACTAGTGAATAAAGTATAACCGCGTTTTATTCATTAATTGACGCATGCGCAATAATGGTTACCCCTCCTCTCAAACCAATTTCTTTACATTTCCACTTATGGGATTATATTCTACAATGCGATCATGTAAAATTAAACAATAAGCAGAAGTGTTTGCAGGAAAATTTTCCTTTGATTCAAATTCGAGTCGAACATCGACAGGTGCATGTTTTAAAGCTTCATTCTGCTTAGAGCAATCAATAATGATTAATGGAGCTTTCTCTAAGAATATTGATTTATTCAATATAGGTTTACCAGTAACATTTTTATTATAGTAACTGGTTTGAAAATTGACATACATATCATATAATAAAGAAAATTGATTATTTGCAATATCATGGTTTAAATTACCATACGGATAATATTTTGAATTCAAAAATACTTTAACATTACTAATGTTGCAGTGATCAAACAGACTTGCATTTCTCGCCTTGTCATTTTTTCTAGCCGTTTGGAATCCAATAATAATATATCGTGGCTTTTCTAGTTGTGCCGCTGTTTTCACAGACCACACGTGGGATGATGCTACCGGCAATAGAGGATATTCATAAAGTTCCCATGTACGGAAACATAAGATATGCAAGGATCTTTTTCAATGAAATGCAGCAGATGTATCTTTTCCCTATCAGCCAACGTGACATATGGAACTAACCATTCTATTTTATTCATCTCAATTTTATAATTTTCGTCCACGTTTTGTATAACTGCATTATCATCATGTTTAGGTCTTGTTAAAACAAGTTCATGCTTTGCGTTTACAATTATCTTAGGATAATCTTCAGCAAATCCGAGAATCATACTCAGAGGCATGATCACGTCAAAATAACCATTATCATTTGTTATCTTTAGATTTGAACTAGATATCCAACGTGTATGGATTAAAACGGGTTCATGATTTGGTGTGTAAGAAGGATACCCCTTCATCAAGCTAGTAATACCAACATTTCTATTTCGATCAATTTCAACTCCATTCAACTCATACCGCGCCTCATCAAATAAATGGCAGATTGCGTTAGATGTTACATTAGTATTATTTGCTTTAGTTCCATCGGTTTTGGTCAACCTTCCACTAACATGTATCAAACTTTTACATGGTAAAATACATAAATCTTGATGTTGCACAACAATACGAATTTCATCATTTTTGCCAAATGAGCTTGTATTGTAAGATTGATGTGCATGCAGCTCGTAATGAGCGACAGATACGTCGAAAAGGACTGGGTTTTGAATGCTGAGTATTGGATCCTCCATTATTGTTATTGTGATAACGAGCGATAAGCAAGCAAATACAACAACGGCAATAACAGTTTTTATTATTCACTGTCTGATATTATGGTGATGATGCAACTTGAGTCCCAAGCTTTTCAGAAATAGAACGTTTCGACGTGTTAACGTCTTGCGAATTTGATGACGACTGACATGTTTGGCCATGATGGTTTATTATTATAGTAACTATTAAGGGTCTGACCATTGTACATAATACCCATTGTTACGTAGATTTAAGATGTAGTCGTATTGTAATTGTTTCACCACGAAAATTCACCAATTCACCATTCTGATCAACAATACGCAATTGAATATGATCTATTAATCTGACGACAACAGGTAAGTAAATGACATGATTCGGCACTTCCACAATCTTATAACCGGGCGCCACGGTAGGAAAAAATTCATGAATCGTATGCGCTCTACTGTTATTAATGTAAGCGCCTGCAGTTATATTGCACTCTACGCGAAGTGCATTAACTTTAATTATGGTTACTGGCAAATCTGAAATGTGCACCTTGTTTGCTTCCAAAATTCGTCTATTGAAACACAATGTTCGCCCAATCGAATCGATTGGTGTAAAATCAATGTCTTGATTAGACCTGATTTCACTGCGTAAGGTATTATTATTGGGTTTTGTATCTAGTGTAATATCACTATACTCTGATAGCTTGCTTCTAATATATTCTGCTATATCCTCAATTTCATAGCTCCCGATCGGCACAGTAATTTGATGGTTACCAATGTGAAATTTATTATGAACGTCAACATTTGGGATTGAATTAAACGTTAAAAGTTCAATTAAGCCCAATGCATAATTCTTCTGCGGTGAAAGTTCAATAGGTGGAAAGTATTGCGCTTCCAATACTGAAGACTGTCCCGAGAGCGTCAACGTAAAAGTATCATTCATACTGATTGTTCAAATTACACTGATTATCATAACATTTTATGCAATATATTTATACAACTGATACTTGTTTGGACAAAACAGCTGATTGCATAAAAATTTGAGACATAAATGCCCACAATTAAAAGTGGTATAGTCTTGAAATTTTTCACGGTTATACATAATGCTACCTACACCGAGATATTTTCCCAACTCAGCAGGTGGGGTGAGGTTTCTAAAGCTGTCAAAATAAACGACTTTAGAGCCACGTTTCCGATATGCTACCCAATGTGTCCCTGGACCGCTTGCATCGTCTAAATTTATGACTGCACATTCATTAACTTGGGGATTCTTTGATAAATTATTACGAATAAAGACACCTCTAAAATTCGGAATTCCAACTTCTTTCGAATATTTTAATATATCGGCATCGGTGAGTGCTCGATGCGGTAGCTTTACAAGTTTTTTCGATTTTTTCTGCATTTAACACCTAATCCCGTTTTATATGGTTTTAATTTTAAACCTAGACCATTTTTATAAGGTTTAAGATATAACCCTTTACCTATAGCTATTGTCTCCATAGCACGATTATGCCTTTCACTTTCAAGTAACTGCTTTTGAGCAGCTTTTGCATCATTAACAGCCTTGGTTATACCCGCTGTGCCACCGGCTAATGCACCTACAGCACTTAATCCAACAAATATGGGTGCTAGGAATGGCAAGAATCCTCCGACCTTTGCAGGTATCGATAGCTGTCGAGTCTTTTGTATGAATTGCTTACCACCTGCTTCTTTTACGGCTTTACGTGCCCCTTTCAAAGCGCTCGATATAACACTTTAAATATTATTACTTGGTGACATTGAAATTTTAGCAGCGCAATAATGTTGTTCAATGATGCTGTTTTCTTTTTTTTTGACGCTTTTTTCTTCCTTTTAAGTCCCATGCCTAATTTACTTTTTAGTTTCATTGTGTTTGCAACACCCCAAGCTGCCGCCTTTTCTGCAATGATTGCGTCTTTTGGTAAAACTCGCTTCCAAGCCTGCTCCATTAATATTCGATCGGCCTCGCTTCTACCGGTGGGATTTTCACGAGTTTTGGAATAAGCAGTGTCGTGTTCCTTGCAAGCCTTATCTAGCGGATTTATCCCCGGGTCACCTCTTGCTAACCGCTGCTTTAATTTTGTACCAGGTCCACAGTATTGATAACCGGGTATATGATGTTCTACCGGTAATTTATTAATTAAAGAATTGACCAATCCTGTCCCACTATTTATCCGATTTTGTTTCTTGTTTCTACTTACATATGTAATCATCTTAAGATGTGCATCATTCAAATATCAAACAGTTAATGACTGACATTACATATAAAGGCGCTACTTATACTTTTATGTTCAGTTATTATCAAAATGCAATTTCATAAACAACCAACAAAAATCCCAATCATCAATTTTGATGATTAACATCGACTGTACAAAATAATGCAACTAATCATAAACGACATGGGGAGTTGCTGCCAAATAGTATACGTGCACTTTTCTGTGGCCGGTCTAATTGCGGAAAAACAAATACATTACTCAGTCGGATCATCGATCAGAATGGATTAAAGTTTGAAAATATATATGTATATTCGAAATCGTTAAATCAGCCGAAATATCAATTTTTACAAAACTTACTCGACTCTGTGGAGGGTATAGGGTACTTTCCTTTTCACGATAATGAACAGGTAGTACCACCCGCCGAGGCTAGGCCGAACTCTATTATTATATTTGATGATGTTGCATGCGAGAAGCAAGATAACATTAGATCTTTCTTTTGTATGGGTAGACATAATTGCGTCGATTGCTTTTATCTCAGTCAAACCTATGCTCGTGTTCCCAAGCATCTTATTCGAGTGCGCAATGTTGGACAGATAAGCATGGCGTTATAGTAATAGATAAAAACAGTCAATTAGAAGAGGGAAGATATAGAAAAGGTTTTGATTGTTTTATAAGCATAAATGATTTTAAGAACAAACAAAAAATGTCGTAACAAGTCAGTGCAGAGTAAGACTTGCATGCATTAACATGTCCTCCTCACTTCAACAGCAGCAAGACGTATTACGTCAAATTGTCAAAGCTAGCGAATCTATTCGCCGGAAACATCGATTATTAAAAATTGGTAAAGAAACGCATGACCTTGCGATAAGTGAAACCCTCAAACCTTTAATAAGTCCATTGGAAAAAATAGCCGACGCTTCAACAATGTCGACCAGTAAACATGCAATTGATGATACACAGGATAAAGTAGGGCATAGTATGGAAATTAATGATGTTAACGATTATGATGATGATGATGATATGCGTGATGGATATAATACCCCTTTAGATCAGACATTTAGCAGTGATATTAAAACACCTACATATCATACTGAAGAAAGGTTATCAAATAAGTTTCTGACTTTACTGGTGAGGAATATTCACGAGAGAAGTGATATCATTGATACAATTTATGGTGTTCGCATAGAAGATGGTACTACAAGAATCGGCGATTCGACAATAGAATTTAAGAATAAAAATGTAATTGTTAAGGATCACAAATTTGCTATTACTGAAGGTTTGCTAGAGTTATTATTTAAGAAAAAAGCTGATATAGCTATAATCGAACAATCTGATTTAAACAATTACAAAAGTATACTTATCTTAACTAGTGCCCATAGGAAAGATTGGATACAGGAAAAACCTATTCGATATAATGCTTCCCACAAGTATCGAAACTATATCAAAGATATGTTCAAAGATGTTCCAAAAAAGGGTGGTAATTTGCCTGAATACATAATTGCTGGACAAAACCGTAAAATTGATTATGTGCATTGGGATGATCCAAATGAACTAGTCGATCGTTTGCGCCTTCTAATAGCATCGCAAGCTGCGGGTAATTCGAGTCTTTCGAATGAAATTTTATCGATCATTGGGGAGTTGCGCGAAGCTAACATAATCTATTAATTTAGCGATAATTCCGCCAGTATCATAATGAGCATCGATGTATTTGGACGTTCGTCTCAACGAGCACGGAAGCAAGTATTTCAAAGTGTCGACATTGCTACAGATGGTTCTTATGATTTTAAAAAAAGAAAGTTATGTAATATCGGAATTCCGACAGATTCGGATGATGTTATTACTTTGAGAATGTTCCACACATCTATGCGCGATATTAAACAGCAAATAGATGAACTGTGTAAAGGTGTAATTAAAAATAATGAGAAGATTGAATATTCTGAAAAAGGTATAAATAAAATGCATCAAGATATAAATAAAAATTACAATGAAATAGTAAAGAGGCGGATTATATCTTCAGATATCGGAAATTATACTATTGAATTACATCAGGAAATAACTAAACATACCAGTAATTTAAATAAAAATAATTACACTCTTAGCAATCTTACGAATAATATCACTGTCTTAGAGCGGGAAGTAAAGAAAAATAAAGATGATTTGAATAAAAATAATGGTTTGATTGATAGTCTTACGGTAGATATTGTTAATATAGAAGGAGACTTGAAAAAATTTACCTATGACATAAGGGAGAGTAGTACTGTAGCTCATGATGCTGAGAAATTAATTTTTCTCCTAGAACAAAATGTCAATAAAAACAGTGAAGCCATAAAGAAGATTAATGAAATAACTGATGTTATTTACGGAAGAATCAATTAGTTGGTCTGAAAAATGTGAATAAATAAACTATCTGCAACAATCCACCCAACAGTTTTAGTCAAGATGTTGCTTTATCTGTTTAACAACAACAATGACTTCTAAAGAGAAGAGAAAAGTCGTGAAGGAGCTTCATAAACCAGCAAGAAAAAATTATACAAGACGGCGAGTAGATATTCGCGGATTAGATGAAACTTGGCAAGCTGATCTTGTAGAAATGATTCCATATGCATACGAAAATAAGGGTTACAAATACTTGTTAACTGTCATCGATGTATTCTCTAAGTATGCATGGGCCCGCCCAGTAAAAAAAAGACTGGCGATGACGTCCCAGCTGCCATAAAATCGATATTTGAAATGGGTCGAATTCCAAAGAATCCACATACCGACCATGGAAAAGAATTTTATAATTCAAAATTTTCAAATTTAATGAAAAAACATGACATCAATTTATATTCTACATACATAATCCAAAAGCATCAATTTGCGAACGCTTTAATCATACTTTGAAAAATAAAATGTGGCCACAGTTTAGCCTTCATGGTAATTATCAATGGCTCCATATCTTACCAGACTTGGTTAATGATTATAACAATAGCACACATCGTACTATTAAAATCAAGCCGCAAGATGTGAATAAAGACAATCAAAAAGAACTATTGGAACGTGTGTATAATGTAATTGTGAACGAAAAGATTCATCCAAAGTTTAAACTAGGTCAACAAGTTCGTATTAGTAAATTTAAACATATATTTGAAAAGGGGTATACACCAAATTGGACGAGTGAAATTTTAAAATAATACAAGTTAAGAAAACGAGTCCAGTAACATATTTACTAGAAGACAGGGATGGAAATCCAATATCAGGTGGGTTTTATGAATATGAACTGCAACGTACTAAAAATCCAGATTTTTACCTGATTGAAAAAACTCTGCGCCAAAAAGGTTCTAAAGCGTTTGTTAAATGGTTGGGCTTTAAACATAAGTACAACTCATGGATCGACAAGAAACATTTATTACTTTAAGACTGCAAGAAAACTTTATTACTTTAAGACTAATAGTGGAACGAATGATGGTTGAATAGTTGGAAGGAAGATTTTAGCTGCAACGTACTAAGAAAAAATCCAGATGTTTACCAGATTGAAAAAATTCTACGTCAAAAAGGTTCTAAATGTTGCATTCCTTAGCATATTTTTTTGGTATATATACGAGTTCGAGTTGAAGAGATTTCAAAGTCTACTTCTTGCTTCTCGCGGGCAACATTGTATTTAAAAAACCCGAGTTTTCTTTGGATAAAATGTCGCGAGTACTTGAGTATAGGCGAAAAAGCGACGCCTTCATAAGTGGAGTGCGTGGGCAGCTGACAATGTTGCGTTGTTTTGAAATTTCTCACCACTTGACAGTGGTGAGGAAATCAATGGAGCATCGTCATGCGGAGGAAGAAACGAAGGAGGATTCCTTTTGGGAATCCATCTATGCCTCAGAGCACATGATAAAAAATCAGTGTGATGAGGTTAATATCGCGCTTCAAGACGCTCTGCGCAAATTGAAGCGCGATTTTAGAAAAAAAAATCGCCCGAATTGAGTACTAGGGTACTCAACAGTGGCGGAGAAGGGACTTTAAATATGTCCTGAATAACGGGTCATGCGAATCTCGTCGCGTCATTCGCGATTGTAAGATGCGCAAGCATCATTAGAAGGAGGTGTTAAAAAGGGCGATAACGGCGTTGGAGGAGGAAGCCGCAGAGAGGAAATTCACAATTGACGCAGAGTTGCGTCAATACCTCAATACTTTCAAAAGGGACATAAAGCTGAGGGAGAAAAGGAGAATGGAGGAGATTGTCGACCTTCAAACCGTATATGAACAATACGGTTTACCACAGCAATCTGGCGACGATGATGAGCCTGAAGATATCGACTCGGACGCAACCTATTTCAATGCCATATCTTCCATCCCATTTCGATTTTAAACGTGCATCTACTCTTTTACGAACATTCTCCATGGTTTTCCCAAATACCGCATTGTTCATCAATTTATACAAATTTTTTTCAAAATCATTTGTCGCAACTGTTCGGAGTTTGGTATTCAAGTCAATGTATGACTTTAACAATGGAGACTGCTTGAATTGTAGAATACGATGTACCTCATTCACAACAATACCGTGGGCGATCGCCTGTTTCAAGTTCCGATAATGTATGACATACCGTTCCTTGTCATTTAATGTAGCGAGTAATTTCGGCTGTTTTGAACCGGGCGGAACTGCTCGCTCGGGGCATAGCGGGAGATCTTTCTGCTTATTATGTATTTCTCCAGGATAGTCATCGGATACATTTTCGAAATCGACATTGTCAACCCATTGGAAACCTCCGGTAGGCAGTGATTGACTCATTGCCCATCCATACAAATTATTAACATCAAAGTACATTGAATACTTTGACTCTTTTGATGGGTCATATTGTGGCATATATTTATTATTCGCTTTCGCGTATCTGTTCGAGCACTGCGAAAGACCGCCCCTTACACCACGTTCAATAAACATTACCATATCGATATTGGTGAGTAATTGTAACTCTACTTGAGTATGCTTGAGAGCACAGTCCCATGTATACCCAGGTAGAGTATAATAATGCGCGGGATCTAAACCGTGTGATCTTAACAGTGTTGTTCGAAAATTTTTAAATACATCTGCGAGCAATAGAATATCGGTTTTTAAGTATAGATCCGAATACTCACCCAACGTCTCACAATTAAACGTTTTCCATACATTCGTTGCATGCACATAATCAGACTCACTCACTTCACATTCATATAATTTATTGTAAAAATCACCGCGAGAAGGGAGGTATGGCTCGTCCAAGACGCTCATTTCTTTTACGTAATCGTAGGAGAAAATTCCCTTACGTGTTAATAAATTAAATTCATTCTCATTTGGAAAATGAGATTTTAAAATTCTTTTATCATCATTTGATAAATATGATGCCAATTTGTCGAGGGAGCAATTCAGAAATCTAAGCGAATCTAAAAATGTAAGCTTAATTTTTGTCTCTTGTACACGCTTTGTAATTGATATATATTTTTCCATATTGCAAGGAATGACTTTCAAGTCTCCCTCGAAACAATAGGTGACTTCGCGAATTAAAAACTGAGCGTCGTAGCCACTTAAATTATGAAATATTATAGGAATATTAAAAGTAAATTTATAATTAATATTGCACTTATTATGCGCAGCACCTTGAAATTGACCAGTGAGATGATCGTGATCCCTGACTGCAACATCTTTGTCGGTAAACGAGCCCCCGCAGATGTGGCACATCGACGCCGACCGAAATGCATTCTCTTCTCTCGGAGTCAAGTTCATCGGCTTCGTGTCTAGCAAAATCTGGAAGAAACGAAAGTTATCCACTATTAATTAAGATTGACGAATAATTGAAAATATAAAGTGAAGTTTATATTTTCAATTATTAATTATTGTATTTTTAATTATTATATTAGTTGAAGTTTAATTTGTATTAATTGTGTATAATTTTTATGATGTTTTAAATAAGAATAAATAATGATATCAATTATATAAAGTGACGGTTTACCTGATTAATTTCATCGGCCAACTTCTTCAGCTCGTTGGCAAACCAGGTAGCAGAGTCGGACCCCCGCACAGTTGCTGAAAAAGCAGTTGAAAAGAAATTCAGCGGACATAAGTCGTGCCGACGCTCGAATTCTCGATCGATCTAGTTAATTTTTTTTTTAATTTACGCGGAAATAAATAGAGAATACACTGTGTATGCGGTAATTTCATTTGCAGCGATAGAAAAATAATGGTTGCAACTATAACCGGGAGGCTACATAAGTAAAATTACACATAATGGTAAGAACTAAGAATGCATATCAATTCTAATATACTAATGCCCTACAAATGTTTAAAAAGTAATTATATAATAAAATATCTGATGATTATATGTGTATATATTAGTCTATTTACAAATGCACTTAAGGTTTAGACACCTTTGTTCATACCAGTATATTGCGATATTGTTTATTCGTTATTCTATATAAAAAATAAAAATCACCATTGTGTATCCATTATTTCTGGGTGATAATAAACTTTTATTCACGTCTAATAACGTATTCCAAATGCGAAAAATTTAGCAAAAATGCTGGCATTGTTTAGACGATTTTATCAACAATGTATATACAGTTAGGATAAAAATACGAATTGCCCAGTACCACATCGCGTCCAGGTCTGAAATTCTTACTGGTGCTTCTTTTCACATCAGGAAATATGTTCCCAAAACTGAAAAAAAATTAACAAAAATGCTAACGTTTTTCATGAACAATCTAATAAGCACTTACTGTATACTCAGACTAAAATGCCAATTACGACCATCCAAACACGCGTCTGGGCCTGACATTTTCACAAAAGCTAATTTTCACATCTGGAAACAAGTTTCCAATATTGAAAAAAATTAACAAAAATGCTACCGTTTTTTATTGACAATCTAATAAACAATTACTGTATACTAAGACTAAAATGCTAATTACAGCCAGCCAAAAACGCGTCCAGGCCTGAAATTTTTATAGAAGCTTCTTTTCACATCTGGAAACAAGTTTCCAATATTGAACAAAATTAACAAAAATGCTAACGTTTTTTATAAACAATCTAATAAACAATTACTTTGTATTAATTATTTTTGGCTGCTGATTTCCGAGTCAGTTGTCATCAAAACCAAGGGATATGATATGCAAAATTATCTAAGAATATTGTAGAATATGATAAAGTATCGTAGGTCGTCAAACGAATTTGTTGCTGCGACTTTTTAGTTAATTTTGTATTTGTAAATAAAATGCCGCGTTTGTGGTCACGCGACTAGTAATAGGTACTGAGATATTTATTCCCATTGTTTTTTGCAGCAACAAAACAGCAAAAAATTTTGAACCTAGTTTGGTATGGTATCAATGTGCCTAAGTGTGTTTTTTGGCTAGGGGTTTTGTAGCTTCAGCTTAAGCTGCCAAACCCTAGCTATTTTTTTTTTATATATATAGAAGCAACAGCATCGTCAATAGAGAAACATATAAGCAAGTAAAAAAGAACAAATTTTCCAATTCGTCTGGTTTGGTTTTGATGACTTTGGTTTGTAGCTGTAAGGACCTACTGGATTACGCAGCGTTCCTTTTTTCCTTTAATTTTGTTTGGTTTTGATAATGTTGCTTGGGCACATTTTAAAATCTAGCTGGAACCTGCTCTATGCTGAAGAAAGGTGAACACCGGATATCCTTTTACTGATGATACTGCTTTATTGCATAAATATAAACTTTATTTCTACCGCATGAGTAGAAATAATTTCGAAAAAATATCAAACCAAATTGTGTTAGTTATTTACAAAATTTTTTACACAAAACTTGGGGAATTGGATATTTTGAGGAATATTTTTAACGAAAGTTGATGTCAAACAAAGTCAGATTAGATAATATCGATTACATTCTAAGATTACTGCCACAATATATAATATTTATATAACAATTATAATTAATGTTTCAACATGTCACAACTCCAGAAATAATATCGGTATTGTAGTTAAAATAATAATTAATATCAATGTTAGGAATTTATATTTGGTAAAACTTTCATATATGATTACTTTTAATATTGTATGTATAATAAAGGATAGTTTATTTTAGTACATTCGTATGAATGTCTTAGTCTTCACATAAATCTGCTGCTTCTTCACATAGTTCATCACTTTTTTTTTCTTGAATTATTCGGAGGTTACTAATCACAGGATCGGAATGAATTAGTAAGTGGTGCATAATATCCTCATTAGTCTTTACTCGAGAGTGCATTCTACTATGATTTGCTCTTGCAAGTCTAAATATTTTATTGGTTGCCTCTTGAGCTTCTTCGGATAGATGTCCAATCGGAACAGGAGATACTGCGATAATGTCAGCTCCGTGTATTAGTAATTTATGTACAGTGGGAGGCATATTATACCACTTATATAATTGTATATACAGTTCCGCAGTTTCCATGCAATATACTTTAAACTTTTCAATGTCTACTTTACGACCACTTACAACAACTTGTAAAATATTTCGAAAACGTACAATTAAGGAAACATCAACACCGGTAGACTGCGCTGCAACTTCAGGATTTGAAAAGAATTTCCTGGCAACATTGCCAGTATTTGTCGTTCCGTACCCCTGTTTCACAACATCCACAGTGATACCGAGGTTTGCTTTCAAACTGTCCTGAATACGTTTTTTTCTCTGGCTTTTTACGACTTTATTATCACCTCGTGCTTGTGATCGTTTGAAGTCAATGTTGTATGCAATGTGTAATATGCATTCCATGAAACGAATTGTACAGTGCAATGTCGACAAACCAAATATATATGTTTTATTATTTGGTGATAAACTTAAAATATACGGCAAGTCGTTCATTTTACTAGGTGAAGCGTTACACACATTGCAATTTGAAGACGATGTTTGTCCTGTTAAGGCATTGCATGTCTTGCCGTCTATCATTGTACACTGTAATTTGTATCTCACACTGAATAATTTCCCGTTAATATTTATTTGCGACGTATTTAACTGATCAATTTCTTCTTTGTAATGTTGATATTCTTGTAAAGTATGTTCTGTTGTTTCTTTTACGAATTGGAAATTCAATGGTCGGCAAAATCTTGTCGATGACGGACTATGGTTTTTCCATAATGTGGTATCTTCGTCAACGCTAATTATAAGTAGTGGGACATAGGTAATAATAAAAACAGAGGCATCCCTATTAATGAGCTGACATCCAGTTTCATTTTCACTCTGGGTTATCCATTTTTGGTTAGTAGTTTGTTGGTTAGACGCCCCATCCATGCCCCATTTTCCTATCAAAATAACATTTGTTGGCATCTCATTTGTAATATTCATTGATTTTATAATTCGTTGAAATGTATGATCTAATAGTGATTGTAGATTTACGCGTCCACCAAATTCATTTATTTGTATATTTTCTGGATAACAGTGATTTTTTGCTTCTACAATTTTCTCATACGGTGGATGCAGTTTATCATGAAACATTTGCTCTTGGTGTTTTCGTAATTTATTATATTTTTCTTTTGTCACATTTAAATCCATGTACATGGCCAATGACATGTTCAGAACATTATTATCATTATTCGTTGTACACTCAGTAGCAATACCCGTACTGTCAATATTTTCATCTCCGGTCTCGATGTCGTCGTAGTCATCTTCTGCAATAGGTTCATCAAAATCTTCAGCATTCATATTCGATTGCAATTTTTTCCCAGCTCGGATAATTTCTTCATGTGTATGATTTTTAAGAATTTCGTTAACCTTTCGTCGTTTTGTTCGGTCAGAAACTTCTTCGTACGGCAAACGCGGTCTTCCACTTGTCACATTTGGTGTTGATGAGTGTGTAGCATTCGAAGTTGTTGCATTTGCTGCAAATTCAATATGAAAAGAATTTTCCATGAACCGGGTACATCTCGCTAAAAATGTTTTTTTATTGCGAGAGGTAGCATCCCACTTTCTCTTGAAGGATGGCCAGAAATTATTGCGTAACTTTATTTCAATTTCATGATATTCAGCCTCAGTATAATTATGTTGTTCTTTAATGTTTTGCATAATAACGGCAATATTATTTATACTCATGTTAGTCTCATTACATAACCATAAAAATAATTGGTTATGACTAATCGTAAAACTCATTTTTAAAGTTGTTAATTTCTCATTTAATATAAATCACATTCACTCAAACCCACGAAAGTATTCTTCCAAAAATAAACTCGAGATTTACGTCACAATGTTCAAATAACACTAGTAAAGCAAATGTCCGTATACATTCTGAAATTACTGATCGTCGAACAATTGAATAGATACGTCAGATTTCAATTATATCTTCTAATATTTAAATGGAATAAATTTTATGAAATTAGTATAGGTTGTGATAGTATGAAATGTTCATTAATTAAAAATGTTATAATAACTTTCAGAATAACTTTTAAAGTTAGTCATGACCAATTGTTCTTATGGATTTGTGACTATGGTAGCATTACATGCATACTAAATACAAAATATTGATTAACATGATTACATACGTAGTGATACACACGGGCTTATTTAGTTATTTATTATTATTTATTATTTTAGTTATTTTTTTATTTAGTTATTTAGTTATTATTTAGTTAGACAAAATCTTTTGATCATCTTTTCAGAGCTATGGTATATAGATCTGTGGCAATAAATTAACCTTTGCAGAAAAATGTTCATAATTTATGAAAAACATGTTGCTACTATATTTTAGCCCAAAAAATGTGTCCATGTACATAAAACGGATATTTTATTGACGTTACCCTCCTATTTTTTAGCCATCAAAACAAAAGATATTGTCTTACAACAGAAACGAAATTTTTCCAGAATATAGCACAGTAAGATATAGCAATGTTGGTTACCGAGCTAATTTGTTGCTGCCTTTTATGACAAAAACTGTGCCCATGAACGTACATTCTGGTATTTTAGGTCCTTAAACCTGTACAACCAAAAGTCCCTAAACCTGAAAAGTCAATATCTCGACTGGTTTTGAAGGGTAGGAAAGCGAAAATACAAAGCGATAAAATATCAGAGTTTATCTGGATATAATCACACTATAAGCGACCGTAAGTGTCTCCGAAAACTTCTCTGGCTATAAAACATTTGGCGTCTTCTTTTTAAAAAGAAAAAATCTTATCTAAAACAAAAAATCTGAAAATACCGAAAGGTGATTATGAAATTTCAATTTCCGTGGTTTTACTCGTATGAAACAATGTCGTCATATAGAAATGTTTGGATACCCATATGGTGGTTTCTTTTTGGATAAAATTATCAAGATCTAAAATAAAAAATCTGGAAATCTAAAGAGTTGGTTACGAAAAGGAATATGGTTCAGTTTGGGCCCCTATAAAATGATCCTTGCATAGAAATGTTTGGATAAAATTTTGGTGGCTTCTTTTCGTACAGAATAAACCTTATCTAAAACAAAAAATCAGTAAATAGCGAAAGATGACTATCGAATTTCAATTTCCGTGTTTTACCCTTTTAGAACGAAGTCATTACATAGAAATTTTTGAATACACTAATGGTGGCATCTTTTTGGACAGAATACTCAGAATCTAAATTAAAATATCTGGACATCCAAAGAGATGTCTATGAAAAGGTGTATTGTTCGGTATGGACCCATTTTTGTGCCTTTTTTGAGTACAAGAACCGTTATCTAAAATAAAAAAATCAGGATATCCAAAAGATGCTTATAGAAAGGAATATTGTTTGATATGGACCTCTATAAAAATCCGTGCATAGAAATTTTGGGATAAAATTTTGGTGGCTCCTTTTTGAATAGAATAAACCTTATTTAAAATAAAAATCTAGAAATGCCGACAGTTTATTATGAAATATTAATTTCCGTGGTTTTATTCTTATAACAAAAAAACCCTTACTTTGAAATTTTTTGATACATTTATGGTGGTTGGATATCTAAAAAGATGCTTATACAAAGGAGTATTGTTTCGTTTGAACCCCCATGAAGTGAACTCCTTGCATAGAAATTTTTGGATAAAATATTGGTGGTTTCTTTTTAGATAGAATACCTCTTAGCTAAAATAAAAAATATGGAAATACCGAAACATTACTATGAGATTTAAATTTTCGTGGTTTTACTCTTATGAAACAAAGTCCTTACATAGAAATTTTTGCTCTCATTTATGGTGGTTTCTGTTTAGATAAAATTATCAGGGTGTAAAATAAAAAATCTGGAAATCCAAAAAAATGCCAATGAAAAGAAATATTGTTCCGTTTGGACGCCTATAAAATGAATTTCTTGAAGAGAAATTTTCGGATACACTTGTGGTGGCTCCTTTTTGGATACAAATTATCAGAATTTAAAATAAAAAATCTAGAAATCCAAATAAATTCATGTAAGAAGGAATATTGTTTGGTTTCGATCCGTATAAAATGAATTCCTTGCATAGAAATTGTTGTATAAAATTTTGGTGGCTTCTTTTTGGGTGTCAACTAATATAAAAAAATGGATGTTATCTAAAATAAAAAATCTGGAATTCCATAAACATGCTTATGAAAAGAAATATTGTTCGGTTTGGACCCCTATTAAATGAGTTCCTTGCATCGAATTTTTTTTTCATTTTACACCTCTTCATAAGCATCTTTTTGGAAATTTCAGAATCATCTTTCGTTATTTCCACACTTTTTATTTTAGATAAGGCTTAGTCTATCCAAAAAGAAGCCACCAAAATTTTATCCAAAAATTTCTATGCACGGAATTCATTTTATAGGGGTCCAAACAATATTCCTTCCTATAAGCATCTTTTGGATATCCCGATTTTTTTATTTTAGATAACGGTTCTTGTACCCAAAAAAAGGCACAAAAATTTGATAAAAAAATTTATATCCAAGGATTTCATTTTATAGGGGTCCAAACAGAACAACACACCTCTTCATAAGCATCTTTTTGCATTTCCAGATATTTAAATTTAGCTTCTGATAATTCTATCCAAAAAGATGCCACCATAAGTGAATCCAAAAATTTCTAGGTTATGACTTTGTTTCATAAGGGTAAAACCACAGAAATAGAAATTCGATAGTAATCTTTCGCTACTTCCAGATGTTTTATTTTAGATAAAGTTTACTCCATACGAACAGAATCTACCAAAATTTTATGCAAACATTTCTATGCAAGGAATTCATTGTATAGCGGCCAAAACCGAACCATATTCCTTGTTGTAATCTTCTCTGTAGATTTCCAGACTTTTATTTTAGATCTCATAATTTTATCAAAAAAGAAGTCACAATATGTGTATCCAAAAATTTCTATGTAAGGACTGCGTTTCTTAAGAATGAAACCACGGAAATTGAAATTTAATGATTCCTCACATTCTACAGACCTCACTCAGTATGTCCGGTACCATTTTACGTGGTTTTGATGGCTACTATGTATGAAATCAGCAGCTGAAATAGAACAATATGCGAAATTCCAGATATGAACGCAGTCTACACCTAAAACGTACGATCAATAAATTATTTCAGTAACTTTTATTTCTGTATCATATTATATAGACCTTACTGAATATGTGTGATATTGTTTAGCTTGTTTTTGACCAAAATTAATTGTTGCTTGTACATTTTGAGGGATAGATTGCGTTCATAGCCGGAATTTCACGTATTTTTTCGAATTTAGCTGCAGATTTCGTACTTAGTAGACATCAAAACTAAGAAAAATGGTACAGCACATACTAATTAATGTCTACAGAATGCGATTGCTCAATAAAAGTTCCCAAAATAATTTATTGCTCCTACATTTTGCGAATATGGAGCGATTGAAAAGAATAAAGTACAATTTGTTTCCGCCATTTTCTTGCCTTGTGTTATTGCTTTTTATTTTGCTTACTGTAGGGATTTTGTTCAAAAGATTATTATCAACCAGAAATAATGGATACACAACGACGATTTTTATTCTTGATAAAGTATAACGTATAAAAAATATCGCATTATAATGATATGAACAAAGATGTCTAAACGTTAATTGCGTTTGTAAATATACTAATATATACATATATAATCACATATTTTATCATATAATTATTTCTTAAACATTTGTAGGTCATTAGTATATTATAATTGATATGCATTATTAGTTCTTATCATTATGTGTAATTTTCCTTATGTAACCTCCCGGTTATAGTTGCAACCATTATTTTTCTATCGCTGCAAACGAAATTACCGCATACACAGTGTATTCTATACTTATTTCCGTGTAAATTAAAAAAAAAACTAACTAGATCGATCGAGAATTCGAGCGTCGGCACGACTTATGTCCGCTGAATTGCCTTTCAACTGCTTTTCCAGCCACTGTGCCCCGGTGAGAACGGTAACGGGACAACGACGAGTCGTGGTTACAATCCAAGTAGTATCCTACGCTATATATTTTATGCTCTTCATATACCAACTTAGGTGCTGTCTCCGATTCTACTTTCCCGAGGCGACACTCGGTGTCAGCGTAAATAATGAAGGGTACCGGCATGGCTCGACCCAAACTTTTAAATTTTAAAATGCTGTTTTTTGTTTCGGGAAGTTTTACCACACAATCATTTTTCTTTCCACATTCGAGTTTATGTATGGAGAGTTTTTCTACACTGTGGAAATAGTGGAGACAGCGATTGCAGATATGTTTCCCCCCATCATGTTTGCTGCACTGCTTGCTCACTAATCGAGATAAATTTTTTATCCAGCAATAATGATGATTGATCCTGTCATCTTCTTCGACTTCGACATCGTCCAAAACAAAAGATGAGGAGGGTCGTGGGGTTTTCCTCCGTTCTTCAGACACAAGGAGTAGATTGATGTGCCTATTCTTTTCATCAGTAGTCAAGTGTACAGGAAGCACTTCGTTCTTATCGGCTATCATAAAGACATTCACTGAGATTTCATTCAGCTTTTCGAATTTCGGAATGTCTTTAAGTGCGACAGGGAAAGCAATACCGGTAAATTTTATTTTTTCCTCATGCTCTATGTATGATGATCGCCTATGCGGATGATCCTGTGATTTTACAGGAAAGAGAGCAGAAATAATTGCCCATCTAAAGCAAGCGTCTTCGAAACCATGCACATTGATCACGGCCTTTTTATCTCTGATCCACTTGGGTAAGTCGATCCATCGTCCAGCACGCATTGGATTATATTTTGCCACTTGTATAGCGAGCGAATTTATGGCAGACAATGCCCAGCCCGAGTCGCGCTCTTGAAAGTCTTCAAGTGATGAAAGAATGGGTGCCTTTACTCTTTCGTCTAACCACTCTGTTAAATTACTTGTAGCACATAGTGCTACGTACTTATTACTAAAGTATTTATTATCTTCCTGCTCACCATGCACAAACTGTCCCGAAAACACGATGCACACTTTCACATTATTAAAATCACTTATTGCACCACGCACGTATTTTATTATTACAGCTTTTGATTCTTCAAAAAACTGTGCAGGATCTAAATACTGTATATTCACCACCAGGCTGGTACGAAGGCGATTATTGAAGGCGGATTGCACATTTTCTTCGAGTACGAGATTTCCTCGGGGTCCTTTTCCCTCCTTTTGCATCAAATTCCTTGATGCTGCAGCCTTGAGTCCTAAGATGCGATGTGCTCGCGATTCTATGGACGCTTTTGTACCGATTGGAATACCGCGATTTAATTTTATATACTTATATATTTTGTCGACGGTTCCGCGGCACTCTTCGATGAAGTTACGGAACTCATCCAAAGTAGCGTCTTCATCCAGGGTGCGATACACCATTGTGAGGGACCTCTCCCAGGAACTAAAAACTTTCCGCACATCAACCATCTTAATGTAATAAAACTTGGGTAGACTCTGGTTAAACAAAAACGTCGATTCTTCAGCGCGCCAACACTTGAGATTTTCGATATACTGGCACCATATTTATATCTACGTCGTATTTGTAGAGCTTTTCGAGCTATGTAGTGGGGTGATCATTAACTATCTATTAGTTTGCCCCCCGTCACGTAAAAAGCTATTCACAGGAGTAGTTCAGGTCGGACTTGCACACATGGGCATAGCTATTTGAATAGATGAGTTGAATAGCACTTATACAACCCTACATATTTGAATTTGAAAAAATAGGGGGTCTTGATATTCAAAATCGGGTGAGAGATTTTCAAGATCTGATGAAATGTGAGATTTTATTTTTTCTTCATACTACTTGTTTAAATTTGAAGTGATATCTAATTTTTCATATCCACTATAAAAATTCTCAATGAAGTGTAGCGTTGTTTCTATATCACACACCTCTCCCCCGAAAACTATGCACACATTCACACACTGGTACTCTTTGAAAGCTACGCGTAGAGTATCGAGCACTTTTAATTTTACAGCGTCAAAGAAATGATTTAAATCCCAATATTCAAAATTGATCGCGAGTCCAGTTTTTATGCGATTTTCGAAAGGCGAATCAACTTCCTCATAAATGAAGAGTGGAGAGAACGAATCTAAAATGTTGCTCATCTCCTGCTCCATATCGGAATCCAGATGATCGAATCTCTCATCATTATCAATATCCTTGTCTTTCTCCTGTGTATTCAAATTCATCGATTTAATTTTCTCTCGCATGGCAATGAGGCGGTTGACTGCCAACTCCACAGCGTTTTCGATGTTGTGTTCCACTGATGTCGTTGTATATGGTCGTAAACTTTCAATTGCACTGTCGCAACTTTCATAAAACTCGCGAATATTCGTGGATTCGTTATAATTTTTTATTTTATAATATATATATATTCGACCCACGTATAGATCTCATGGAGATATCGTTCTACTTCCATTTCTTTTTCTTTATTTTGTAGAGAACGATAGAGAACTACGGAGCGTGAATTTTGAATAGAAACTGATAGCTCCGTGGTTCTATCGAAGGATTTATATAATTACATGTGTTTTTCCAAGGGTGGTCGATGTCGATGCCGACCTTCCCGGCGCTATTCAAGCACGCTTCGAATGAGTGGTGGGAAAACCAACCGCCAGGCCCCGAGCGCCAGATGTCGAAGGTACACGTGTTTTTCCAAAGATGGGAATGACTAATGGATTTGAGGCGCGTCTCAACTCGTATACCATCCATGTGTTTCGAGGGGGGGAGAGGTAGCATGACAATAATTATTCGCGCAATCAAATCGCGATATCAATTCGCGGTTTTAATTCGCGGTCTTAATTCGCGAGACATCTCGCGAGGTACCCCTCGCGATCCACCGAAACCCCGAGTGGCGCAGAACTGTCATACCCCCTCTACTGAAGTAGATAAATTGTGTATTTGTATATAGTAATGGTGCTGTAAAGCTGACGTTACCACATTAACCCTGTTAAAACATATTAAGTACTGTAAGAAATGAATAGGTTTCAATTGTTTCATAATAATATACATTTAGTAAATGAACTGCAGAAAATAATTGAAAAACATATTATTATACGGTTTTGAATGAGTTTTCTGAATCAGTTTTTATATATAGAGAATATCGTAATGTCGTAAGGGCCGAGTAACTTACTAAACCTTAAATCCTCATGGAAATATATTTATTATTAAGGATTCTGCATAAAAAAAGGATGCAAATTACTTAGGAATGAATATTTTATGAAATATGGCTAAAAATAGTTGTTCTTCACTCTAAATATAATTGTTATAGTGGCCTTGAACAATTAAATGTTATTATGGAGAAATAAATATATTACTATGATATAATCTAATTTATTTGTACTGGATAGAGTTTACGTACCTAAAGATTTCTTATATATCTAATCCTTGCTTGAAAATGTGTGCAGAAATGGTAATACTATTATTATAATACTATTATCCTACGTAATTTTTTATCTGATACTCAAAAGTAGTTAATATAATTATGTCAGCATTGATGAACAGATAGAATTCACATGAAACTATTTAAATTCATGTAGCATTCATTACAACATTTCAATCGCCCGTATTCGTTAGAATTCATTATGAAACATTTATATTGTCTGTAGATATTAATTGGTATTTGCGCTCTATTTAAAATCATCGGGATTTATTAGTATTCATTATGTATCTTTCGTACCCCTGATCGAGCATTCAATGGTATTCATCGACGCTGAATTCGTCGATAGTAGAGGGGCTATAGGGCTTCTGCCGCCCCCACCCTACCTCCCATCGATGATAGTGTGATAGAAAAATTGTGCAAGTGGGCCGTCAGAAGGTCAGGAGTGAAAGGAGGTTATTACAAACAATTTCATGTATTGTTATTACAAATTTCGAAAGCTGTGAAGGTCGAAAAACAGGTAATTTAATGCGTTACATTGTCGAATGAAAAGAGAAGGTAAAGGTCAATCAATATTTATTATTTCTTTAGATATTGTTATTAATAAAATGTTTTTACATTATCATTGAAAACGACATCTTTCTAATGCGTGATCTTACAAAATTCAATCAGAGAGATTGAAGTGTTGACCGTTACACATGAGTATTGCCATGTGTCGAAAATCAAATTTCAAAAGTCGCCTTCATTAAAGGTCAGATATTGCTACATTATAGTCGCTTATGGAAATACATCGTAATCTAGGAACCGTATTGAGAATGAAAGTAAAATGACCTTTTCCTCGTGCGTCCTACTACCATCTCTCTCGCTCCTGCATAATCTTTGTTAGTTCGATCTAGCATCTGTATTTCCGTCGATTATCCATCGATCACTTATTCACCGTACATTTGTTTTCCCAAAACTTTCGAAAATGTATACAGGTCCAGACCAATCATTCCAATGTAATATTGCCATATGTGCACTGTCGAAAAACAAATTATAAAAGTCGCCTTCATGAAAGGTCAGATATTGCTACATTATAGTCGCTTATGGAAATACATCGTAAGCTAGGAACCGTATTGAGAGTGAAAGTAAAATGACCTTTTCCTCGTGCGTCCTACTACCATCTCTCTCGCTCTCGCATACTCTTTGTTAGTTCCATCTAGCATCTGTATTTCCCGTTGATTATCCATAGATCACTTATTCACGGTACATTTGTTTTCCCGAAACCTTCGAAACTGTATACAGGTCCAGACGCGTTCAAAACGTCATTGCACAATTTCTTCAAAACATTTTCTCTTTACCAAATTTAGGCAATCCGTGACGTAATAGAAAGGAGGCATTCTAATTCAAATATTCCAATGTCGTAATTTCTATGATTTTTTTTCTCAATTATCTATTTATTTCATTTTACTGCGATTTGGTGGGATTTTTTTTCAGTTTAAATACAGGCTGAGTAGATGTCTTTTACATCAGTTACTTACAGTCAATCATTCTATGTATTCGAAAGACGTTCGTGTGAAAGCTCGTAAATTACAAGAACAAATTAACACATTTTTAAAGAAATTGGAAAAATTATTTATATATATATATTTATTCTTACTTTATATTTGTCTTCAATTATTAAGTAATCCATCTAATGTAATATTTTTATAATTTATTACTCTTATTACCATAGGTTGGTGATTGGCCTGTTTCGCGTCATTAGACATCTTCAAGAACACGGCGATTACATAAGGATCAATCTTCTATTCATCTGATGAAGCGTTAAAATATCAATGGCAATAACAAGGATAACATAATTATAATAAAAATAGAGTGCTACTTTTTTTTTTTTTTTTTGACGGAGGGGGGAAATGCATTAGGCACCATAGGGGGTTGAAGATGTTGTGTAACCCCCCGTGTATCGGACTCCCTCACCTTTGATGTTAACGGCAAGGTTTACCGACTAAAACCCTAACCTCCATTGGCCCTCCAGAATCCACGTGTGCAGTCTGCAGCAGATAAGTGGCTCCGATATCCATCTCCTCCGCTGCAGACTGCACCGGGCCATTTAGTTTGCAACTGTAACCACTCCCTCTACCATTGGGTAATTAGTTACAGGATCTCGTGTGACCTCTGTAGACGGAGAGATCCCAGCTGCACTGCTTTCTGCATTCGGCCTGCGATGGAATTTGCATGTTCTCGACAGGCCAGAATGCTTTTGATGTTTTGGAGGAAAGTTGGTCTCATTCCTCCCAGCACTCCAATTATCAGCACGACGAGCTTGATTTTGAATCCTCGATATAGCTTGCGAATCTTAAACAGGAGTTCCTGATATTTCATCCGTTTTTCGTCCTCTTTGCTGACTATATTTGTTTCTGCTGGTGCAGAAAACTCGATGACGAAGATGGATTTGTCATCAAAGTCAACAAGGACGATGTCAGGCTTATTGGCTGATATTGGCCTGCTCGTCGGGAATGAGTAATTCCAGTATATTCGGCACGCGTCATTCCCGACTACGGATTCAATATCAGTGGGGACGTACGGCAAAACTGGGGTTGCATCAATACCATAAGTGCTGCGAAGATGGTAATACAGCACTCGAAGAGCCGCATTGTGACGTTCGATGTATGCTGAAACTGCATATATTGGGCATGCTGCCAAAAGATGCATTAGTGTTTCAGCATGACATCTACACAATCGACAAAGCGTACTCTGTACCGCCTGGTGTAAGATGTTCTGGCGATACGCTAAGGTATTGATGACCCCATCCTGGCACGCGAAGATAAAACCCTCGGTCTCGGATTTCAAGCCGGCTGATCTTAAGAAGGAGAAGGTCATCTCCGCCGACAAGCCAAGTTGTTGGACATTTCGAAAGAATTGTCCATGCAACGGCTTGTCGATATGCCTGCCCTCCAACATACGGAGTTGTTCCTTCCGTATGTTAGCCCTGAGACGCACTGGGCACAGATTGATGACTGATTCAGCCTCCTGTGCACCACTACGTCCCACGTTGAAAACCAGACCGAGGTTTCGTGCCGCTCGTTCCGCCCCGTTGTACAAAAACGCCCCCTTCCCCTGAATTTCATGCTGATGCACTAGCATCATCAGGGGATCCTCCGTTCGATTAATCACGTCGCAAGCTGTTTCGAGGACCAATCGGTCATGCATGCACTCCAGGCTTAAAAGGCCACGACCTCCCATATTTCGGAGCAAATACAGTCGTTCCACGGAAGATCTTGGATGCAAACTGCGTTGCATACAAATCATCTTCCGTGTGCTTCGGTCAAGATCCCTTAGCTCGTCAACGTCCCACTTCAGTGCTCCAAAAGAATAGAGCACTGGTGATACGGCCAACATATTCGTGGCTGCCACCTTATTTCTCCCGGTCAATTCTGATGACCAGATCTGATGGAGAATGCGCCGGTATTTCTTAATGATGGTGGTTTTAGCAGCCTGCACATCCTGGATATGCCTTTTAGGTACGCCCAGGTATGTCTAGGCTTCTTCGGCGCTAAGGTAGCGGATGACATTTCCGTTGACGAGCTCCATATCGTTGTTATGGGAGCCTGACCTTCCTCTGTGCAAATGAACGACTGCACACTTGTCCAATCCGAATTCCATGCCGATATATCTCGAGTATGTGAGGGCGATGTTCAGAGATCGATGTAATTGTTCCTCGCCTGATGCGTATACTTTAAGATCATCCATATAGAAAAGATGGGTGATCTTATGTACACGTTCACCAGGCGGTCCACACATGTACCCTTGAGATTTCCGGAGAGCAACGGATAAAGGCAATAGTGAGATGAAGAAGAGCAGAGGACTCAGAGAATCTCCCTGATAGACACCTCTTTGGAATTGAACCAGTCTAGACATGGTTCGACGCTTGTCCGATATCATGACAAAGCGTGTTTTCCAAAGAGGCATCAGGTCTTCCACATTTCTCACTATGTTTGGGTGGGCATGGAGGCGTTTGAGCAACAAGCTTAAAAGCTCGTGCGATGTTGAGTCCTACGCCTTCATGTAATCCAGCCAGGCTATCGACAGTTTATGCTTGTACTGGACTGCGTCCTGATAAACACACCTGTCGATAAGCAAGTTGTCCTTGCAGCTCGATACACCCATTTTGCAGCCTTGTTGTTCTACTATCCGTTGCCACACCGGTTTGACGGATTTCTCAATACGTTCGTTCAAGATGTTAGTGAACAGTTTGTATAACGTATTGAGACACGTGATCGGTCTATGGTTTTTCGGATCGGACAAATCTCCCGATTTTGGGATCAGTGTCGTTCGGCCCTCCACCAGCCAGTGCTGAATGGGTTGGTCTCCATTTATATAAGAGGTGAATATTCGGGCTAGGTGTTGATGGACAGAAGTGTACTTCTTCCACCAATAGTTGTTAATTCCATCCCAGCCCAGCGAGGAGAAATTCCTCGCTCCTGTGATGGCATTTTTCACCTCTAAAGCACTGACGGGTGGGCAATCTTCACTTTGTTGTGTGACTTCGTCGCACAACTCGGTGAAGATTTCAATACCTGGAGTGTCTGCATTAAGCCTAGATGTTCTCTCGTAGATGCTCCCCCAGAATTCCTCAACTGCGGCCATCGACGGAAACTCGCTTGAGGCTGCGATACGATGTTTGAAGAGGTTGGAAGGACTCGTCCAAAATATTGAGTTTTGTCGAATTCCTTCTTCGCGTCTTTGCAGCCTCTTTTTGGCGTCGGCCAAAACCCGAATTTTATCCGCTAAACGTTGCTTGATGTTGAGCAACTTCAGCTTGTTCAGTGTGTGATAGTACGTCCGCAGTTGTTGTGCGAACTTCTTGACTTTAGCCATAAATGAACGGCTAGATGTTAAATAGTCGATCACATACTGAACTCGGGAAGCGAGTCTCCGTGTCAGTCGAATCTTGCCGTTCAATTGAGACATGCCTTTTGTAATCTGCCGACTCCCCGATATTTGTGTCAGATTTCGCGGAGTCACCAGATCACTTGCAGCCTCGTAAACGGCACAATTGTTCTGCCACAGGTCGCAGTCATCTGGAAGAGCATCCAGAAGTAGGCTATCTGCTCTGTCTAATTCTCGTTGTTTAGGCAAAATTTTTGTTGTCAAATTTTGCCTAAACACGAGCGTCGTGCTTTCATAATGTGCTTTCATAATCTCTCTCAGCACCGCGTACGGGCTCAGTTGTTATTGCCCGCACATCCGGTACCGGTTGACAGCTGAGAACAACGAAACCTATCCAATAAACTTTATTTTCATATTTCATAATTAAACATTACAATAGTTAATGAATATATTGAAAATACATATTATTATTCGTAAAATTAACAAGACGTATCCTCTAATTGAAAGTGACACATGACACAATCCTTAATCATAGGAGGTTGTCCATCTGGCACGTCGCCGCTGGCCTCAAAATGTGTGTAGCATCTTCGACATTCTCTTATATCAGGATGCATTTGCATAGCAGGTGGCAAGCATGCCCATGCTTCTTCAATTTGTCGTTCAGCAAACATGCAGATGAAATCAATCGGTAGACATTCTGTGTCTTTTGTTTCCATCAATGCGAGACGTTTCACTTCGTAATAAATCCTTAATGAACGTTGAAGTGATGCAGGCTGTTCAAGCAGATTTCCCAATACCCAATTTTTAAGTATTTGCACATTTTCTTTAGTGCAAGTTCCATTCAGCGAATGATTTTCACACTTCTCCAACAATTCATATTGCTGCTGTTGCTTCAGTTTTTTCAGAGATGGGCAGTCCAAAACGTCGAGATCAATAATATTTTCAGTGTTTAATATATCCTCCAACCAACATTTTTTATCGACTCCTTTTACATAAATTTTGTTGGCACATTTAACGCTATCTTCTAAAGTCTCGTCTATAGCATTAAAGGGAACGTCACCAGATTGCCATGGTAAGCCGTGGTAATTATGCATTAACCAGTTATACACTCTTTTATAGTGTAAAGGTAACCACACCCATTGATATGGCGCTTTAAACACACAAGTCTCAATTTTACCGACGAAAATATTCATTATAGACATTTCCTTCGGTATGAAGCGATTACCAGGCCCGCGGAATGCCTGCACGTCTACAATGTATTCCATTTCGTATGATACTGATTCACTAGCAATTAAAGTATGACTATATTTTATTCATTAATTAGCGCATGTGCAATAATGGCTAACCCCCTCTCAAACCAACTTCTTTACATTTCCACTTATGGGATTATATTCTACAATACGATCATGTAAAATTAAATAATAAGCAGAAGTGTTTGCAGGAAAATTTTCTTTTGATACAAATTCGAGCCGCACATCGACAGGTGCGTGTTTTAAAGCTTCATTCTGCTTACAGCAATCAATAATGATTAATGGAGCTTTCTCTAAAAATATTGATTTATTCAATATAGGTTTACTATTAACATTTTTATTATAGTAACTAGCTTGAAAATTGATATACATATCGTATAATAAAGAAAATTAATTATTTGCAATATCAAGGTTTAAATTACCATACGGATAATATTTTGAATTAAAAAATACTTTAACATTACTAATGTTACAGTGATCAAACAGGCTAGCATTTTTTGCCTTGTTATTTTTTCGTGCTGTTTGGAAGCCGATAATAATATATCGTGGCTTTTCTAGTTGTGTCGCTGTATTCACGGACCACACGTGGGATGATGTTACCGGTAATAGCGGATATTCATAAAGTTCCCATGTACGGAAACTTAAAGATATGCAAAGATCTTTTTCAATGAAACGTAACAGCTGTATCCATTCCCTATCAGCCAACGTCACATATGGAACTAACCATTCTATTTTATTCATCTCAATTTTGTAATGTTCTTCTGCATTTTGTATGATTGCATTATCATCATGTTTAGATCTTGTTAAAAGAAGTTCGTGCTTCGCGTTTACAATTATCTTACGATAATCTTCAGCAAATCCGAGAATCATACTCAGAGGCATGATCACATCAAAATAACCATTATCATTTGTTATCTTTAGATTTGAAATAGATATCCAATCTGCATTGATTAAAACGTGTTCATCATTTGGTGTGTAAGAAGGATACCCCTTCATCAAGCTAGTAATACCAACATTTCTATTCCGATCAATTTCAACACCATTCAATTCATACCGCGCCTCATCAAATAAATGACAGATTGCGTTAGAGGTTAGTTTAGTATTATTTGCTTTAGTTCCGTCGGTTTTCGTCTACCTTCCACTAACATGTATCAAACTTTTACACGGTAAAATACAAAAATCTTGATTTTGCACAGCAATGCGAATTTCATCATTTTTACCAAAAGAACTTCTATTGTAAGATTGATGTGAATGCAGCTCGTAATGAGCGACAGATTCGTCGAAAACGACTGGGTTTTGAATGCTGAGTATTGGATCCTCCATTATTGCTATTATGATAACGTGCGATAAGTATGCAAATACAACAACGGCAATAACAATTTTTATTATTCACTGTTTGATATTGTGATGATAATGTAACTTGAGTCCCAAGCTTTTCAGAAATAGAACGTTCCGACGTGTTAACGTCTTGCGAATTTGATGACGACTGACATGTTTTGCCCATGATGGTTTATTATTATAGTAACTATTAAGGGTCTGACCATCGTACATAATACCCATTGTTACGTAGATTTAAGATGTAGTCGTATTGTAATTGTTTCACCACGAAAATTCACCAATTCACCATTCTGATCAACAATACGCAATTGAATATGATCTATTAATCTGACGGTAACACGTAGGTAAATGACGTGATTCTGCACTACGTAGTGTATTATTATTCGGTTTCACAATCATATATCCGGGCGCCGCAGTAGGAAAAAATTCATGAATCGTGTGCACTCTACTGCTATTAATAGAAGAGCCCGTAGTTATATTGCATTCCACGCGAAGTGCATTAACTTTAATTATGGTTACTGGCAATTCTGAAATGTGTAACTTGTTTGCATCCAAAATTCGTCTATTAAAGCCCAATGTTCGTCCAATCGAATCGATTGGTGTAAAATCAATGTCTCGATTTCACTACGTAGTGTATTATTATTCGGTTTTATATCTAGCGTAATATCACTATACTCCGACAGCTTGTTTCTAATATATTATGCTATATCCTCAATTTCATAGCTACCGATCGGCACAATAATTTCATGTTTACCAATATGAAATTTATTATTAACGTCAACATTTGGGATTGAATTAAACGTTAAAAGTTCTATCAAACCCAATTCATAATTCTTCTGCGGTGAAAGTTCAATAGGTGGAAAGTCTTGCGCTTCCAATACTGAAGACTGCCCCGAGAGCGTCAACGTAAAAGAATCATTCATACTATTTTATATACATACTATTTTTTATACATACATTATATTTTATGCGATATCTCTACACAACTGATACTTGTTTGGACAAAACAGCTGATTGCATACAAATTTGAGACATAAATGTCCACAATCAAAAGTGGCATAGTCTTGAAATTTTTCACGGTTATACATAATGCTACCTACTCCGAGATATTTTTCCAACTCAGCAGGTGGGCTAAGGTTTCCAAAGCTGTCAAAATAAACGACTTTAGATCCACGTTTTCGATATGCTACCCATTGTGTCCCCGGACCGCTTACATGGTCTAAATTTATGAGTGCACATTCATTAACTTGGGGATTCTTTGGTAAATTATTACGCATAAAGACACCTCTAAAATTCGGAATTCCAGCTTCTTTCGAATATCTCAACATATTTGCATCGGTGAGTGCTCGATGCGGTAGCTTTACACGGTTTTTCGATTTTTTCTACATTTAACACCTAAACCCGTTTTATATGGTTTTAATTTCAAACCTAGACCATTTTTATAAGGTTTAAGATATAACCCTTTACCTATAGCTATTGTCTCCATAGCCCTATTATGCCGTTCACTTTCATGTAACTGCTTTTTAGCAGCTTTTGCATCATTAACAGCCTTGGTTATACCCGCTGCGCCACTGGCTAATGCACCTACAGCACTTAATCCAGCAAATATCGGTGCTTGGATAGGTAAGAATCCTCCAACCTTTGAAGGTATTTTTGCTAAAACTCGCTTCCAAACCTGCTCCGCTAATATTCGATCTGCCTCGCTTTTACCGGTGGGATTTTCACGAGTTTTGGAATAAGCAATGTCGTGTTCAATGCAAGCCTTATCTAACGGATTTATCCCCGAGTCCCCTCTTGCTAATCGTTGCTTTAATTTTGTACCAGGCCCGCAGTACAGATAACCGGGTATATGAAGTTCTACCGGTAATTTATTAATTAAAGAATTAACCAATCCTTTCCCACTCTTTATCCGTTTTTGCTTCTTGTTTTTACCCATATATGTAATCATTTTAAGATGTGCATCATTCATGTAACAAACAGTTAATGACTGACATTACACATAGAGGCGCTACTTATACTTTTATGATCAGTTATCACCAAATGCAATTTCATAAACAACAAACAAAAATCCCAATCATTAATTTTGATGATTTAACATCGTCTGTACAAAATAATGCAACTAATCATAAACGACATGGGGAGTTGCTGCCAAATAGTATACGTGCACTTTTCTGTGGCCCGTCTAATTGCGGAAAGACAAATACACTACTCAGTCTAATCATCGATCAGAATGGATTAAAGTTTGAAAATATATATGTATATTCGAAATCGTTAAATCAACTGAAATATCAATTTTTACAAAACTTACTCGAATCTGTGGAGGGTATAGCATACTTTCCTTTTCACGATAATGAACAGGTAGTACTACCCGCCGAGGCCAGGCCAAACTCTATTATTATATTTGATGATGTTGCGTGCGAGAAGCAAGATAACATTAGATCCTTCTTTTGTATGGGTAGACATAATTGCGTCGATTGCTTTTATCTCAGACAAACGTACGCTCGTGTTCCCAAGCATCTTATTCGAGATAACGTAAACTTTTTGATTCTCTTTAGACAGGATGAAATCAATCTTAAGCACGTCTATAATGATCAGGTAAATACAGATATGCCATACAACACTTTTAAAGATATATGTACACAATGTTGGACAGAAAAGCATGGATTATTTGTAATCGTTAAAGATAGTGAAATAGAAGAGGGAAGGTATCGAAAAGGTTTTGATTGTGTTATAAGCATAAATGATTTAAAGAACAAACAAAAATTGTTGTAACAAGTCAGTGCAGAGTGAGACTTGCATGCATTAATATGTCTTCTCCTCTTAAACAGCAGCAAGACGTTTTACGTCAAATTGTCAAAGCTAGCGAATCTATTCGCCGAAAACATCGATTATTAAAAATGGGTAAAGAAACGCATGACCTTGCGATAAGTGAAACGCTCAAACCTCTGATAAGTCCATTGGAAAAAATAGCAGACGCTACAACAATGTCAATCAACAAAAATGCGATTGATGATATAAACGTACAGGATAAAGTAACAGATAGCATAGAAATTAATGATGTTAACGATTTTGATGTTGATGATGATATGCTTGATTGCTGTAATACCCCATTAGAGCAGACATTTAGCAGTGATATTAAAACACCTACATATCATACTGAATAAAGCTTATCAAATAAGTTTCTGACTTTACTGGTGAGAAATATTCATGAAAAAAGTGATATTATTGATACAATTTATGGTGTTCGCATAGAAGGTGGTACTACAAGAATCGGTGATTCGACAATAGAATTCAAGAATAAAAATGTCATTGTTAAGGATAACAAATTTGCTATTACTGAAGGTTTGCTAGATTTATTATTTAAGAAAAAAGCTGATATAGCTATAATCGAACAATCTGATTTAAACAATTACAAAAGTATACTTACCTTAACTAGTGCCCATAGGAAAGATTGGATACAGGAAAAACCTATTCGATATAATGCTTCCCACAAGTATCGAAACTATATCAAAGATATGTTCAAAGATGTTCCAAAAAAGGGTGGTAATTTGCCTGAATACATGATTGTTGAACAAAACCACAAAATTGATTACGTGCATTGGGATGATCCAAATGAACTTGTCGATCGTTTGCGCCTTCTAATAGCATCGCAAGCTGCTGGTAATTCAAGTGTTTCGAATGAAATTTTATCGAATATTGAAGATTTGCTCGAAGCTAGTATAATCTATTAAT
The DNA here is from genome assembly GCA_030407085.1 of Trichopria drosophilae. Classification (NCBI taxonomy): domain Eukaryota; kingdom Metazoa; phylum Arthropoda; class Insecta; order Hymenoptera; family Diapriidae; genus Trichopria; species Trichopria drosophilae. The sequence continues at coordinate 73,109,030 of CM059584.1, forward strand.
TGCGTGATAATTACGCCAGTATCACAATGAGCATCGATGTATTTGGACGGTCGTCTCAATGAGCACGGAAGCAAGTATTTCAAAGTGTCGAAATTGCTACAGATGGTTCTTATGATTTTAAGAAAAGAAAGTTATGTAATATCGGAATTCCGACAGATTCGGATGATGCCATTACTTTGAGAATGTTCCACACATCTATTCGCGTTATTAAACAGCAAATAGATGAACTGTGTAAAGGTGTAATTAAAAATAATGAGAAGATTGAATATTTTGAAAAAAGTAGAAATAAAATGCATCAAGATATAAATAAAAATTACAATGAAATAGAAAGGAGGCGGATTATATCTTCATATATCGGAAATTATATTGGTATATACAATATAATGGTAATTATCAATGGCTCCATATCTTACCAGACTTGGTTAATGATTATAACAATAGCACACATCGTACTATTAACATGCAGCTACAAGATGTTAATAAAGACAATGAAAAAGAACTATTGGAACGTGTGTATAATGTAATTGTGAACGACAAGATTCATCCAAAGTTTAAAGTATGTCAACAAGTTCGTATTAGTAAATTCAAACATATATTTGAAAAGTGATATACACAAAATTGGACGACTGAAGTTTTTAAAATAATAAAAGTTAAAAAAAAACGTATCCAGTAACATATTTACTAGAACACAATGCAGGAAACGCAATATAAGGTGGATTTTATGAATTTGAACTGCAACGTACTAAAAATCCAGACGTTTATCTGATTGAAAAAATTCGACGTCATAAAGGTTCTAAAGTGTTTGTTAAATGGTTGGGCTTTGAAGATAAGCATAACACCTGGATCGACAAGGAAAATATAATACTTTAAGACTAAGATGGTGGAATAAATGATGAATGAATAGTTGGAAGCGAGTTTTAATTAATATAAAGTTAGATGCAATTATTGTACAAGGGCAACAAGGATATTGCAACATCGTTGTGGTTTACGAAGTCTACATCTTCGTCGGGATTTGCGGAGAAAGAAGGTTGGAAAAAGAAAAAAGGTAAGAATAAACTTATATTGGTTAATTTATTCATATTTTTCTATGCGTATTATACATAAATCCATTTGCATGTACATATTTACATATACAAGTACATAAATCGTACATCTACCTCCATTACATCATTATGTCCCCACGGTAAAGTGTCGGTAGAATTTTTAATTAAATATCGCTTATCATCATGGGGACTTAGAGCAATTTTTTCTCATATACGGTGTATATGTTGTGTAATTTTGAACGAATACATCTTTGCTCGCGCGTAACTGTAGACGTATTTTGAAGGCAGTTCAGATAGTCGTCGAAAGTGATTATTTTTCGGACGACGACTTCTTTTACACCTTTCACTCTCTTCTTCTCACCTTCGCCTAACACACGCAACGCATACATTTTTGACCTGAGTCCTACAAACTCGGTCATTATCTGTCCAATACATTCATCCTTCATTAACCCTAAAACTTTTTTATTAACTAGCGGCATACCGTACTCATTATTTTTGGAATAATCACTCGTATCGTACATATTAATATCGCGTTTCATACAATCATATACATCATCACACTTAAATTCATAAATTAAACTATCCGTATCGGTATATAACAATTTCGCCTTTTCTTTAAATTTTTCTAAAACATAATCGTAATGGAACTCGTACAATTTAGTCTTAGAAATAAATAGCCATACCGACATATACGGGCTTATCTATAACTACTTTTTTCTTATCTATTACTAATTTTTTTAGTTGTATAACTATTACTATTCGATGAAAATTTGGTTTCGAAATGAACGCTTCAACGCCATATCTTCCATCCCATTTCGATTTTAAATTTACATCCACTCTTTTACGAACATTCTCCATGGTTTTCCCAAATACCGCATTATTCATCAATTTATACAAATTTTTTTCAAAATCATTTGTCGCAACTGTGCGGAGTTTGGTATTTAAGTCAATGTACGATTTTAACCATGGAGTCTGCTCGGGGCATAGCGGGAGATCTTTCTGCTTATTATGTATTTCTCCAGGATAGGTCAAGTCGACTTCGAGAATATATCCAATTTCTGAGTCATCGGGTACATTTTCCAAGTCAACGTTTTCCACCCATTCGAAACCTCCGGTAGGCAGTGATTGACTCATTGCCCACCCATATAGATTGTTTATATCGAAGTACAGTATGTATTTTGACTCTTTGACTCATAATTGGGCATGTATTTGTTATTTGCCTTTGCCTACCGGTTTGAGCATTGAGAAAGACCTCCCCTTATACCGCTCTCGATAAACATTATCATGTCTATATCGGTAAGTAATTGCAACTCTACTCGAATATGCTTGAGAGCACAGTCCCAAGTATATCCAGGTAGAGTGTAATAATGTGCCGGATCTAACCCGTGCGATTTTATCAAATTTGTGCGAAAATTTTACTACCCATGGTATTACACTTAAATACGTTCCACACATTCATCGCATGCACATAATCATTCCTACATCACACTCGTACAGTTTATTAAAAAATTTGTCTCGTGAAGGAAGATATGATTGATCTAGGACGCTCATTTCGGTTATGTAATCATAAGGGAAAACCCCTTTACGTATTAATAAATTGAATTTTTCCTCATTTGGAAAGTGGGACTTCAAATTTTTTGTTTCATTACTTAAATAAGACGCTAAGTTTTCGAGAGAGCAGTTTAAAAATCTAAGGGAATCTAAAAATGTAAGCTTAATTTTTGTCTCTTGTACACGCTTTATAATCGATATATATTTTTCCATATTGCAAGGAATGACTTTCACGTCTCCCTCGAAACAATTGGTAACTTCACTTAGCTTCTAAATTATGAAATATGATAGGGATATTAAAAGTAAATTTATAATTAATATTGCACCTATTATGCGCAGCACCTCGAAATTGACCAGTGAGGCGATCGTGATCCCTGACTGCAACATCTTTGTCGGTAAACGAGCCCCCGCAGATGTGGCACATCGTCGCCGACCGAAATGCATTCCCTTCTCTCGGAGTCAACATCGGCTTCGTGTCTTGCGAAATCTGGAACAAACAAAAGTCATCCACTATTAATTAAGATTGACGAATAATTGAAAATATAAAATGTATTTATATTAGTTTAAGTTTAATTTGTATTACTTATTTTTTAAAATTATGTATAATCGTTATGATGTAAAAAAAAAAGAATAAATAATCTAATCAATTGTATAGAGTGAGTGTTTACCTGATTGACTTCCTCGGACAACTCCTTCAATTCCTCAGCAGACCAGGAAGCTGAGTTGAACCCTCGATGTGAGCGGTATCGGGACAACGATGAGTCATGGTTACAATGCAGTTAGTATCCTACACTATAAATCTTGTGTTGCTCGTAGGCGGTTTTTGGGGCTGTCTCCATTTCAACTTTCCCGAGGAGACACTCGGTGTCGGCGTATATTATGAAAGGGACCTGCATCGCACGACCGAAACTTTTAAATTTTAAAGTCTTTTGTTCCGGTAGTTTAACTGCACATTCATTCATTTTACAGCGATTGATTTTATGAACACACAATTTCTCATTGCTATGAAAATAGTGAAGACATCGATTACAGATGTGTTCCCCACTTTTATTTTGTTGCACTGTGCACCTACTAGCCGAGATAAATTCTTAATCCAAGAATAATGATAATTACTGCTGTCATTCTCCTCGACTTCAACCTCATCGGACACCAAAGAAGAAGATGGGCATACCACTTTATTTTGTTTTTCCGACACGAGAAGCAGGTTTACGTGGCGCTCCTTTTCGTCGATGGTTAAGTGTACGGGTAGTTCTTCTTTCTTTTCATCGGGTACGATGAAGACATTCACCGAAATGTCATTTTGTTTTTCAAACTTCGGTATATGTTTGAGTGCAACCGGGAAACTGATGCGGTCAAATTTAAGATGTTGTGCATAATCCGGATACGATGCTGGTCTGTCTGAACATTTATTATTAAATGGGAATAATGCAGACATTATCGCCCAGGCGAAGCAGTCATCCCCAAATACTTTTACATTGATCACGGTCTTTTTATCTTTGATCCACTTTGGCAAATCTATCCACGATCCGCCACGCATTGGGTTGTACTTTGCTATCTGTATAACGAGTGAATTTATGACGGATAACGTCCAACCACTGCCCCGTTCTTGAAATTCTTCAAGTTGAGGTAGGATGACACTCTTTACTTTGTCATCATACCACTCGTTAAAGTTGGTAGTTATGCATATTTCAGAGTATTTATTCGAAAAGAATTTGTTATCCTCCTCCTGCATACCGAGTACAAATTTCCCAGAAAACACCGTGCACACCTTGACACAGTGGAATTCATTTACTACCTCACGCACATAGTTAATGATGGTAGTTTTTGCCGCTTCGAAAAACATTGCGGGGTCCAAATATTTTAAATTCACAACCAGTCCAGTACGAAGGCGATTGTTGAAGGCGGATTGAACGTTTTCCTCCAGAACGAGATTTCCTTTAGGTGCTTTACCCTTCTTCTGCATTAATCTGTCAGCAGCTGTAACTTTCTGTACCGTGATCCGATGAATGCTTGTCTCCAACGATAACTTCACCCCATTTGGAATGTGAGGATTGGTCCTTAAGAATGAGTTGATTTTCTCAATCTTTACGGTGGCTTCGCGAATGAAGTTGGAAAACTGATCCTCAGTAGCGTCTTCTTCAAGAGTATTGTAAATCATCTTCAAGGCCTCCTCCCATGAGGAAAAAATTTTCTTAACATCTACCATATTGATGTAGAAAAACAATATTTGAAATATAGCTGCTTACGTGCTCTCAAACACTGTCTTCCATTTGCCCAAGCACACAGCATTTATACACAGTCCATCCTGAAGAGGGAAAAAAACGGTATCCACATAGACACAGGAACGCGACATTCCTTTGAAACGATGATTTAGAAATATTTGAATTAGGCTGCCTCCTTTCTATTACGTATTGCCGAAATTTGGGAAAGAGAAAATGTTTTTAAGAAATGGTGCAATGACCTTTTAAACGCGTCTGGATCTGTATACATTTTCGAAAGTTTCGGGAAAACAAATGTATGGTAAATAAGTGATCGATGGATAATCATCGGGAAATATAGATGCTAGATGGAACCAATTTTGTAATGGGGCACCTTCAACCTGGTATTTAGTCTAATTGTAATGTAGGTTAGAGGAAATCTAAACTTTCAATTCATCAAAACAGATAAGTAAGTTCTGAAATACGTCGGTAACGGTATATCATATTGAAAGTGAGATTTCCCAACAGGGGCATTTAAAAAATCGAAAGATATATACATAACGCGACAACATTAATCTTGTATGCAGTTTCGGGAAAACAAATGTACGGTGAATAAGTGATAGATGGATAATCAACGACCGTGAAAACGGTATTTGTTAATGGAACTAACAAAGAGTATGCGAGAGCGAGAGAGATTGTAGTAGGACGCACGAGGAAATGGTCATTTTACTTTCACTCTGAATACGGTTCCTAGCTTACGATGTATTTCCATAAGCGACTATAATGTAGCAATATCTGACCTTTAATGAAGGCGACTTTTAAAATTTGTTTTTCGACAGTGCACATATGTCAATACTACATTGGAATGATTGGTCTGGACCTGTATACATTTTCGAAAGTTTCGGGAAAGCAATTGTACGGTGAATAAGTGATCGATGGATAATCGACGGGAAATACAGATGCTAGATGGAACTAACAAAGAGTATGCGAGAGCGAAAGAGATGGTAGTAGGACGCACGAAGAAAAGGTCATTTTACTTTCACTCTCAATACGGTTCCTAGATTACGATGTATTTCCATAAGCGACTATAATGTAGTAATATCTGACCTTTAATGAAGGCGACTTTTGAAATTTGATTTTCGACACATGGCAATACTAATGTGTAACGGTCAACACTTCAATCTCTCTGATTGATTTTTGTAAGATTACGCATTAGAAAGATGTCGTTTTCAATGATGATGTAGAAACATTTTATTAATAACAATATCTAATGAAATAATAAATATTGGTTGACCTTAACCTTCTCTTTTCATTCGACAATGTAACGCATTGAATTACCTATGTCTTTCGACCTTCACAGCTTTCGAAATTTGTAATAACAATACATGAAATTGTTTATAATAACCTCCTTTCACTCCTGACCTTCTGACAGTCCACTTGCGCAATTTCTCCATCACACTATCATCGATGGGAGGTAGGGTGGGGGGCGGCAGAAGCCCTATACAGGGTCATCGAAAAGTATCGGACCCCCCTAATATCTTCAGTTAGAATGCACTTAGGAGAAAATGTCCAATAGCAAAGTTGTATGGTTTCAAGCGGGAAGTAAGATGATGACCTTGACTTTGACCTTGACCATGTCCTTCAAGGTCATTTCAAGGTCAATCTTAATTTTTTAAATAGAACCCCCTACATTTTATTGCATATTCTTATAGCTTATCTCGAGAGCTTTCCAAAACACTATAATAAAATATTTTTTTATTAAGTACTTTTTGAGTTATAAAGGTTTGAATTTAACAATTTTTTGACACAAAATGTAGAATATCTTGTAAAATATTATTTAGTTTTCAGTAATCATAACCTTAATACTTTTGTGCGCGGAATAATGAGACCAATTAATTAGTTTAAAGAAAATACATTACCTTAGCCATACCACTCTTGCCTTAACTGGTCGGACTCGCACACCACTTAATAAATTGTTAACTTCAAGCCTTTATAACTCAAAAAGTACTTGATAAAAAAATATTTTATTATAGTGTTTTGGAAAGCTCTCGAGATAAGCTATAAGAATATGCAATAAAATGTAGGGAGTTCTATTTAAAAAATTAAGATTGACCTTGAAATGACCTTGAAGGACATGCTCAAGGTCAAAGTCAAGGTCATCATCTTACTCCCCGCTTGAAACCATACAACTTTGCTATTGGACATTTTCTCCTAAGTGCATTCTAACTGAAGATATTAGGGGGGTCTGATACTTTTCGATGACCCTGTATAAGGGCTATAGCCCCTCTACTGTCGATATTCACTGGTATTCATCACGGAACTTTCGTGTCCCGTGATCGAGCATTCAATGGTATTAATTCCGTTGAGTTTTTCTTTTCGGTATTCAGTGGGATTGGAAATAAATGTTTTCTATTCCTTAATAATGGATTGCTGGGTATTCGAACTATTTAATCCCTTTTTTTAACAAAATGGAATTACAAAATTTTTCAGTTCATTCACGGCTATTCCATTTCAATTCCCTTGAATCCATTTCCGTTAGTTGGGAGATGACTCACTTATTGTTATTATTATTATTATTATTATTATTATCGTTAAATTATAAAATGTAAGGTGATAAAGTAAAGGCCATTACGGTTCCGACCGTATTATATGTTTTGCCAATTTATTTAGCAAGAACATCTCATGCCCAACGTTTCGACTTAGTTACAAGTCCTCTTCAGGGGCTTCTGCTAAAAAATATAAATATATAAATTTAAAATATAAACTACACTCCATATATGTAAACATTATATAAGATTCACGTAAAACCAATACGTCAACTGACATAAAAGTATTGTTTATTTTTCCACTTACCAAAGATATAAATAGTATTTTGATTATTGAATGTATATATACGTAAATTCGAAAATAATTTATGAAAAACCAACACTAAAAAACGATTTAAACACATGCATTCACATATACTTTTCTAATTACAAAGTGTCGTTATTAATTTTTTATTAAATTGTCATATACAAGATCTAAATTTTTAACATCTGTTCTAAAATTGATGCAATTGTTGTTATGTTTTATATGGATCATCTCTTTTATGTTTCTCTTGTACCAATTTTGTTCTTTGTCTAGTAATTTAAATTCATTAAATTTAAAATTGTGTCCCGTCTCTAACATGTGTTTGGAAAGTGCTATATGCCACATTTCTTTTTTCCAGCCATTTTTGTGTTCTTTTATTCTTGTTTCAATATATCGTTTCGTTTGTCCAATATATATACCCGGACATTCTGCGCACTGTAGTTCATAAATTGCAATTGATGTTTTATTTTTATCAACTTTGTCAATCTTAGTATTAAATATGTGTCCAATTGAGTTAAACTGTTTATTTATTATATTGATGTTAAATCTTTTGAAAATGTGTTGGAATCTAAAATTTAATTTATTTAAATATGGGATAACAATGTAATTTTTTTATTATTAAGTTGTTGTTTTTTATTATCATTACTATTTTTGGTTAAGGTTTTTAGTCTATTGTTTATCGTTTTATTTATTAGTGCAGTCTGATATTCATTTGATATTAAAAATTATTTTATAAATTTTAAGTTTTCGTCATGAAATTTTTCATCTGACAACAAGATAGCTCGATCAACTAACATGTTAATTATACCTGTTTTTATGTGTGTTGGATGAGATGAGTTAAAATTTATGTATCTATTGGAACAGGTTTTCTTTCTGTACCAATTGGTAATCAAACTATTATTTTCAATGTTAATAATTTCTGTATCTAAAAAAGGTAATTTATTATTTTTCTCTAATTCATAAGTAAAATGGAAGTGAAACGAAAAAAATCTTAAGAGATTATAAGAAGAATGTAAATCGTCTTCATGAATATAAAGAAAGGTTATCTTTTTTAAACAATTGTTCTTCACATAACGTTCTACCAAAACATCTAAAAGTAAGTTTAGAAACCACAATGTTTTATTTCAACACCACGATCAAAGAGAAGTTTCTAGATACAAAACATTCTTTCCTTCAGAAAGTTTTGAAACTAGAAATTAAGGATATGTATATACTTAATAAAAAAATTGAACAAGGAGATAGTTGTTTAAGCATCAACTTTAAGAAAGTTACTTCCGAAAGACTTCTGGAATCATTATGCAGATCGAATTATACATGTAAGTATCCTGTGGCTCCTCTGCAACGCGTTTGGAATAGTCTTAATGTCAATACCCGTGCGACAAATTCTTTAATTGCTTTTAAACGTAGCGTACCTATCGTGTACCAATATTGTGATTAAATCTTTTTGTTCACTCGGTGCGTTTTATTCCATTTTATTTTACTGTATCTCGTTTTATTTTCATTCATGACTGCTTTTATTTTATTTTATATTTGTATTTGTCTAACTCCATAATGCTGATATTCTTCCATGTACATCTTTTTATTTTGTATTTTTATGAATTATTGTGTTATTGTACGTATAGTTGTCAACGTCATAGTATTGAAATTGTTGTTTTTTGTAAAATTTTTTGCGTATTTACGTATTTTATACATTTTATTCAAGGACTCCTAGTCCGTTAATAAATAAATAAATAAATAAATAAATAAATAAATAAAGGGGGCCTTATTTCCCTATGGGTTACTTTCCATTTTTGCAAATTCCGTTGATAACCAATAGCTAGGCGTTTCCCACCGTAGGAGAGATAGAACCCGTGACGTTTTAAGAGCGGACTCTGTGTTATGGGGGTAGCGCTTCGCAAAAAACGCGGTAGAAATAAATAAATATATATACGGTGATGCTTATGATTCTACGCAGTTATGCTTATCAACGCCCCAACTCATAAATCACTTTGTAGCCGAGTGGTTAGTCGTCCGACTTCTATCAGAGGTCTCGGGATCACATATTGATTCTTGCAGAATTTTTTTTTATTTTAAAAATGTCTTGACCACGTGGTTCCAAACGGTCAAAGCGCCCAAAACGTCCAGGTCGAACGATGTGGTTTTACCACGTGTTCGGTCTCTAAGGCGGCCTTTTTTATACTTAGAGTGTGGTATTAAACACGCGTTATTGTGTTTCGAAGTTAAATAAATTTATATGTACTTCAGTCATTACGATGCTGTGATGCATGTCCCATTCCAAGGGAAAACGAGAGAGCGTATGAAAAAAGCCAGACAAGCTGCAGCACGAAGGGCAGGTAATCGTGGGAGAATAAATTTGCGCCTCGTAAGTAGTCTGCTGGAGTTCGGGAAATACCTTGCAACAGGAGAGGTACCAAGGGATTTATTGCGCAATACGAAAAGGGCAACTGTAATAGTTGAAACTATCTAAGTCCGAACGGGTACTGCAGTTCTATTTTACAATAAAGAACTTTGCGATTCGATATGTTCGTCGCAGTGGCTTCTAATTGACGCAACTTTCGACTCGGTACCAGCGATCAAAGGAGTTCGTCAATTACTTACGATCATGGCGAATAAAAGGGCAAAGGTAGAACCAAGTATTATACGTGAATAGTACATTTCAAAATACTACAGTAGAAAGGTATATTTACTTTTGACACAAATATTCTGTACAGCCGATACCATTTATTTGGGTACTAATGCCAGCCAAAGACCAAGATGCGTATCTCACCATCTTGGGAGTCATAAAAAATAAAGTTGCTGTAATTTTTATGCCCCAGCACTTGATGAGCGATTTTGAGGTGGCCATGAGGAATGCGCTTATAAATACGTATGGAGACAGCTCACTTCATGGGTGTTTATTCCACTGCTGTCAGGTATGATATTATATCCCATGACTGTATATATGGCGCTATATTAATTTATTTTACTGCTCCAGTGAAATTTTATACCCAAACACTGGCGTGTTGAGATTTACATTTGGGAGATTCCATATCAAACCATTCCTGAACCTTTTTCAAATTGCATTTCATTATATAAATATAAAATTATCCATAACAAATTATACAATATTTGAAAAAAAAATATAATGCACTTGAAATTGGTCCTTGAACTTTTAAAAATTTCCGTACGTTTTATATCCAAAATCCAGTATTAATTCCCGAATATACCATAACATTCTGGAATCGTATCGTTAATTTCTAAATACTTGATCTTAACTGTGTCCTTTCCTTTAGGCGTTGCGAAAGCAGGCTCAGAAGAAAGGCATGCAGCAACGGCTATAAAATGAAAGCGGAGTTAAAAATGTCCTCCACAAATTTATGTCGTTGGCATACCTTCCTCCGAATAGAATCCCTGACGGATTGACATGCATCAAAGAAGAAATGGACAAGGAAATGACAAAATTGTGGAGCACATTTTTAAATTATTTTGAAAAAGAGTGGATGCTGAAAGTGAAGCCGGAGATGTTTTCCGTATATGGACTCCAGTATCGCACAAATAATGCCATCGAGTCCTACCATCAATTCCTTAGTAGGATTATAGGGAAGAAACCTACACTTGGAGTGTTTCTTGGTAATTTTACCATTAAGATTTATTACGATGTGATTTATCCTATTTATAAGCAAGAAACTGTGACTATACGGCTGCCCCCGGTAACGCTTGCAATGAGGAATCCGTTTGTGTAAAGAAATTCCTAAAAATGCGCCGAAATATGAATGTTTACGGCGCAAAACTTTCCCGCTTTTTTTTGATAGTATGCCCTGGTAAAAATGGACTTCACGGATTTCGAATTAATATAGGCTGAACTTAGAAGTTACAGATAATTACAAAATCGATATTATATGTATATTGCAGACAAACTAAAAAACATCATTCTCGCCAGATCCCTTCTCCATTCAGGACAGGCGGATATTTCTCCCGCCTACAAGCATTTGACCATCAAGGCTCGAGAAACTGAACAATTAATTGAGGAGTTATAGGAGTCAATAAAAAGGAACAAAGATGAGTCAATTAATAAACTGATGGAGAAAGCCGTCAAGATAGTTGCGCGGAAATGTGAGAAGACTGCTATTGTCGAAGGTAATCAATTTATAAACATAATAATATAAAACTTTTCATACATTTCTTGCTTTTTTTTTAGCAGATTTAAGTACAGTAGAGTCGAATGAAATATTGTATAATTTGTTATGGATAATTTTATATTTATATAATGAAATGCAATTTGAAAAAGGTTCTGGAATGGTTTGATATTTGAATCTCCCAAATGTAAATCTCAACACGCCAGTGTTTGGGTATAAAATTTCACTGGAGCAGTAAAATAAATTAATATAGCGCCATATATACAGTCATGGGATATAATATCATACCTGACAGAAGTGGAATAAACACCCATGAAGTGAGCTGTCTCCATACGTATTTATAAGCGCATTCCTCATGGCCACCTCAAAATCGCTCATCAAGTGCTGGGGCATAAAAGTTACAGCAACTTTATTTTTTATGACTCCCAAGATGGTGAGATACGCATCTTGGTCTTTGGCTGGCATTAGTACCCAAATAAATGGTATCGGCTGTACAGAATATTGGTGTCAAAAGTAAATATACCTTTCTACTGTAGTATTTTGAAATGTACTATTCACGTATAATACTTGGTTCTACCTTTGCCCTTTTATTCGCCATGATCGTAAGTAATTGACGAACTCCTTTGATCGCTGGTACCGAGTCGAAAGTTGCGTCAATTAGAAGCCACTGCGACGAACAAATCGAATCGCAAAGTTCTTTATTGTAAAATAGAACTGCAGTACCCGTTCGGACTTCAATAGTTTCAACTATTACAGTTGCCCTTTTCGTATTGCGCAATAAATCGCTTGGTACCTCTCCTGATGCAAGGTATTTCGCGAACTCCTGCAGACTATTTACGAGGCGCAAATTTATTCTCCCACGATTACCGGCCCTTCGTGCTGCAGCTTGTCTGGCTTTTTTAATACGCTCTCTCGTTTTCCCTTGAAATGGGACATGCATCGCAGCATCGTAATGACTGAAGTACATATAAATTTATTTAACTTCGAAACACAATAATGCGTGTTTTATAACACACACTAAGTATAAAAAAGGCCGCCTTAGAGACCGAACACGTGGTAAAACCACATCGTTCGACCTGGACGTTTTGGGCGCTTTGACCGTTTGGAACCACGTGGTCAAGACATTTTTAAAATAAAAAAAAAATTCTGCAAGAATCAATATGTGATCCCGAGACCTCCGAGTAGAAGTCGGACGACTAACCACTCGGCTACAAAGTGATTTATGAGTTGGGGCGTTGATAAGCATAACTGCATAGAATCATAAGCATCACCATATATATATTTATATATTTCGACCGCGTTTTTTGCGAAGCGCGACCCCCATAACACAGAGTCCGCTCTTAAAACGTCACGGGTTCTGTCTCTCCTACGGTGGGAAACGCCTAGCTATCGGTTATCAACGGAATTTGCAAAAATGGAAAGTAACCCATAGGGAAATAAGGCCCCCTTTATTTATTTATTTATTTATTTATTTATTTATTTATTTATTTATTTATTTATTTATTAACGGACTAGGAGTCCTTGAATAAAATGTATAAAATACGTAAATACGCAAAATATTTTACAAAAAACAACAAATACAATACTCTGACGTTGACAACTATACGTACAATAACACAATAATTCATAAAAATACAAAATAAAAAGATGTACATGAAATAATATCAGCATTATGGAGTTAGACAGATACAAATATAAAATAAAATAAAAGCAGACATGAATGAAAATAAAACGTGATACAGTAAAATAAAATGGAATAAAACGCACCGAGTGAACAAAAAGATTTAATCATAATATTGGTACACGATACGGACGCTACGTTTAAAAGCAACTAAAGAATTTGTCGCACGGGTATTGACATTAAGACTATTCCAAACGCGTTGCAGAGGAGCCCCAGGATACTTACATGTATAATTCGATCTGCATAATGATTCCAGAAGTGTTCTACGAGTATGGAATGAATAAGGGAGGACACGAGAACGGAATAATAACGATAAATTAGAAAGTTCTGGCAAGTTTAAAATGGTAATAATAAAGGTGCAACTTCTTACATTTCTCTCATGCTTATTCTATAATAAATCTCCTCAAGTGTTCCACTCTCACTCGCCGCTGCATCATTCAGAGCCCTCTTCAAAGCTTCAAGTTTTGCTTCCATATGATTTGAAATGCAGTTGGGATGTGTATGCCGAAAACTCAATCGAAAGACACCATCATCCACAATTCCCCGTCCAAAGCATTCTTCTCTTTTGCAACACCTCCGTTTACTATTATAGTTGTTAAATTACATTAATATTTTTTATTATTAATAATGATAATAATAATAATAATAACAAGTGAGTCATCTCCCAACTAACGGAAATGGATTCAAAGGAATTGAAATGGAATAGCCGTGAATGAACTGAAAAATTTTGTAATTCCATTTTGTTAAAAAAAGGGATTAAATAGTTTGAATATCCAGCAATCCATTATTAAGGAATAGAAAACATTTATTTCCAATCCCACTGAATACCGAAAAGAAAAACTCAACGGAATTAATACCATTGAATGCTCGATCACGGGACACGAAAGTTCCGTGAAGAATACCAGTGAATATCTACGAATTCAGCGTCGATGAATACCATTGAATGCTGTCAGGGGTACGAAAGATACATAATGAATACTAATGAATCCCGATGATTTTAAATAGAGCGCAAATACCAATTAATATCTATAGACAATATAAATGTTTCATAATGAATTCTAACGAAGACGAGCGATTGAAATGTTGTAATGAATACTACATGAATTTAAATAGTTTCATGTGAATTCTATCGCATATCTGTTCATCAATGCTGACATAATTATATTAACTACTTTTGAGTATCAGATAAAAAATTACGTAGGAGAATAGTATTATAATAATAGTCTTACCATTTCTGCGCACATTTTCAAGCAAGGATTGGATATATAAGAAATTTTTAGGTACGTAAACTCTATCCAGTACAAATAAATTAGATGATATCATAGTAATATATTAATTTCTCCTTAATAACATTTAATTGTTCAAGGCCACTATAACAATTATATTTAGAGTGAAGAACAACTATTTTTAGCCATATTTCATAAAATTGAGCACAGTACTCCAAAGGGATAAAATGGAATAGAATGGAATAGAATTTTCATTTCAGAATTCCAAGGGGATTAGATGGGATTCAGTCTTTTATTTTTCAATACCAATGGATTCCGCCGAATGCCGTCAGAAAAAGGGATTCGAAAAGATAGAAAATTTTCAATGCCATTTAATCAATTTTAGTTTGCTGGGCTGACCTCTTTTAGATAACAATTAGAGTTCATTGTGAATTCCTTTTTATTCTGCTATCTAGGATATTATGCTTAAAGGTATCAACTACACGAGCAAATATAAACTTGTATCTGATAGATTTTGTTTAGATAAACATTAGTTTGACATATTTAATATTCGGATAAAATACGCTTAAAATAATACGTTTAGAAAACAAGGCGAAAGTGAATTGATTTGGACTTCTAACCATTTCTGTCCGATTTTTTAAGTGCATAATAATTGGTTGCTCGTCATCGCGTGAGATTTCTTGTTTATAAATAGGAAACGCCATACCTGAAAATGTCACTTTCGGCATCGAACTTACAGTCCAGGAGCTAGCGGAATTTTGGGTGACTGATTTTCTTACGCCTGAAATTTTTTGACGAGTTATTATGCCCAATAAGCATAGATTTTGAAAAAAGATTACTTTATGATTTCTCGAATGTCCTCATGCTCATATACTTGTACATAAGAAGTAATAAAAAAGAATTCTTTTCAAAAAATTTTCGTATGTTAATTGTAAATTAAAGCATATAAAAGTATTATTAAATAACTGCCCAGTAATCTGAAATGCATTCAAATGTTCAAATATAGATACAATTTAATTCACAAAAATTTTGAAAATTGTAAATGTTGAAAATTTCAAAACTGCATAAAATGGCTTAAATTTTGAAAATTTAAAAAATCTGTACCATATTTGTTTAAAAAAAGAATTGTTATCGAACTCTTTATTTAATAACTATAGAGGACATTCCTCATATTTTTAAGCATTCAAGAAGTATTCTTATTGAATATTTAAACATTTCTTTTGCTTATTGGGATGGCCCTGTCTGCCAAACGTGGACAGGTGGCAGAGTCTGTCCGCGGGACACAGAGCGTACAGAATTTTTGTAACTTGTATTAATTTCCAAAGACATGTGGGACAACTCATGTTTTCTTGTTGAAATGGTTTAAATAATCAACTGTACAAAAATCGGCTGCAATAAATTCAGTCAATGCTTAGGAAATTTATACAAGTTACAATAATTCTGAATGCTCTCTGTCCCGTGGACCGACTCTGCCACCAGCCCACATTTGGCCATAATAACTCGTCAAAAAAATTTCAGGGGTAAGAAAATCATCACTTAAAATTCCGCTAGCCCCTGGACTATTAACTTGACCCTGCCGAAAAAAAACTATAGAAAACTATTACAAACATTATGTATGGTTCTGAATGTTTTTTTTACACATAGATAATATGTTTTTACATATTCAATATTTATAATAAAAATGCGTTTTTACTTATTTAGTACTTATATGTTTTTAACTATTCAATATTTATAGCAAAAAAAAACTTTTCTCTGTGGATTTTGAATAAGTAAAAACATATTTGTGATATATCACTAGATGTCACTAGATTGGCAACCGTGCTCAGTGTAGATGCCAAGGTTGGTATAAGAAGACGGAGCCGCTGCCCCCTCGCCCCTTCCTTGAGAATCGCGCTCTCTACCGCCACGCGCGAAACGATAAGTGATTTGTATCCTTTTTTTATGCAGAATCCTTTATAATAAAGATATTTCCATGAGGATTTAAGGTTTAGTAAGTTACTCGGCCCTTACGACATTACAATATTCTCTATATATAAAAACTGATTCAGAAAACTCATTCAAAACCGTATAATAATATGTTTTTCAATTATTTTCTGCAGTTCATTTACTATATGTATATTATTATGAAACAATTGAAACCTATTCATTTCTTACAGTACTTAATATGTTTTAACAGGGTTAATGTGGTAACGTCAGCTTTACAGCACCATTACTATATACAAATACACAATTTATCTACTTCATCCACATATATTCACACTGTATAATCTTAGTCTCTATATGAAATCTAATTTCGCACGCATGTATTTACATCGTTCAGTATATTACATGCAAAGAAATGCTTCGTATATACTAATCGATACAGAACTCTGTCATATACAGAGGTATACAGGTTTGCAACTTGAGATGAAAGACTACCTGTCGGTAAAACTGAAATTACATGACTGTAGTGATATGTAAAAAAAAGCATATTCAAACATCTTTAATTCATATGGTACAACCCTATAAGTTACCGCTAAAGTTAACAAGTATTTATACGGTCTGGCACATTTCAATCAAATAATTAACAATATGGATATTCGATGAATTTAACAAATTTGTAGATATATGAATTACACATATTGCTAATTATTTCATTTTAATATGCTAATACGTATAAGTACTTATTGACTTTACCCATACGTAAAGTACATATTGAAACATATCTACATGTATAGTAAAATCATGATGGAAACTTCCCTGGCGAAAGTATCTGATTACATCCGATTCGGCAATCCGATATTTGTCCCGGAACTAATCCGTTGTAAACGGACTTAATCTGACATTTATGAACCCGCTCGTAACGGACCTAATCCGACCGAAACGGATTCAATTCGTCCTAAACCGACTTAATCCGACACCTTTACATCCGCTCGAAACGGTCCTAATCCGACCGAAATGGATTCAATCCATCCTAAACGGACTTAATCCGACACCTCTACATCCGCTCGAAACGGTCCTAATCCGACCGAAACGGACTCAATCCGTCCTAAATGGACGTAATCCGTCCTAAACGGACTTAACCGATACCTTTGCATCTGCTCGAAACGGACCTAACCCGACCGAAACGGACTCAATCCTTCCTAAACGGACTTAATCCGACACCTTTGCATCTGCTCGAAGCGGGCCTAATACGACCGAAACGGAACTAATCCGACCGAAACGGACCCAATGCGTCCTAAACGGACTTAGTCCGACACATTTGCATCCGCACCAAACGGACCTAAGCCGAGCGAAACAGACACAATCTTTTCTGAACGGAGGTAATCGGACACCTTTGCAGCCGCTCGAAACGGACCGAATCCGACTTAAACAGAGTTAGTTAATCCGATGATTTGAATTCGGACTAAACAGAATTAAAGCGACGCAATCGTAATGTACAGAATATTCAATAGCGACCTAGTCGGCCTAACCCGTTATCACCTTCTCGAGAAGATACAAGATGAAAAAACTCAGAGAAACGGTGATAGGGGGGAAGCAGATTCCATATACCGGAGAAACCAAGTATCTTGGAGTAATTCTGGACAGGAAGTTGAACTGGAATGGACATCTGGAACAGAAATGTCAAAAAGCAATCGCAACTTTTTGGCAATGTAGAAGAGCACTAGGCTGTAGTTGGGGTCTAGGACCAAACCAACTGCTCTGGATTTACCAGCACATAGTGACACCCAGAATCACCTACGCGGCAGCGATATGGTGGCGTAGAGTGGAAAAGGCCAATGTACAACAAAAACTAAATAGAGTACAGGGTATGTTCCTAAGGGGCATCTGCTCGGTAAGGAAAAGTACACCCACAATTGCAATGAGAACTCTGTTGGGGTTACCCTCCTTGGCCCTTGCTATTAAGGGCGAATCGAGGAGAACCGTATACAGACTCAAATGCATGGGAAGTTTAACAGGCAGACTGGAAAGGCTAGATGAACTCTTTTGTGGAAGCTTGAGAACCATGTGGAATCAACCACAGGATAAAATCCGGATCCTCGACTCGGGGGAAAATAACTTCAAGATATTTTTCCCGGATAGAGAGGACTGGGAAAGACATCCGGTAACACCTAAGCATGGAACCATCTGGTATACTGATGGTTTCAAGACAAGTCAAGGTGTAGGTGCAGGGTTCTGCGGACCGAAGCTTAAGGAGAACTTTTCCCTTAAGCTCAACACATTTAACACTGTCTTCCAGGGAGAGGTGGCGGCCATTCTTCAATGTGCCGATACTCTTTTGAGGAAGGAAGTGAAAGGTAATACGTTATGGATATGCTCCGATAGCCAGGCGGCATTGAGAGCCATAGGAAATCCTATCGTTAAATCGGCGCTAGTCAGAGATGCAAAGGCAAGTTTGCGACGTCTGGCCATACGTAATAAGCTCAACCTAACATGGATCCCCAGACACATGGGTTGGAAAGGAAACGAAAGAGCGGACTCCCTGGCCAAGTCGGGCATAATAAACGGCCTGGACATGGCCGGGAGGGTTGCTATGCCCTTTCAGGAAGGACTTAACAGGCTGACCAGCCATCTTAGAGCTCAGCAGGTTAAGGAGTGGATCAACCACAAAAAATGCAGCACAACCAAAAGCCTTGCAGGTGAACTGAGGGCTGATAGATGGGCTGAACAGCTGACCAAACTGGACAGAACAAGGATAAGAGTTTCTATTGAAATCCTCACTGGACATGGGAACCTTAATAAGCATGGCTATACGGTGGGAAAGAAAAATTCCCCGCTGTGTACTAAATGCGACGAAAACATGGAGGAGACCACAGCACACTTCCTCTGTGAATGTCCTGCCCTAATGGAGACACGAAGGAAATTCCTAGACTCTCCATTTCTGGCGAAGGAGGAAATCAGGGCGCGAAGTCTTCAGCAGATTCTGAACTTCTGCAATAAGGCTGGTTATCCAGCTAAACCCTGAAATGGCATCAGGAATAGCGTACAAAGGCAAACTGTCAAGTGCGCTGACTTCGGAGGTCTCAACCCCGGACCTGATGAAAGACATACCAATACCAATACCAATAGTCGGCCTAACATGACTTAATCCGACGATTTCGATCAGACCGAAAATGACTGGTGTCGACCTTATCCGATTTCAATCGGATCGAAACTAACTGTATAAGATCATGATTGAATAATGATATTAACTTGTTTTTTTATTATTTATTTCTTAACTCTAATCTACATTTTCTTTATTTTGATCTACGTTTTCCACATCTAACTGTTCTTCGTCACTTTTTTCTCCATCTCCTTCGACATGTTTTCCATAATTTTCTTCGTCATGTTTTTCTTTTCATTTTCTTTATCATGTTTTCCTTCACTCTTTTTTCGTCTTTTCTTGTCATCTTTCCTCGTTTTTTTGAAGACTTTGTTTTTGCTTGTAAGAAAAATATCATTGTGAAAAGCAGCCAAATTCAGATTTGTGTCTTAAGGTGGTTCTACTGTTTCTTCAAAAATCTAAGAAATACTGTATACTTTGTGACAGTACAATGAAATACCTATAGAAACTGTCTGTCAAATTTGAGGGTATCGACTAAGAAAAGGAGAAATTAAGTAATGAAATCTGTACTTTTTTACATTGGTTCTTATGTCAGGGTCTCTTCGAGAGACAGAAAATGAAAGATATTTTGGTTGATAACTAAGGTAAATGTAGCTATAATGAAACGTGCCCTATTTATGAAACAATATTATTTGCAATGCATTTTCCAAAAGAAATAATGTTCGTTTGTTTTTGAAAAAAATTATATTAATAAGTGTATATCCTCAACTTTTAAAGTACGTAAAATTTGAAATGTTCCCGAGACTAAATTATACGTGAAAGAAAATATTGAATAAATTCAGTTCAAAAATGATAAAAATCACTATCTGAGTCGTGAGAAAAAGCATTATCATAGGCATTACACATTGGCAATATATTCATGAATTGTGTTCAAAATGGAACGCGTGGAGAGAAAAAATTGGTCCAAGACACACGCGTGTTCGTTTGCGTAACTGAAATTTGTGTTTATTGAAATTTAACTATTTTGAATCGCGCAACTTGCGGTACAGTTTCGTGCGAGCGCAAAGTTAACACGTACATAATATAATTTCGGAAATTGCCGAACGAATTTAATGCCGATTGTGCCGAATTGGGAGAGCGCGGTCTCATCTGGCCATTAGCTGATATGCGACTGACTAACATGGCGGCGAACGCGAGTTACATCAAAGAGCGCGATGGCGCTAGTGGCGCTCGCTTCGAGAAAAGGCGCGACATGCTGACCGAATCGTGAACATTACCGCCCCCCTAGGACCCATTCGGGGCCGTAAATCGACAAGCAAAAGGAATGTCGCGCTATCAAAATTGAATTGAACGCTTTATGACGTAGTACACAAAACGTCTTAAGACTACCTACTGGAGTAAATACACTTTAAAACTCAATTCTTAGACTAATCTTGTTGATTATCATGAATTATCGGTAATAACGCAAATTTGAGACAGTGAACGATCGAGCGTATTAGTAGCAGTCCTCACAGTTACAACTCTAATCAAGTTATCGCTTCCGGGATTACACTTAATGACACGCCCTAAACGCCACTTCGTGGGAGGAACTTTCTTCTCCCGAATTAGAACCATTTGACCGACGCTTATAGGTTCTGTTCGCAGACGCCACTTTGATCGTTGCTGAAGTGAGGTCACGTAGTCCGCACTCCATCGCTCCCAGAATGTCTCCAGCATTTGCTGATATAATTGCCACCTAGAAAGTCGGTTGGAATTTAACTCAAGTAGCGAGGGTTCCGGAACAGCCGTGATTTCACTTCCGACGAGGAAGTGACCGGGGGTTAACGCCGACAGATCATCGGGATCATCGGTAAGCGGTGAGAGCGGCCGTGAGTTCAGACACGCCTCGATCTGGCATAACAGGGTCGTAAATTCTTCGATTGTTGGAGTATGCTGTCCGAGAATTCGACGAAGGTGGTGTTTGACGCTGCGAACGCCCGCCTCCCAAAGGCCCCCAAAATGGGGAGCAGCCGGCGGTATGAATTGCCATCTCACACCTTTAATGGTGATGAACTTATTAAATTTCTGTGAGCGTATCGCAGCACCAAATGCCCCGCGTAATTCGGATTCAGCGCCTTGAAACGTAGTCCCATTATCACTATACATAGTATGAGGGAGACCACGTCGCGAAGAGAATCGTTTAAAAGCTGCTAAGAATGCGTTAGACGTATAGTCGTGAACTAATTCTAAATGCACTGCGCGCACGGCCATGCATACAAAAAGTGAAACGTACGTCAAGTGAGAATGTTTACCTCGTCCGCCAACTTCTCGAACAGAGAAGGGACCGGCATAATCCACACCACAGTGAAGGAATGCTCGTTCTGGTCTAGTAACTCGTGCTGGAGGTAATACACCCATTAACTGGGTAGCCACAGCTGCTTTTAGTCGCACACAAGTAACACAACTAGCTAGGATTGAGCGAGCAACTTGACGAGCGCGAATGACCCATACGGTCTGGCGGAGAGTTCTCAGAGTGAGCTGAAGTCCCCCATGGAGACATCGCTCATGAGCGTAGAGTACAAGAAGTCGGGTGGCTGGATGATCACTTACAATCACTGGGTGCTTTTGAGTATAAGCTAAGTTTGACCTTGTCAAACGACCTCCTACACGCAGGACTCCATTTTCATCTACAAACGGATCTAAGGGAAGCAAACAGCTAGATTTGGGCAACGAGATTTGTGACTCCAGTCTTTTTATTTCTGGGGAGAATTGTAAGTGCTGGAGTAGTTTAAGAACTTTAATTTCTGCTTCCTGAAACTGTAGCGCATTAACGCTTCTACCCTGAGAGAGAAAACTAGATTCAGGTTGTCGTTTACGAATCCATTTTAACAAATAGGCGACGATTCTAATAAGTTTCGGCCAGGTGGATGCGTGGGAAAGCAAATCATCGAACCATGACGTGACGTGAGAGAGATGAATCACGGGCTCGACTAACCTCCGATCGTCATCTCCTGAGCAAAAATGTGCAGACAATTCTAGGGTCGGCCAAGCCGAGTGCTCGCATGAAAGCCAGTCCGGACTCTTCCACCATAGTGTCGACGTACCAAGGTCTTGCGCGGACATACCACGGGAAGCCAGATCTGCCGGATTTTCCGCTGAGGGTACGTGTAACCATTTTACTTCTGGTAGTAGGGTCTGGATTTTTGAGACCCTGTTTGCTACAAAAATGTCACGCTTCGAAGGTTCGCGCCGCAACCACGAGAGGACTATTGTAGCGTCCGTCCAACAATATTGGCTCGATTCTTTATATTCGGGTATGTTATGCACTACATTCATCAATTCAGCAAGGAGTAGAGCGCCGCACAGTTCGAGATGGGGAATCGACTGTGTCTTAATGGGAGCTACTCTAGTTTTACTGGCCACTAATGCGGTAGTGATCGTGCCATTTAATTGAGTGCATTGAATGTATACCACGGCGGCATACGCTAAGCTGGAGGCATCGCAGAACCCATGTAAGGAGCTGTTATGGAGGGTAGAGCTCTGATGCGTCCAACGAGGTATGTTTGTACCTGATAAGAGAGGGAGATCTTCGTGAATTTCAATCCATTGTTGGCGTAACTCATGAGCGAGCGGATCGTCCCAGGTGAGTTCTGAACGCCACAGATTTTGTAAAAAGATCTTTGCCCGTATGACTACTGGTGATATCCACCCTAAGGGATCAAACAGGCGAGCGATCACTGACAATACTGTGCGTTTAGTAACGTCCGAGAGAGAGGACACATTGACCTTGAACGAGAAGGAATCTGACACAGGATTCCACAAAAGACCGAGTAATTTTACGCCTGGGTTTCCAGAGTCAGATAGACTCCATGCTAGACCATGATCAGAGTGATCAATGTCTGCGAGTAGTGTGTTCTCGTTGGATCCCCATTTCCGCTGACAAAAATGTGCTTGAGCTAAGAGATCACACATTTCTTGACGCATTTGTATGAGGCTTTGGTGATCGTCTGCTCCGAATAGACAATCGTCAATATATAGACATCGTTGAAGAATGTGTTTACCTAATGGGAACTGAAGGCCGTCATCGATTGCCAGCTGTTGAATGACGCGGATAGCGATATATGGGGCACACGCAGTGCCATAGGTCAACGTAATGAGCTTATATTCTTCAACTGGAGAGTTCGGGTGACATTTCCAAAGAATGCGTTGGTAATTACGATCGTCTGGATGCACCAAGATTTGCCGGTACATACGCGCGATATCTGCGCAATATACAAATCTAAAAGTGCGCCATTGACTCAAGATATTAAATAGCTCGGGTTGCAATTTGGGCCCTATCATAAGGTGCGAATTTAATGAAGTAAAATTAGAGGTCAACGAAGATGCATTAAACACTACTCTTACTTTAGTGGTAGAACGGTCAGGTTTAATTACCGGATGATGAGGGAGATACACTATTTGAGATGCAACCGGTGCATTCGAATCTACCCGTTGCATGTGGCCGAGAGCGTGATATTCGTTTATGAAATCCGAATAGCGTTGATATAATTCTGAATCCCGAGACAAACGTTTAGAGAGTGAGGTTAAAGAGCGTAGCGCTATGTGACGTGATTGCCCAATATCGATGGGAGGGCCATTCTTAAAGGGTAAGTGAACTACGTATCGGCCTGAGGGGTCACGTGAATGAGTCGTTTGAAAATGTGATTCACATCGAGCTTCTTCCTGAGACATGATCTTGACAGTAGGACACGCTTCTATTTCCCAAAATCGTGCTAACGCATCATTTAATGGGTCAGTAGTGCAATGATGCACGGAGATGGGTGCGTCATTCGCGTCGCTGAGAAGGGTGGAAGGACCGGAGAGTATCCACCCAAGGACTGTATTCTGCGCTACCGGTTCCTGGGCCTGTCCGCGCATTACGCCATCGAGAAGCAAAAACCCATATACATCCGCGCCTAGAATTATGTGCACGGGTTCATCCCGTTCAGGGTGATCGTCCGCGAGAGTCAAATTTTTAATATGTGGCCACATACATGTACTTCGATTAATTTGTGGCGCATAAGAGGTTAGTGATTTAAGAACTAGGGCTGTGGTGTGGAATACCGGACCGTTCCCGGTTTTTGGCCCGAACGAGAGTTCGGCAGTGCTAGTTGCGACTCCAGCCGAGGAGCCACCGATGCCGACTAATGAGCTTGTGGCTTTAAAAGTGCGAAGTTTCAACATCCGCACTAAATCATGCGTTATGAATGACCGCGTTGACCCTTGATCGAGGAGTGCCCGAACTTTAACCGCGCCGTTAGACGACGAACTAACCAACACGTGTGCTGTTGCCAACAGCACTTGTTTCGGACTATGAACCGCCATCGTGGTTGAATGCAAGGTGACAGCATCGGTTTCACCCTGCTGTTCAGATACGGAATTATTTGATAATGCAATATCTGTTGACGTATTCGAATGCGCGAGCGATTGCATCCCCGACGGTCGATGCAAGAGTGTGTGATGTTTGCCCTTACAATGAACACACACATACGTACTAGTGCACTGATTTACACGATGCTTTGAACCGAGACAATTCATACAAAGTTTTAATTCCTTTGTCCGATCAATACGAGCTTGAGGTGTCATTGACTTAAACCTAGCACATCTATAAATTGAATGAGATTGCGTACAGACTGGGCAATGAGCGGTAATTACTGCGTGGACTTGCGTTTTCGATGTATAATCTGACCGTTTCGAAATTAAACTAGACGCGCTCTTTATTTTAGCACAAGCTTCTAATCCGCGAATTCGCGCTGCTAGAAATTTATCGAGTGTCGAAAAATGTGGGAACTCGTTTGTTTCCCCTAAATGCAATTCCCACGCCTTACGGGTTGCATCGTCGAGCCGCTCAATTACGAGACAAGTTACTAAATCGCTTACTCCATGCGCACCGGGAGTAACTTCCGCGGCCGGTTTTGACACATTGACAAACCGTTTTTCATTTTCAAGCCCCGTGATGGCTTCCGTGACACGATTACGTAATGCGCGAAGTGAATCTAGAGAGTCCGGTTTGACATGAGGAATCGAAAATAATGATTTAATATGCGCAGCAACAATTAATCTCGAATTATCGTAACGCGATTGAAGCAAAGTCCAAGCAGTATCAAAACTTTCCGGAGCAAAAGTAATATTTTTCAATAAATCCCGAGGTTCACCCGAAAGACTTGATAATAAATAATGCAATTTTTGCAACGGATCTAGAGCTTCATTGTTTATAATAAGCGATTCGAAATACGCAGAATATTTCGCCCAATCTGTATAATTACCGGTAAAATTCGGCATCGTAATCTTTGGCAGATGATCCAGTCGAATTTGACCTTGATGTCGTCCTTGAAGATTAAATACTGGTGGAGGCCCTCGAAACATTTGAGAAGCAGACACTGCAGGGTTCACCTTTTCGTGAAGAGTGGCGAATAAATCAATTCCATCAAAAAACAGTTTTTCATATGAGTTAAACTGTGTGTCCTTGAAATAGTCCAAATTTGCATCCGAATCACTTGCAAGACACACTAATCGTAGGTGAGTGTCAGTACACACGGCCCAAGTCTCATTAAAATTCTTCAATCGATAATTTAAAACACTTTCTAACGGCAGTTGTTCTTTTTGTGCAACTTGATGTAATGAATCAAGCTGTCGTTGTAGGGAGTCGACATGTGCCGCTTGTTGTCGTAATAAATCTGACACGGTAGTTTGAAATGTCTCATCATGTGCACTCATTATGTATTTTGGAATAATAACGTGAGAAAGAGAGATCTCTTACAAAAAGATAGAGAGAGATGCAAATTGTGACCCAAATGCGAGGATTGTCGTCTATTTAGTGAAGAGCGAAAATGCGGCTGTTGAAGTAACACGAAAAATCCAAAGTTGTTCCCAGTGACGCGCACACTGCGAGAGTGCGAATCCGTTCGAGCGTGAACGGGCAAGCGTCGACTACTAGGACGCGTGGGGGCACGCTAGAGTAAAAGCGTGCACGAGAACGTGAGAGCGAGAGAGAACGCGATAGTAGGAGAAGCCCGAGGTGCAAAGACGCACTGTGCGCAGGAATAAAGACGCCGATCACGTGACGTCTCTGATTTCCGACGAGACCACGAAAGAAAATGGCGACCGGGAAAGAAATTTTCCACGAGGTCTTAAGGAATCCGGCACTATACAGACTATGTCTGTTTTTTCATGTTTTTAATGTTTTTCAGCACTTTTACACTGCTAATCCACTGAGCACACGCGTAGATCCTGGCAGGATCGCCAATAATTGTTCAAAATGGAACGCGTGGAGAGAAAAAATTGGTCCAAGACACACGCGTGTTCGTTTGCGTAACTGAAATTTGTGTTTATTGAAATTTAACTATTTTGAATCGCGCAACTTGCGGTACAGTTTCGTGCGAGCGCAAAGTTAACACGTACATAATATAATTTCGGAAATTGCCGAACGAATTTAATGCCGATTGTGCCGAATTGGGAGAGCGCGGTCTCATCTGGCCATTAGCTGATATGCGACTGACTAACATGGCGGCGAACGCGAGTTACATCAAAGAGCGCGATGGCGCTAGTGGCGCTCGCTTCGAGAAAAGGCGCGACATGCTGACCGAATCGTGAACAAATTGGAAGTATTTTGCAACAACGCTTTTAATAATATGTACCTAATGTATCCGATTTTCAGGTTTATATATGAATATATTAATTTTTATAGGATTTTATGTATAATTAGCAGTGTTTCATAATAGGTGTACTGATTTATTACAGGTACCTATTTATGAAACAGCTGTACCTGTCAAAGTGAACAATTATATGTTATACATATTTGTGTGTATATATAATTGTAAATTTAACGAATTTTACAACAATTATTTGAATAATATGTGCCTAATGTATTTCATTTTTAGTTTTGTATACGAATTTTACAGTTTTTATGAGATTTTACATATATATTAATAGCGTTTCATAATAGGTACACCGGTTTATTACAGGCACCTATTAATGAAACAGCAGAAAAATGTGTTACGTATATAACGTACAATATGTGTTTGATACGGCCCTATATATGAAACACATTTTCAGACTCAATAACGTTTAATTTTCTCTATGATGAGTGCCGTTTTTCAGTTATTTCGAAAATATTGCAACGAACAAGCATCCACGCCCAGAAAAATCAAAGTTAAAATACGAAAGACATCAAATATTTCCAGACAATGAAAACCTAACCTTCAATATGTATTGTAGTGTTTCATAATAGGTACAAGTATATCTGTACAGTTTTTTATTAATTTAATTTTTTCTCATGCCAAACTAATATTTTAAAATTTATTTTATGTTCAGGAGGGTTTTGCCCTTCTCGTGGTAGAAAAATTAGGACCAGCAGAATTCACATAACTCCAGTTTTACTCAATATACAAACCCTATACATATTTGTTTCATAATAGGGACATCTACCTTACCGTAAGCAAACTTGAAAAACGAAGTTCTGACAGATAAAAGTACAAGTTTTCACAAAATTTCGAAAAAACATAGATTATTAATCATAATAAATTTCGTTCAATATTTTACAAACAGTTTTGTGCGTGTTTGAAGTGATTCAGGGAAAATATTTTTTAATTTCTCTACTGACTACAGAATACCAGCAGAACCATCTTAAAAAGAAAGTATTATTGAAATATTTGCAGTCTTACGAGATGTTTTAGGTTTCTTCGTCTTCCTTAGATCGTCGCAAAATCTCCCAATCATTCCTGGTATTTGGGATTTATAGATGATAATATCTTCCTTACTCAATGGGGGCTCCAATCCACTTGCCCAATATCCGAAAGCCTCTGAAAATAGCGGTACATATAACCAATATTAAAAATACCTATTATAAAAAATTTATAAAATAGCACACAGAAGCAATTAAGTTGAAAGGAATTTTATTTACCCAAGTTGACAATATTAACTTTCATTACGAAATGTACGCCTTTGCATTAATATACAGGGTGTCCCGCAACTCGCGGACCGAATTACAGGTACGTATTCTACGTGAAATTTCAAGAAAAAAAGTCTTGTACCAAAACTGGATGTAAGGCTCAGAATCTAACTGACGAGCCATTAAAGTTTAGAAAAAATAATCATTGTTTTTGCAATATCTCGGCTCATTTGGAAGTCAACTTAACAAACCGGGGCTCATTTTGACGATATTTTCAAGCTTTACAATTGGTTTTTGCGCCACTTTGGCCTACAATGAATATTTCTCTTGTTATAGTCATAAGAAGGGGGAACAATGCCAACTCTTGCGGTTTTTCGCGTCGAACTCATTTTGCTAAAAGCTAACGGAATACCACACTTGACGAAGTTGTCGATTCGATCAAAATTGAGTCCACGAAGAGCCTCTTAGCTCTTTTCATGCCAAACGGCCATAAATTTGTTATGTTTTTCAAGTGAATATTTTTCTGTGCAATGGTAAGCAAAAAAATTCCAAATCATATTTTCTTACATACTGTTGTCTGTACCTTTTAAATCTGCTATTAGTTCTTTTTCTATGACGTTAAATTTTTTCAAAATGGCGGTTACAAAAAAACGTGTTTTTTTTTCATTTCTTTATTTTTTTAATGTACTGGCTACGAATGTTCCCGTTGTCGGATCGGTTCTAGCGTCTGGATCCTGTGGAATAATCACCATAGCCAAAGGTTAAGTGGTGTAGGATGTCAAAATTCAAAATAGCCGATTTAGTGTGGCGGCTTTTACACGCATTTTTCGCGTTTTTTCCCGGGATTTTATATTATTATATTTCCGGGATTTTATAAGGATGAAATCGAAGACAATATAATATTTTCCGCCATTTTGAATTCCATGTCATCTTGTATTGTTATTTTCTTGCATAAGCGATAATAAAGTATGACAAAATATATAACAAATCCATTCAAAAAGTAAACGTCATGGACTAAAAACACAAAAAAAACGTGAAAAATGCGTGTAAAAGCCGCCATATTGGATCGGCCATTTTGAATTTTGACATCTTACACCGCTTAAATTTTAGCTATGGTGATTAATCCACTTAACGAATAAGAAAAAAGCGAATTTGAAAATTATCACGCCATTTCTTTTCGAAAACAATGAAAATTTTTCTAAACCCCTCACTAACATCCTTGGGATGTCTGTACACCGATTTATATTAAAATAGACGATTGCCTCCACGCTACAATTTTTTCAAATCTTAGCGAATGAGGAAAAATGCGATTTTGGAAATTATCCTCTCATTAGTTTTCGAAAAAATAATGGAAAGTTTTCCAAATTCTTCAATAACATTCTTGAAATGTCTGGACACCGACTTACATTAAAATAGGCGATTGCCCCCCCCCCCCACCTAGAAATCTTGTAAAACTTCGCGATTGATAAAAATATGCGATTTTGGAAATTATCCCATTTTTTTCGAAAAAATAATGAAAATTTTTTCAAACTCTTCACTAACATTCTTGGGATGTCTGGATATCGATTTACATCAAAATCGATAATTGCCTCCCCTACAATATTTTTAAAACTTAGCGAATGATTAAAAAAAGGCGATTTACGATATTATCCCAAATTTTTTTTTCTCCAAAGTAATGAAAATTTTTCCAAACTCTGTACTACAAAATAGCAAAACTTACCTTGCACACATAATATCTTCTCAGGTGGCAAGGGAATTCGGGGTTCTTTTACAATCGCTCGATTTGACGTCTTTCCCGTCACAGAACCCTTCGTCAGCAACTCCTCCCCAATTATTGAACGTGCGGCATTACGGACAAACAATGAAACGCTACCAGCGGCATTAACGCATATGGCGTTCCACTGGCTTTCTGGTATCCAAATGCCTTTCCCCATGTGAATCTGAAATAATGGACGTTTTTGAGAATGTCTGATTTGTGCCATAATGTGAATACCGTATTTACCCCAGTATAAGACCCCCCCCCCCCCCCTCCAGGATTTTTGAGGATGAAATGGCAAAAAAGGTTAATTTCATTATAAGCCTAAAAAATTATCAAAAAATCTGAAACTAATCATTTTGAAATACATTCTTAATTTTATTGTTGAGTAATATTACCATTAAACATTTACCAATTGAAACAATACATCATAATTTTTAAATCTGTAAATGCATCTTTTGGCATCTATTGCCTCTACCGGAATGACAGTAGTTTCTAACAATGTTATCACAATGTTACTTTATAAATACAAAGTCACTAGCATTTTAATCAAATAACCCTAAATTTTACATTTTGATCCGATAACATCAGTTATACTAATAGAGCATTTCACGTTATGACGTATTCTGGGGAAAATGGCCGAGAGCTGGAGAACAGATTAGGCAAAAGGTACCAGAGTGGGTATACGTCATAACGTGAAATGATGATGAACATTTCTGCCAACTTAATTCGCTACTGCCAACAAAACGCGAAAAACCCGCCAATCCACAAAGTTTCCAACCTCATTTTCCTTGCGCACGCTTACAATCCCCCCCCCCCTCCCAGTATTTATGTAACGAAGAGTGAAAAATGGGTCTTATACTCTGGTAAATACGGTAATTTTAACAGTATTAAAATGAATTTAAAATTGACGTTGCCAAGTCATGTTCATATTTGTATACTTAAGGTGGTTCTACAGCTGCTCGGTTAATAACGTCAATACCTAGTCTGAAATATTCAAATTAAAGAGAAACTAGATATATTTTCAAGTCCAACTCTATTTTAGGGTGATTGTTCGCTTTTTTGCTATTACACGTAAAGTTTAAGAAAAAATTATTTCATAATTGGGCGAGAATTCTCAACAATAGAATTGGACCTACACTTGTAGCCTTCACATTTTTATTCTTGTGAATTCTCGACCAATTCTGAACTGATTATGCCGAAATTTGATGCATGTTCAAAATGCATATAATCGCCTTGTAATAGATTTGGACTTGAAAGTGTCTCCAGTTTATGTTTTATTGGAATATTTACGATAGGGATTGATGTTATCAACTGGTAGTCTTTTGCTGATCCTGAACGTTCTACTAAGCTGTTTCTTAATGGCATGTGAAGTGATTGTACAGGTACAATGAATGTTTCGGTTTTTTGAACACACGTATGTTTTGTGAAAAGAAATGTTTATAACGCATTTTCAAACGACTAATAATATCATAGCACGACTAATGAAAATCTACTTTACGTAGATAATTACAAAAAATTATGATTTTACGTTTATGATAATCATCCATTGAATTAATTTTATTTTTACAATTGCACATCATTACCGTATTGTCGTTATCATTTATGGCCCCAATTGGTCGTTCGATTTTAATTTTAATCGAACTGTCGCACCGAGTGTCGCTTTTCCCTTCTGCCTCTAAAATTAATACAATAAATACTTTTAATATTTTCACATGTCCTGTCCATAATATGTGCACAGAAAAAATGTCGGCGCTGTTCCTCCAAATTCGGGAGCAAACCTTAATAAAGAGATTATTTTATGTTTATTTTGTTTCGTTTCGTCATTACAAATGTTAATGTAATATTTGTAGACTTTGAAATGGTTTAAAAAATTTTAAAAATGATACACATTTTTTTTAACAACTATATGCATGAATTTCTGAAACTTTTAAACCAGTTTAAAGTGTAAAAATATTACACGAACATTTGCAATGATGAAACGAAACAAAATTCATATAAAATAATCTCTATTTGTAATGTTTCATCGTATTTCATTAACTGAATTATGTTTTGATCGTGTATGTCCCCGGATTTGGAGGAGCAGCGCCGCCGAAATTTTTTCTTTGTGCGAACAAAACATCAGAAGCCATCAATTCGTTGCCTCTTACGAAGACTCGTGCATTTCAAATTTCGCCCATGTTATTTAAATAGGGAAAATTTGAAATGCACGAGTCTTCGTAAGAGGCATCGAATTAATGTATACTCACCATCTGTAATTGTGACGCCGAATTGTGCCAGAAGAACCTCTTGCAGCTGGAGGTTCAATGTCGAAATTCTGCGACAATCGGAGCGAAGTTTTCTCAATTCTGTCTCTTGTTCCTGTATTGTTTGGAGATAAACTTGGACAATGTCCGCAGCATTGCCGTTAATCCTGTCTGGCAAACTGGTCACATTTTTTGATGTGTTAAATTCCTGAAATGCATATATGAAAACTAGTGGCAGAACTGAAACTGAACATTTTTAAAACTTCGATCTCTGCTGCAGGTCAGCCGAAGCATTAATACATAACATGGCGTAGGAGCAACCTCTGAATATCGAAATATTCATTTCACAACCTCAAATAGCAGCGTGTCTATTCCCAAAAACATTGGTTCGTATTTTTGCAGAAATAAAGGCAAAAAACGTGATTCTTTTCACGTTTGTTCATCTTTTACGGCATCACCGTTGATTTCAAAAAGAAAGTGCATATAAATTTATCGAAATCTGTTTGTCAATTCTTAACCAGACAAACCTCCTGAACCCTTTGTGTCACGATTTGTACGATGCATCTAATTCATTTGAAAGTTGGTATACAGAGGTTTTTGAGGTCGCTGATTAGGAATTTGTGGTCAGATTTTCGGAATTCAAAATGGCGGACGCCATCTCCAATGTGTTACATCTTCCAAATGAAATAGTACATTACGATACGAATGCGCAAAGTAGGTATTTCCCAGCGAAGCGAGGGTGACAAAAAAGCGAGTGTGGGAACACCTACGCAGCGCACGAGTATCGTATACTATTTTTCCTATTAAGTGCGCAAAGTTCGACATCTATATACAACATTTAAAGTGGTGGTGCAAGGGCGGCGGAGAAGGGGGGTTCGGGGGGGGGGGGGGGGAGCAGAGCCCCCCCGACCGAAAACAGTAATTGTAAATGCTTTTGTAATAAATAGACTAAATTTATTAATATCTATGTAATACATTATTTATTATCGTTATTACTGTTAATTGTTACAATGCAATTACTAATTTGAACAAATTTTAATGAATTTAAATAATTATTCGTATTTGCGTGTTCGGGTACATTTTGAATGACATTACTATTTCAGATAGAATTAACCTACACCTATCGTTTCTAAGAACAGCGATTGAAAAGTAAAACAAATGAAAGTTTTGACAGGTCTATTCTGCATGTCTGTATACCTAGAGCGCTACTTTACCGCATGCAAAACTTCATTACCGCACGCAAATTTTCATTACCGCACGCTAATTTATAAGATCAGTAAAGTGTGGGAAAGTGGTACTTTGCACACGCAAATACGTGCGCAAAATCGAACTTTACGCACTATAATAGGAAAAAAATGTTATCGTATTCTAAACAAAATTGTCAAGTGAAAGTGCCTCCTATGATTTTCGTGTAAATCGCATTGCTTCCGAAAAAAAAAATTCCGAAATTTCCATAATGCAATGATGCGACGCAAATCATGGAAAGTTAGGACACTTTTTTCATGGAAACAGTGCTGTTTAGATGAAAATCATAAGAGACACTTTTTCTTGACAACCATACTTAGAATATACGGTAACATTTTTGCCAGTTGCGAAATTTAATAATTCAGAGATGGCATCCGCCACATTGGATCCGGCATTTTGAATTTCAAACTTCTGACTTCGAATTCGTAATTCGTGAAACGATATACGTATGAACGATAACTTTCCGATATATGTTAATAGGGGGAATTTTTTCATAAACGATTTGCTTCAAAAAATACGGTAATTTGTTGGTATATTATTATTGATAATTAAGTAATGTTATTGAAAAATGTTTCAACTTGGTTTGTATATCTTAGTTAAATACCTTATCCTTATAGAAATTAAACAATGAAGTGGTGCCAGAATAAGAAATGTAAAAAATGTTTTTGACCCAAAAAAAAAAATTTTTTTTCGATAAAATGGAATTTTTCAATTAATTCAGCACCACTGCATTCCTCGTCAAAAAGGACGCCAGAAATAATTTTTTCAAGTTTTTTAAAGATGTACTTCATACAGCACATTTCGTTGCCGAACCCTTCCCTTGAGCTTAAAAATTAATATGTTTGAAATGTATAAGATATTAGATACATATTACGTGAAAAAAAATTGAGTCTTGCATGACTTTCGTAAAAATTTCTTATCAAGTGAAAACGGACCTCATTTGTAGAAATCACCACATATCATGTGGAGTTAAAACGGTCCTTACGTCACAAATCAAATTTTCGTGAAAAAATATCTCAAAGTTAACAAATCGATATTGATACTCCAATATTATTGAAAAACTATTACATAGATAAATCTCTTCCATTTTTTCATTATTGCCTGTCAATATCGACTTGATAATTTTGAGATCGTTTTTCTTGAAAATTTGATTTCTGCCTTCAGGTCCCTTTAAAATGTCACGTATTCTATAAATTTAATATAAATACATCTGATTGTGTAGCACAGGATGATACAGTCACTACCTTTTCGGACACGATTTTTGTTTTTTTCGGTGGCACAAGTATGGGTTCCTTGACACAAAAGCAGAATTATCCACATAGATATTAGGAATTGATAATTGAATGAATGTTCTCCTCCTCCTTTGGACTTTCAGGTCGACAATGTAAGCGGCGGCCACGTTGCTTAAGAGAAGGTTCTCCTCAAGCGACCCAAAAATATGCCAATTTTCTTTATTTTTTTTCTCAGGGACGAATACATATAAACTATTCTAACGTTTTGACATTTATTTGCAATTTATTTAAATATAACACTAAATTTTTTTGGCGCCTAATATGGCCGACAAATTTCTATACGCCAGCTGCAATGGGGCCGCTTCAGCAAAAGGTGACCTGCTGGCCGGTGGGTTTGTCGCCGTAGGAACCATCTGAAATGAAAAATCCAAAGATTTTCTTAAAATATATGATATTTGTTGGAGCTTGAATCGTGCGTAAAACTCGATTTTACGAATATTTCGCCCTTGTTGCATAATAGTACTTTTCGATATAAGGGCGTAAAGTTCAACTTTACGTACCGATTTTAACATGGGATTTAGATAGGGCGGTGCGTAAAGTTGAATTCTTACGCCCGAATATCGAACACTATTTTTTTATATATGTATGCGTAAAGTTCGTGGGCCTTTTTCGAGTGCGTAAAGGACGACTTTACGCACGGAAAAAAGTGCGTAAAGTCAAATTTTACGCATACTATATCAAAAAATACTATTTTGATTCAGTAGGCGTAAAATGGCCACTTTACGCCTCGTTTTCGATTATTTTAAATATAGTGTCTTCGACCCTGTAGTTTTTGTCTGAGTTCGTTTCATGTACTCCGCGACTTACCTATAGGCTCGGGAATTTTCGACCAATCGACTTGACATTTTCACACACTACTTGGAACTACATTTTGAAGTGTACAACGTCCGGGGATATCTTAAATTTATATTTAAAACTTTTTTATTAACATTTTTATATCAATATTTTACCTAAATTTAAAATTAATTTTTTATTTCAAACAGCAATATTTCTACGAATTTTACTTTTTGTTCATTTTCTCAAGCTCTACAGTAGAAAATGTAGTTTTAAATGTTGTGTGAAAATTTCACGTCGATCGGTTGAGAATTTTTGAGAAAACGTAATATTTAATTGTTTGTGGAATGACGCCATGTTGTCGTCAATTACGCCAGCAACAATTTGTAAGTATAAGCGTATGTAAAATCAAGACCAATTTGTGAAAATATTCCATACATTTGGTTTCCTTTCAAAGAATTACGAAAAATATGGTATTAACGTTTTTAGTAAAATGCGTAACATTTATTACCGTATCTTTTGTTTGCTCCTCTTTTGCTTCACCTGCCTCAGATTCACTCTCGTCAAACTTTGGAGGAGGTACGACCACACGCTTATATTTCATTTTCTCGTTCACCTCATCGAGTGACTCTGTGAAAAGAGGATGTAAATAATTAGTCTCTCATAGACACATTTTTAATATTATAGGTAAAACTTACAACTTTAAATGTTAAGTTTAACCGTTAGTCCCAACACATGGGTCCTTTTCGACCCGGCTTCAGATTTAGATAGTCCCCCCCCCCCCCCCCCCCCCACCCAACAACAGAACTCACACTCGAGATTTTTGTATCCTGTCGGACCCGATTAATATATTTATGGTAAAAACAATCCACAAATCGCTACAATATTACAACAAATGGGCAACTTGACCACGACAATCATAGTGTCACGTCACTGCGACCACCCACAAAAGAATAACTTTTTCGGAAAACCGATAGGATTAAAGATTAGAAATCGATACATGTAGTGCACTCAGAAATACATTTAACTTTATGACCCTTTTCTTAACGCTCACTAAAAATTAAGCACGTAGCGTAGATTTCTATTCTGAGAAATCTTCATTGCCACCGAAATTCTTTATAGACAATTACTGGTGTAACGCATGTAATGGTGCTAAAAGTTGTACGGATACTCCTACGCAACTTTTAATGGAACACAAAAAAGATGCCACCCGAAATTCTTGGAAATCATTTAACCAGTTTTATTTTTTCTTAGACAATTCTTAAACGAATTCATTAATAGCAACATTAACAAAATCTCGATAACTGCATGGTCATTTTTAACTCCAAACTCGCGAATCTCAACCCGATCTGAATGTTGCTACTCATGAATTCCCGACCTTTAAACAATATTCTTTTTATTTTATATTTTTCCTTATCCTGTAAAACTTTCAGCCTCAATCATAATAATCCTAATGGTTCACCTAAATAAAAAAGCAAACAATTTATTATCAACCAAATATAACAATTATATTCTACAAAGAGTGAGTTTTCTTCTCTTTTGCAAACAACAATTGTAAGAGATTGAACAAGGTGAATGGAAGTTGTAATAATTATTAATAACTTCGCACCAAACAACGATACAACTTCCATTCATTTTTGTTTAATCTCCAATTTAGCTAACCTGTAATAAATAATTGACAGTAAAAAGGAACATTATTGAAAACACTTTATAGCAACAAATTGGAGGAAAATTACTTCCTCTCGCTCTACAAGTTTCTATCTCTCGCTCGACAGTTTTCCGTTTCTCGCTCGATCACCGTTAATTGCCCTTTCCACCTGGAAAAACCATATAAAAAGGGACCCGCGCATCACTTGGACCAGAGAGTGCGCACTGACAAACTGACTGACCAATCGTTTATTCAGTTTTAGCTCTCCCTAGTTTTCTTTTAAAGGAGCAACGGACCCCGACTTCATCTTTTTTAAACGACCAGACCCTGCCATCATCAAAATAAAAAAAGGAAGAGAATCTGGTATAAGTCCATCCGGACTTAAAATAACCACACGGTCGGATCAACGTCACGAGGCCTTCCCAGGGTGCACCAAAGACTCTCCAAAGAAAAAAGAGTAAGATTTATTTTTGATTTCCCCTTTTTTACTTTTCCTCTCCACGATTAACAATATTTTCCCTCCCAAAATTACAGGTACGTTTGAATATGTGAGACGAGCAAGCGTACCTACCCGAGATATTTTTGTTTTCTTATTTTAATCCCAATTGTTACCTTGAGACGCGTTGCCAAAATAGGCAACATTAGGGACCATTTTTTTATTTTAGGAGCGACCGGATTAAAATTCTGGGTGTCGCGGGAATTGACCTGCTGACTACCGGAATATTAATTCCTAGCTCGTAGGGCCTCCTCCCACCACATAATCCAATTTTCTTTATTATTATTTTCTTTTACATATTATTCGTTTTTTTTCGTCAAGTAGGATATCCAACTAACTCTTTTTCCAATATAATAACTTTCAGTGAAACAACGGCGACGGGGGGCCGGACGTAAGGTCCAGGCGGAGCGCGCGGAACGAGAAATCCGCGAGCTCAAACAGCAGCACGAGCGACGAGTTTTGGAAGTTTACCTCCTCCTAATCGCGAAAATACTGTTAATTCAACCTCCATTACCGAAATAAATTTGTTTTCACTCTTAAACCATTCTTGCTTCTCTTTTTTATTATTCGACCTTTCCCTCTTACAATGTCAGGGACACACGCAGCCGACCCCCGCTCGCCAGAACTCGAGTAACCTTTAGTTACTCAGCCCTTTTACGATCCAACAGGCATCTTATTCTCATGAGATGTTTGCCGGGTCGTAACATAAAATTGGTGACAGCGACTCTAGTGCGGGGACCTGTATGTGGTCCTGAAAACAATACGGGAAACAGCGGAGGTACAGAAACTCGTCGCACGTTCTGAATAATAATACGCCTTGCCTTGACATTTCCATTTTAGATACATACAAGAAAAAATACTCACAAAATTAAAACTTGCTAATAAATGTGGCAGTAGGTTAACAATTAATTTATTAGTTTAAATTTAATCCAATTACAGATAAATTAATTGATTAATTTAATTTTGTAACGTTGTATTTTTCCTTTATTTAATTTCTCCTAAAAAAATACAGGTACATACAAATAAACTGCACAAAAATTTTTATTATGGGACGCGACCCAAAAATGCGGTTTCCGCTGGACTGGTATGATCGTTACTTTTCCACACTTCCTCGCTATCTTCCTCGCGACCTAAGTCAGCCACTCACGCTCACTTCCAGTTTCTAATTTCTCCCCATCCATTCACGAATTAAAAAAAAAACGATTTTCCAACTTTAACTCGCCACTCTCCACTTCCGGTCTAACAATCACTCATCTCAATCATCCAACAGACAACAAATATCACACGAATCTCCCGTGCCTCTTTCGCCACTTCCGGTCCGAATCATTAAATTTTTTTTTGTCATCCGATTCTCATTCATTTAATTTTTCGGCTATGCCGCCTTACCTTTTCTCTCTTTTCCTCTTCCTGTATCTCCTTCTCTCGCTCTATCTCCCTGTCACTCTCCTTCTCGCTACTCTCCTATCTCTCTCTCTCTCTCTCTCTCTCTCTCTCATTACCACTCTTCTTTTTTATCTATCTACCTCTCTTGTACCCTCACCTCACTCCACCCCACGACCACACAATCAAATTTCAAACCGTCAACTTTTTCCACCGAGCGACGCGACTAATCTCTTTCTTCCTTCGACTCTCGCTATCACGGCCGTACTAAATTTTGAAAATCGCAATCGGTACTGACCGATGACGATTTTCCACCTCTCTCGCTTATTTCCTTTAAATTTTGAATAGTGCATTGGTGCGTAATATACCGCGCTAGTGTGTGTAGCGCCTGTATACATGCACACACGCGTGGTCAGCTAGCCGATAGTCACCTCTCCGTCGCACGATGAGAGACGCCGTCGCCGACACAACAAACCGGCGATCGACGGGAGAGATCGAGCGTCCTTCTCTTACCACTACCCGGGCCGGCGCAACTCGCATGCCTCTCGCTCCCACTGCCGAGAGAGAACTTGCAGTTATTACGACGCGTATTGTTTTCGCCCAAATATAATTAATATTGTAGCAATTTTGTATCGTTAATTAATATCGTGACTTTGTCACAATCCCCTCCCCTAAACCGGAATATCCCTTGGATATTAGCATATTGAAGTTTTGATCGATCAATGATCGCAATTTTTTTTTTTTAATGTTTAAACAATCTAAAATAGCAAAAAAATAACTTCCTACAAAGGAAAAAAGGTTTACATGAGTCCAAAATTGATTACAGACGAATTACATTCCGTCGAAAAATCGATCAAGTTCAGGCGGACGAGGCGTACATTTTACAAATCCATAACTTTTGTAAAAATAATTTCTACCAGTTTTAACTAATAGAGGGTATTAATATAACCGTAATTAATCTACGGTTAAAAGCATTAAGCTACAGTATGGTCGGAAAGTGTTTATTTCCGAACTTCTGTCCGGCGAAAAATCGATCAAGTCCGGGCGGATGAGACGTAAATTTTACAAGTCCATAACTTTTGTAAAAATAATTTCTACCAGTTTTAACTAATAGAGGATGTTAATATAACCGTAATTAATCTACGGTTAAAAGCATTAAGCTATAGTATGGTCGGAAAGTGTTTATTTCCGAACTTCTGTCCGGCGAAAAATCGATCAATTAGAGGCGCCGTCTAAAATTCGTCATAAATTGAGGTTATTGAGGTGTAAAGTCTGTAACCTCATTTCGTTCAATTTTCCAATATCATGTTTTTATTTCAATTTTTAATTTAAATACAACATCAGAAGATTAAATTCGTGTTGAAATCGATAAGAGTGAGTTTTTGATCCTGTTTTTGGGTTGCTGAATATAAATTTTACATTCGGTTTGCTCTCTCATATCTTCTCTTCGTTACGTAGAAATTCATGGCTTTTCATACTAATTAAATTGTATATATTTGAATTCAGGAATTTTTTTTATTTATTTGTTTTTTGAGCTGCCTTCATAATATCTGATCCCTTTCTCAGCTATCAAAAATAAACTTGTGGTTGAAAAGTGAAAAATTTAAATTGTATTGTTTGTCTTATTTGCCGACTACAAACCTTTCAATAATATAATACGTATAAGTAACTTTCTTTTATGTATATCTGCTATTATTTTATGGATATGCAACTGCAGAATATTAGAATATAAACATGGGCACATAAGTAATAAATTGAGAAAAAATCGGTTACGAACACAGTATTTATTGTACTTATTTATTACCGCCTACCTTTAATTATTTCAATATCATCAATTTTTATTGCCTATGGAAGCGTAAGGATATTGTGATTTTTGCATATTTTGTGAAAGAACCAAATGATCGAGTATCACTTGGAAGTTGTCTAGAGCGTCATATTTGAATTTTGTAGTTTAAGCAGCTCTCAACGTTGCCACATCGCACGATCGACGCAGTGGGACTTGTGCGCATTGGGAGAAAGAGTGAGAAGGCGATACAGCTGTCTCTTTCTCGCGCAGGAACGCCCTTAAGTGTGCCAACAAAATTTATGTAAAAGGAGTCCATAAAAAATGTTGGTTGGAGGATATATTAAACGCTGAAAATGTTATTGATCTTGAAGTTTTGGACTGCCCATCTCTGACAAAACTGAAGCAACAGCAGCAATATTAATTGTCGGAGAAATGTAAAAGCCATACGATTAATGGAACTTACACTAAAGAAAATGTACAAATACTTAAAAATTGAGTATTGGGAAATCTACTGGAACAGCCTGCATCTCTTCAACGTTCATTAAGGATTTATTACGAAGTGCAATGTCTCGCATTGATGGAAACAAAAGATATAGAATGTCTACCGATCGATTTCATCTGCATGTTTGCTGAACGACAAATTGAAGAAGCATGGACCTGCTTTCGTCGACGATGTTATAAACATTTCGAATCAAGCTATGATATGATAGATGGTGAACCGTCTATGATTAAAGACTGCATCAGTTGTCAAATTAAAAGCGATGCATTAGTTGACGATATAGAAAATATAAACTAGTGTTGGCGTGGTGCCTCGCTCGCTTCGCTCGCTTAGAAACTTCGACCCAGTGGAGAGTCGGCTATTCCTTAAGACTCGTTTGTTTACTAACAGCTTTCAATTATATTATAAAATTATATTGATCTTCGGGGGTCCAATCATATTTAGGTCCAAGTGGCTTCGATAGATATGTTACAACAATATAGTGTTTCTTATATGTATGAAAATTGAGAATGATTAACAACTATGATCTATGGCCTGAGTCGACGTAAAATTGAAAATGAACATTTTCAAAACTTCGACCCCGACAACAGGCCAGTCGAAGTATTAATAAATAAAAGTTGCAAAACACTTGCTTCATCCATTTGTATTCTAATAGACTATTCGATGCATATTCCATGTTTGCTGTGTTTTACTAATTACTGTCTGTATTATTATGATCTTATATATATATATATATATATATATATATATATATATATATATATATATATATATATATACAATATATATACATATAATTCGTCACAGATATCTTGAAAGTGTCGAAAAGATCTCTGACGGATATCTTTTAGATACTATTAGACATCTTGGACTTCCGGTTTGGAATTAGCGAGTGCTGACAGCATAAAATCTAATAGAGGAAATCAATAGAAATATCTCGGTGTACTCATTAAAAAAACTTTTTATATTGAGAAAAAGTGTACGCAGGGGACGTAGACCCGATACGACTGTCTAAGTTGCAATTTAATTGTGCAAATTAGGAATATTGGTCGAAAGGGTGTTTCCTGGGGTACATAACCTCAATTGTAGGAAATTGGCGCGAAGGAAAATTCCACCAGGTGGAACTTGGTTCCGATAATCGCGTCCGGACCGGACGTTTCGACAATCAAAACTTCGCGAAAACCACGGAGATTGAGTAGGAGGCTCGGAAAAGGAGCAGGCGACACCTGTACGCGGAAGAAGCTAATAGACGGGTGAAGCCAATTCTCAACAGTAGTAGGAGTACACCAGGTAAGAAAGCTGTAGGAAGAAAGTGTGCAACAAATGGATAAAGGGAGGGAGGAGAGCAAGAATAGTGGGAAAGAAAGTTTGGCGAGCTTGCCGATAGAAGTACCGGAGCAGAAAGTCAAGCGGTGGGTGAAACAAAGGGGGGCGAGTGGTAGTGGGGAAGGTGAGAATAGCGCGACGAAGGTAAGGAGAGGAAGACCGACGAACGCCGAACGGCTGGCTAGGGAGCGAGATAGTAGCGCTTCGTCTCGAGCAAGTTCTCTGTTTAAAAGAGACAGGGAAGGGGACATAGAGGATACTGGATCGGTCGGAAACATTGAAGAACAAGCGGTAAAGAAATCGAAAATAAAGTCTAGTGAAATGGAGGAAAGAATTATGAAGAGATTAGATGAACAAATAAAGATGTTTACCGAATTCAAGAGAGAAATGTTGGAGTGATATCGAGAAATGGAAGGAGGAGCAAAAACGGGAATTGGAAGTATTGAAAAAAGAAATGAGAGAGGAGATGGAAAAATGGAAGACGGGACAACATCAGAGAATAGCCAGATTCGACGAGAGTAATGAAGACTTAAGAAGAAGGATGGGAGCGATTGAGAAAAAATGGGAAGAGCAAGAGAAAAATGAGAGAAGATGCAATTTCGTGATTAAGGGGGAAAAACAGAGGGAAGACAAGCGAACGAGATTGCAGTGGCGGTGCTGAAGAGGTTAGAAGTGGATAATGTAGTGAGGGTGAAAGATGCTTTCAAAGTGGGAAATGACATGTGTGTGGTGAAACTAAATAATCTAGAAGAAAAAGGGGTAGTGATGAGAAATAGGAGTAAGCTGAAAGGAACAAATGTGTACGTGGATGATGATCTAATAAAAAGTGAGCGTGAGAGGCAAAAGAAGTTACGAATGTGGGCGAGTGTGGAGAGAGGGAATGGCAGAAATCCAATAGTGAAGTATGGAAGGGTGATTATGAATGGAAGAGTATATGTGTGGAATGAAAGTGGGGGAAAGGTAGAAGAAATAGTGGAACAGAGAGGGGTGAGTAGAGGGTATTTTTAGAAAGTGCTTCACATAAAAAGGGGGGAAAGGAACGAAGTACAAAGTACGCGAATAGGGGGGATGAGGGGGTGTAAGTAGGAAAAGAATGAGGGGAGTGGTGTGGAATGTGGCAGGTTTAAGAACGAAAGATGAGGATTTTTGGAGTTTTGTGAAACGATATGAGGTGATCGGGCTGGTAGAAATGTGGGTAGATGAAAGAGAGTGGGAGAAGTTAAGAGGAAAGTTACCAGAGGGATGGAGATGGAGATGCCAAATGGCGACACGAGAAGGAAAAAGAGGAAGAGCAAGGGGTGGAATTATAACAGGGGTGAAAAGGGAGATTGAGGAAAAGGAGAGAACGTATGGGAAAACAGAGGGCCTACAAGAGAGGGAAATAGTAATTGAGGGGGAAAAGTGGAGGGTAATGGTAATATATAATAGAGAGGGAAGTAAGGAGAAGTTGTTGAATTTAAAAGAGGTAATAAAAGAAAGAGAAGAGGAAAATATGGTAATAGCGGGGGATTTTAATGCTAGAATAGGGGAAGAAGGAGGATAGGAGGGATGTGGGGACGAAAGGGGAGAGAGGGAAGGAGAGGGAAGGAGGTCGAAAGATAGGGTAGTAAATAAACAGGGGAGAGATTTACGAGAAGTAATAGAAGAAAGAGGGTTGATAGTGATGAACGGGGTGAAGGAAGGGGATGAGGAGGGGGAATGGACTTATGAAAAAGCGGAAGGGAGGTCGGTAAT
The DNA here is from genome assembly GCA_030407085.1 of Trichopria drosophilae. NCBI lineage: Eukaryota > Metazoa > Arthropoda > Insecta > Hymenoptera > Diapriidae > Trichopria > Trichopria drosophilae. Next base: position 73,153,807 of record CM059584.1, read on the forward strand.
TGATTACGGAGTGTTGAACTGGGAAGCGTGGGAGAAGATAGAGAAAATGGAGGTGGGGTGCAGAGTGGAGTCGGATCACCAACCTCTGATATTCGACTTTGGAAGAAGACAGATGGTAGGGGAAGTGCAAAAAGAGGAGCGGGGAAATGTACAGGATTGGTCGGAGGAAGGGATAAAGATATACCAGAAAAGAATAGAGGAGGTGGAATGGAAAAAAGAGGAGTGGGAAGGTTTGGAAAAGGTAATAAACGAGGCAGTAGTAGAACGGAGAAGGAAGAAAAGAAGAGGTATAGGATGGTGTCCGTGGTGGGATAAAGAATGCGGAGAAAAAAAGAAAGAGTAAAGAATAGAGCGAGAAGAAGGTATAGAAATGGGGGAAGTAAAGAAGAATACACGAAGTGTAGGAAGAGTTACAGAGGTTTATGCGAGGAAAAAGAGGAAAACTACAGGAAAAAAGAGGAACAAGAGATAGGAAAAATAAAAACCCAAGCAGAAGCATGGGAATTTATAAACAGAGGGAGGAGAAAGAAGGAGAGGATATGCGAAGAAATAACCATAGAAAGGTGGGTAGAGTATTTCAGAGAAGTGTTGGGGGGAATGGAGCAGAGAATGGAGGAGCCAAGGAGAGCAGAGAAAATAAGGAGGGCAGAAGAAGAAGAGATAAGTTGGGAGGAATGCAATAGAGAAATAAAACGGTTGAAACGGGGGAAAGAAGCGGGGATTGACGGAATTAGAAATGAAGCATGGAAGAACGGTGGGGAAAAGGTCGAGAAGAGGTTGTGGGAGGTGATCAAAAGAGTGTGGGAGGGAGAGGGGTTCCCAGAGAAGTGGAGAACAAGAGTGGTAGTGCCGATCTGGAAAAGAGGAGATAAAAAAGTGCCGGGAAATTATAGGGGAGTAACGCTAACGTGTACGGGGTATAAAGTGTATGCGAATATGGTGAATAAGAGGTTAGTAAAAGAGTTAGAAGAGAAGAATGGGTGGAGTAGATCGCAGGCGGGTTTTAGGAAAGGAAGAGGGACAGTAGGGAATATAAAAGTATTAAAACACATAGTGGGGGAAAAGATGAAGAAAAAGAAAAAAGTTTATGCGTTTTTTATAGATTTGAAGGCAGCCTTTGATAATGTAGATAGGACAGTACTGTGGGAGATGATGAGGAAAAGAAATGTAAGCGAAGGGATGATAGACAGAGTTAAAAAAATTTATGAAGAGATGAGGTGTGTAGTGAAAATAGGGGAGGAAGTATCGAAGGAATTCTGGGTAGAAAGAGGAGTGCGCCAAGGTTGCCCGCTGAGTCCAACCTTGTTCAATATATATATAGCGGATATAGAGGAAGAATTGAAGCGGGGCAGAGGAGGAGTAAAAATAGGAAAAGAAAAAGTATGGTCGATCGAGTATGCAGATGACATTGTGCTAGTGGCGGAGGAGGAGGAAGGGCTAAGAGATATGATAAGAGGAGTGAAGAGGTATTTGGAAGGAAAGAAGTTGGAACTGAGCACGGACAAGTCGAGGATAAATGATCTTTAGAAAGAAAGGGGGGAGGGAGAAGGAGCGATTTTGGTGGTGGGGAGATAAAAGACTGGAAGAGGTAAAGAAATATAAGTATTTGGGGTACGTGATTGAAAGTAATGGAGGGGAAAAAGAACACATTAGGGAAAGGATGAGAAAAGGTAGGGTAGCGATGGGATGGGTGTGGAATTATGGGGAGAGGAAGTTTAAGGGGGATGTGAGGTGGCGTTTAAAGCTGTTTGACAGCATTGTGAAAGGAATAATATACTACGGAGTAGAGATTTGGGGGTATAAGGAATGGAAGGAAATGGAGAGTATGCAAGAGAAATATCTGAGGTGGATATTGGGGGTGGATAGGACAACGCCCGGGTATATAGTGAGAGAAGATCTGAAGAGAAATAAACTGAAGGTAGAGACAGGGTGGAGGGCGGGGAAATTTGAAGAAACACTAGAAAGAGGAGAGGGAGGAGAGATCGGGAAGTTGTGTATGTAGCAGAGGAGGAGGAAGGAACGGGGGAGCAAGTGGGAGGATTGGACGAGAGAGAGTCTGGAAAGAAGAGACTACCTGTGGAGAGTAGGTTTAAGTGAGGCAGCGTTGAACGCTGTAGGAGAGAATAAATGGGAGAAGGTTAGGGAGAGAGATATTGAAGTGGATGAGCAGGAGAGAGGTGAAAAGGTAAAGGGGTCTATGTCGTGTAAACAGTACCAAAGAGTGAACGGTATTCCGGAATATATTAGAAGTAGTACAAGAAACGAGGGCAAAAAGCTGGTAAGGATAGCGAGATGGAGTTGTGAGAGTGAGGAAAAGGCAAACCGGTATTGGATGGAGGAGGAAGAGAGAGTGTGTAGGTTATGTGGGGAGAAAAGGGAAGACATAAAGCATTTGAAGAGGGAATGTAGGTATGTGAAGGAAACAATGGAAAGTAATATGGATGTGATGAATGAGGATGGTAGGGGATACAGATGGATGGAGATGATAGAGAGGACGAGAAAGGGCAGGGAGAGAAAAATAGAAAGAAAGGGAGGGAGAGGTGTAGTAAGGAGAGCGGGGCGGTAGTGAGGGCGATGTATGTGCGGTGTGTGTGTGTGTATGTGTGTGTGTGGGGGGGGGGGGGGTTAAGAGTGTATAGAGAAGGCAAGTCATGGGTGAGAGTTCGTAAATGGCAATGTAATGTAAATGTAAAAGGTGTGTAAGAGAGAAACAAAAAGGGTGAAGAGAATGTATACTGGAAATGTAGAGGGGAACATGTAACAAACAGAAGGATTCAAGGTCAAGAAGGATTTAGAAATGTTATGTCACGAAACGAGAAAATGGAAATATAGATGCTAGATGGAAGAAATTTTGTAATCGATAGGTAGGATAAACAGACCTGGCGGGTCCCGCGCATCAGGGGGTCGACGCCAGGTCTTTTGAACGTGTTCAGACTTGCTTAGAGGCTTTTCTAAATTAATTTTAAAATGGTCTTAGCGGTTTTGTGTGAAGGGACTCAGCGGTTTCGTCACTATTGGAGATCATTGAGTTACGCTAACGGCTTGTCAAGACGACTGTCATATTGATGTATAGATTTCCGCGACGAGAGAAAATTCTGAAAGGCGAATTTGAACTTACAACCTGACAAGGGAGAGGTCAAAGCCCCGATTGCATCACTAACGAGTAACAGGTTTTTAAAATTTGTGTGAGATTTAAAAAGTAGGTCGTCGATATACGGGATTGGGCTAGACATTTTCAAACTGGTATTTAGACTAATGGAAATCTACGCTTTCAATTCATGAAAAAAGTTATGTAACATCTGAAAAACTTCGATACCGGTGTGTCATATTGAAAGAGAGATTTCCCAACCGGGCCATTTAAATGATCGAAAAATATATACATAATGCGACATCATTAATCTTCGAAAACTCAATGGGACCGTCCACGATGTCATCTTAATGGCCTCATTAGTGACGGTCAGATTTCCCAATGAGAGAGTCTTGAATTAAACCCGCGTACTAAACAGCAAATCAAAAATGCGAATCAATCCGCGAATCGGTCCGCCACTCAGTCCACGACTCATTCCGCGAATTAGTCCACGAATCAGTCCGCGAAGTAGTCCGCAAATCAGTCTGCGAATCAGTCTGCGAATCAGTCCGCGAATCAGTCTGCGAAGTAGTCTGCGAATCAGTCTGCGAATCAGTCCGCGACTGTGGCGGCTGAGCCCGTACTGTCATACCCCCACTACTTATATGTATGTGAAGGATTCAATACAAGAACTTAAATATATTTTACAATTTTAAAGATTACACAAATTATCTTACTCAACTAATAATAAAGGATTTCAGTGTTAAAGCTTGATAGTTATCGAACCTCAATTGATTTAATGTTACATCTTTTTCGTTGGATTTATAAATTGTCTTAACTAGTTGTAGTCCGTTGTCGGAGATATCTTTTTTGTCTGCGGTACTGTTAAAAAAAATGCTGGCTAATGATGGTAAGTTTTTGTCAGACAATAGTGATTTCACCGTTGTTTTTTTCCCCTTTCCAGCAAATGCAGAATTTGTATCGCAACCAGAGAAACAATGTAAAAATGCAACCATATATGTTAATGATGTATATTTAAAACTGTCTGAGGTGTAAAAAGACTCTTTGACGTTACCGGAACCTGGCTTGTGAAAATAAATAGTACTGTCCTTTAAAGTTAATTGATTTAGAAGAACAAGAAGATCAATATCTTGTCCCTCAACTATTACGGTATTCGCTTTGTCTTCAGAAACTTTTATCGCGGTTCTAATTATGTCAGCATCGGCATCTTCTTTAGCTTGTTGGGAGAAAAATCCTTCCGATGTTAATTTTTCCAACAACGTTTTTATCATTTTATCCTTGTTTTTTTCATTTGACAGAAATTTTTGTTGTGAAAATGGTATTTTTGTATGATTTTGGTAATTGAATTCTGGAATGTTTTCCACAGACTTTCTTCGAACACGCTCCGCAAGTTTTGTTGAATTAGTAGATATTGTCTCAGTGGTGGTGTTTTCAACTGCGGGGTAACCGTCGAAAATGATGAAACTGTTGGCTGCATAATTGTCTTGCACGTAGTGTACATACTTGCTGACAATCTCTTCCACTGTATCGTTTTTTTGCCAAATAACTTTGTATAGTAAGAAGCCATCATCCACGACATGCACAACATTGTTGAAAAGTAATGGGGTATTGATGCTGATTCATCGTAAAGTTGAGATTTTACATTTTTTCTAAAGCCATGCTCGGTGAAAAGTGATAGTGGAAATGGAGCAAGTTCGTACTGCAGATAAAGTTCCATATCTTCTTTACTATTGATGTTTAATGAAATTCGTTGATAGCGCAACAATGGATCGATTACTATACTTTCTCCGTGCTCTTTAACAGAAGACTGAACTGTTTTAAGGGATGAAACTTTTTTTTCTTTGAAATTTAACGCTGCCAAAACTATTTCCAACGATGGACTTCAATGATTTTACCCCTTCTTCGTACGCTTGGTGACAATTAATTGTATCATTGCCAACAATTCCAGAAAAAATAGAAGTTATCTTGTCAGTCTCCGGAAATGGGTCGTATCTGTCAAAAAATGCTTCTAATTTCTCGAGATCAGCCACATCTCTGTTTATGCGATATTCCCTGAAATCTACGTGTTGTTCGGTAGTAGAAAAGGAAACACTACGAAAATTTTCCATTTCATTGCAAATCTCAACAAGAATAATCATAGTTAAAATGAATTTCACTAAAACGCTTTCGGATAAACCACGACCGTGAGTAAGTCCTCCCTGGGTTTTCATTGACCTCATAAGAAATTGTTCGATCGTCATATCTGACCAAACACCACACCAGAATTTGTGAGTACATCTGATAGTAAAAAATCCGTCAGATGTGAATCGCATGAATTCATAATCATCGCCGATTGTTTCTTTGAGTTTGCGCATATCTTGAAGGTACAGATGAGCAGATTTCGCATACAAAAAGTGTCCACTGGCATGGAAATAAGGAATCATTTTTTGCACGCGTGTTAAATGTAATTCCCAGTTGCCGGAACGCTCAGCACGTATAAAATCATGAACTATTGAGATCCTATCCCAATACTGAATCCACAGTTGTGAGGTAGGGCCTCTATTTTTGAAGGATTGAAGTTGGTTTATAAATTTCTGTTTTATTCGTTTAAAATGTTCATCTGGTAACGTTTGTTTGTACTCTTCTGTTCCCAAGTTCATTAAAAGTTTATCCAATACCGATTTTTCCGTGTCTGTCAAATCCATCGATGAAAATATTAACTCCGTCAATGCAAGTTGTACAAGACAATGCCCTCTTATAGCTCTTGCATACGCATGCCCAGAAAGAGCTTTATCCGCCGATTTTTCGGCATATATCCCAGAAAAAGCCTCTTTCGCTGCCATTCATTATGAATCCCACTCCCCCAAGAAACAACATTAATAAATGAAATCCACCAAGTCTTACTTTGATGTTTGACAGATTGTGTGAATCATTTTGTGGCTCAATACTGGCCAGTATTTCGCGAGCTTTGTAATATAGTGGCTGATCAAAAGTGACGAATCCAATCTTTTGATCTTGATTTTGGCAATACTTAGATGCTTCCACCAATGAAGTGAAAAATGTGTCATAATCGCTCGGTGGATTATTTATAAATGGAAGAGGAATAATTTTGGAAGCTTGGCAACTTAAAGTTGAATGTGCTTTTTTCATAAATCCATTCCATCCGAGTGATTTTTTATTAGAAACTTTGGAATATTGCCACATAATATCCAACGACCAAGTTTCATAGTCGACGGTGTCACCATCCAAAATGTCTTCTATTAACACTGCTTTCAAGCCTTCAGAGTTTTTTTTTTCAAAATGTTTTAGCTCAATGAATTCAGTTTTGCCAATATCTTCAGAAGATGGAATCTGCTTCAGTCTTGAAATCATTCTTTTTGAAGTAACCGTATGACGGAGTTACAGCCATAATTCCACCCATTGCGTGAACAGTATTCCTGCCATCGATTGTACAAGTATTATGATCTTTGTCAAAAATGAATTGAATGTATGCATCTGGTGAATAAGTGTGACTTGCAGGGTCTTTAATAATCGAAGCTTAAAAACGCAACGTTTCATTGTAAGAAGCACACAATCCTACATTGGATAGTGAGTCAATCAACTCCTTTGAATGCGTACTTTTTGTGGATCATCGATGATAAACCGAGTAAAATTGGAGATAAATACGAGCGTGGCCTTACAACGGATATGATGCAATGAGATATAGTCGCAATTTTTTTATTCATTTTAGAAATAGCACTTTCAGTCTTATGATTATAACTTGCGCATATAACAGTTAGTAAACTCTTCAATGAACGAGGAACGTCCTGGAAAATATTATCTTCGTTAAAATCTGAAATTTCCTAGCTGCTGAGATCATAAAGTTCAGAACGTATGTCTTCCAATATGACTTTAGCTGTTTTCAACAATTCTGGCTCGTTCGTCATTTTGATTTTCCAATCTCCTTTCGTACCATTTTTTACAAAGTTTCTTACTTGCTGTACCGTTTTTATACAAAATAGACATGTCTTTCTTCGTCACATGACACTCAATATCGTTCATAAAATTCTCTTTCAGTTTCCTCTTAATAGCTGTGTAGTCCGGAAGATTTCCTGAAAATCCTTCTTTAATTTCAATCAGTGAAAATTGACATTCACTTTCGTTGTTACGGATATAATTAATAAGATATTCAATAAAATATTTCGTGTTTTCACTTGCAGGACGACCAACGAATGTTGAAGTACTTTCTTTATAAAACTTAGACATTCAAGTGCAATAATAACGCGCATTAACTGCGATTAAATCCGGTACATTTTTTTATCCGGAACACTTTTACTGACGTCATCTAATTTCCTATTGTCTTTAATTTTTTCTAGAATTTTCTGTCTTGTGTCCTGCGTGTTTTTTGTTTTTTGACCGACAGATTTTCTCTGTTTCGAAGAGACATATGCAGATATTGCTTGATCGTTGATGTACGTAGTTTGACAACTTCGATGAACAAAAGCTGATGATAATTTCTCGAATGTTTTTTATTTGTTGTCAACTCTTTTCTTGCTACACTCCACTAAACGATTCAAAGCTTTTTCTTTAATTTCACGTATTTCCTTTTGCGTTGAAGTGCCGCAAATTACACAACAGTTGTCCCATTTTGATAATCTGAAAAGTCATTATTATAAATAAATTTTTCTGTGTTTTCTGTACTGCGCAATCAAATTTGTCCGTGTCAAAAAGTAAATTTATTATTTTATTACATTACTTTATATATATTCACACATTTCAATACGTATTGAAGAGTATTTGTTACATCAAAAATTTTTCCAATTCATTGAAGAACAATTTAAATAAAACGGCAAAATAAATTAAACTACCTACTGCGGATACTTCTAAACATAATCCACAAATATTTTCTATTTTAAATTACAATAGATCCTTACCTTCAATATTTCGTTGATGTTAAATGTATACAATGATAAATGTCATTGCCAGTTCATAATAATAATAATAACTGTCTGCGTAAATCCTGAAATTTCCGATACAAATATTTCATTACTCTCTCTCTCTCTCTCTCTCTCTCTCTCTCTCTCTCTCTCTCTCTCTCTCTCTCTCTCTCTCTCTCTCTCTCTCTCTCTCTCTCTCTTTGTAATTATAGATGAATAGTTTTTTATTTTTAATTATTCGTCTGGAAAAATAGTTTGAATTTAAAATAATTGCGGTACTTATAATAATAATAAAATTTAAAAACTATCGATTAAATAAAGATTTAACAACAACTGTAAATATTTAATGGCTTGTAACGAATTTTATTTATTAAGTAAATCTTTCATTTTATTACATTTTTCATTTCAGTATATTAGTAAATATAATACAAGAAATTCCTCAACTGAAAGACTAAAATCATATTATTACATATTTTAGGTTCTAACGACAATCGTAAAAAGCGAAGGAAAAATAATAACAATATCTATTTTGGAGCAAATCAAAGATAACATTTTCGTATTTACTTACCAATCGTGATTTCAAAAGTTCATTTTTAAGCAACGGATTTTTTATATTCTATTCGTTTTTTAAGAAGTTTCTATCTTAAAACACTCAGCCACGTGTAAAAGTTGCTGTTCACTGCTTTGCTCCTCGAATACTAATACGTAGGTATATAACGGTCTACGATTTCATTATGATCGAATTCGAATGCGTAACTGTTATCGGTCTTACAAGGCGCGCATGCGTACTACAGTCGCAAAGGGTTTGAGTGTGTGTAAATTTTCGAATTTTAGGACGAACGGACGATCGGATTAGATAGCGAACATAGCTCGATAAGTACGGTCAAATTGTAAACTCCACGTGATTCTTCTATTAGATTTGTAGTTTAATTAAACTAAAAGAAATAAAGGTGCAAGTGAAGTTCGGGAGTGTTATTTAATCTCCTACAAATTGCTCCTTCTAACTGGATGCACATACGGTGCAAACTACATCAAAATTTTCACTTGCACGGAACTATAAGTGATTTACGACTATAGTACACATGTCTTCCGAAGAATACACAAAAAGAAGTTTTTACACAAAAAGTTTTTACTGGCATCAATACGGAGTTTTGAATATAAGGAAATCGACCCTTTAGCAACGACCACATACATAAATTATCATAGGACACACCTCAATTTCGAAAGGAAAGTTGTTACGTATGTGCAGTTATTCGACTTGGATCTATACATAATTAATTTAACGACAAATACTATATTCGTGCGCTGTGCACGCTTAATTTTGACTGAGAAAACACTTGCAACAGGAAAGCAATGTTCACATAAGGACAAGTAATTGACATTTTATATCACAAATAATACAAAGGGCAGCAGCTAGCTCCGAAGAAACTGAAGAATAGCCACGACGCATCGACATTCAAAATTGCAGCTCTTGTACTTGCCACGTATTATTTCGCCACGTGCTATTTCGACATTTTCACGGAACGGATCAAAACACGCCGCCATTTTGGGAAAACGCCGACAAAGTTCCGGTTTACTACAACTAATTCGAATTTTATAACTTTGTAACATCGTTCGAACGCCTACAGGTATTTTGCGAGAATTTTTGTCGATGATTACGTAACTTTGATGTACCATGGAGCCGGTAGAATTATTGAAACGTCGACGAACAACTATTAAAACGAGCGCAACTAGATTCAAAACATTTATTGAAAGCTATCAAGACAATTCGGTAAATAGATTGCAATTGATAACGCGATTAGAGAAATTAGAGGAGTTGGGGAATGAATTTCATACGATTCAAACAAAAATTGACGAGCTTCTTCCTGAAGCGGAAATTTTTGAGCGTGAGAGATTTGAAGAAGCGTATTTTCAAGTAAAAGCCGCGGTGGGTTCCATAATTTCAAATAATGAATTAAACGATCGTAATCATTTGCGCAATTCAACAAGTGACCTTTCAAATCGAAATAATGAAAATAACGGAATTGCGGATATCGGTACTAATAGTATACATCAGCCATTAGTACGATTACCTGTAATTACGTTGCTGACCTTTAGTGGGGGATACGAACAATGGCAACAATTCTATGACACCTTCCAAGCGCTCGTTGACAACAATAACAGTTTAGGCGCGATTAAAAAATTTAACTATCTTAATTCGGCATTATCTGGTCAAGCTGCTCAAACAATTCACTCGTTACAAGAGAGCAACGAAAAATATCCAATCGCGCTTGAATTACTTAAAGAAAGATTTGAAAATACAAGATTAACAATTCAACACCACATTCATGAATTGTTTCATTTAGAACTCATTATTAAGGAATCGGCAACGCTCTTACGAACATTGTTGGATAATGTGGAAAAACATTTACGTGTATTGAAACATTTAAATGAACCGACCGATAAATAGGATACTTTGATAATTTATTTAATAACTAGTAAATTAGACATTGAAACAAGGAATAAGTGGGAATTAAAAGTTGTTGAGGAGAAAGCATCGACTATTGCACAGTTAACTGGGTTTCTCAGTACTCGATGTGAATTTCTTGAAGCTTTAAGGCCAAAATCAGTAAAACAAGGTGCGTTTACTGTATCGACGCAAAAACGAGTTCCATTTAATTCCCATTCATCGAAAATTAGAAATGCATTATTGACTCACGTGAGCATGGGTGAAGCAAATGAATGTGTGTTTTGTAAACAATCGCATAAAATTTATGTCTGTCAATCGTACAAAGATCTAACCGTCGAATCACGATTTAATGAAGCGAAACGACTTAATCTTTGTTACAATTGTTTAGGTAGTAATCATACGTTAGAACAATGCAAATCGCGAACTTGTAAATACTGCACAAGAAAACATCATACATTGCTTCACACAAATATTCAAAAATCGGTCAATTCTCATAAATCCCACAATGTTTCGTCAAACATCCATAATAAAATGCCGTTAAATCCATTAAGGGGCGAAACGTCGTTGCCAACAATTACCATTAATACTTTAAGTAGACAATGTACAGAAGTTCTCCTGTCGACAGCGATGGTAGACATTCGCGACAACAGAGGCAATACTCATAATGTGCGTGCGTTACTGGATAATGGATCACAATCCAATTTTATTAAGAAATCTTGTTGCAAACGTTTAGATTTAGATATGGAAAGTACTCAACATACAATTTCTGGTGTCAATATAGCTGAATCGAATATTGTAGGATCAACAAAAACAACATTGATGTCAACACTGACCACTTACGTAACGAATATAAAATTGCTTGTTCTTGACCAAATTACTCGAGCCATCCCGACTAAATTTATTGATATTACCCAATTAAATATACCACCGGACATCAAACTTGCTGATCCAAAATTCAATGTACCACAAGAGGTTGATATGTTATTGGAAACTGCAATCTTCTGGGACATTCTCGAACATGACAGGATTAAACTTGGAACAAGACAACCAATACTTCAACTTACAAGGTTTGGATGGCTGCTGTGTAGAGAGATGGAAGCATCGATAAGGTCAAGGTCATCAAGAGCTGCAGGCACAGATTGAAAAGTTTTGGCGTATTGAACATAACCCAGATAATCATAGGCTCTACTCCAAGAATGAAATAGAATGCGAGACAATTTTTGCTGAGCAACATCGACGTCAGGAAGATGGAAGATTTGAGGTGTGCTTGCCTTTTCGCGAAGATCCGTCATTATTTGGCGAATCAAGGGCAAGTGCATTCAACCGATTACAAAGCATGGAACGAAGATTTCAAAGATCGCCTGATTTGCGAAAAGGATACGTGAAATTCATGGACGAGTATCAACGGCTCGGTCATATGTCACGTTTGTCCGATATTGACAATAAAAAGATTATATACCTGCCACACCATGCGGTATTCAAGGAATCTTCTACATCTACAAAACTACGTGTAGTATTCGACGCATCATGTCCAACTACATCTGGAAAATCCCTTAATGATTGCTTACTCGTCGGACCAATTGTTTACAGCCAGAGTTGTTTACTATCCTTCTTCGATTTCGACAACATACCTATGTGTTGACAGGCGATATCGTTAAAATGTATCGTCAAGTACAAGTTAAGCCTGAGCATAGAGCATATCAATGTATTTTATGGAGAAGTGATCCCAATATGCCACCATCAACATTTTGTCTGAACACAGTTACATATGGAACTGCAGCTGCGCCGTTTTTGGCTACTCGATGTCTTCGTCAACTAGCCCTCGACACACAGGAGAAATATCCGCGGACAGCCAGAGTATTGGAGCATGATTTCTATGTCGACGACTTAATTACGGGAAAATCATCGATTCGAGAACTTATGCAAACAAAAAATGAAGTCACAGAAATTCCCAAAACGGCAGGATTTGAATTGACCAAATTTTGGTCGAATATACCTAGTGATCAAATTGAACACCTAGATACTGTTGAATTGACCGACACAAAGGTACTTGGACTCTTATGGCACTCTTCTTCGGATCCATTGCGATATGAAGCAACCGGTAACACACAATTGAAGGTAATCACAAAGCGAACTATCTTGTCAACGATAACTCAGATTTTTGACCCGCTAGGATTGATAGGACCTGTAATAATCCGAGCTAAGATAATATTACAAAAACTATGGCAAATAATAGTAGAATGGGACGAGCCTCTTCCAGAAGAATTACAGACTCAATGGTTGTCCTATTACGAAGAATTGCCTGCAATTAATGACATTAAAATTCCACGACATACTGTGTTACCCAATTCAATTGATATCCAAATTCAGGGTTTCTGTGACGCTTCACAAATTGCGTACGGCGCTTGTATTTACTTGCGATCGCAGTATAAATACAATAATGTCAACATACCGTTGCTCACAGTTAAATCTCGAATTGCCCCACTGAAAGCCGTCCCTCTGCCCCGACTTGAGCTTTGTGGTGCCGTACTTCTTGCCAACTTATACCAAAAGGTTAGGCAAGCTCTTACTTGTTCAATTTCAAACCAATATTTCTGGACAGATTCAGAAATTGTATTGGCCTGGATCCAAAGAGAACCAGCTCAATGGCAAATTTTGGTTGGCAATAAAATTGCGGAAATCCAGCAGCTTACAAGGATAAACCAGTGGTCACATGTTAAATCGGAAGACAACCCGGCTAATATCATCTCACATGGGATTCAACCAAATGAACTCATGAATGCTAGACTTTGGTGGGAAGGTCCATTGTGGTTGAGAGACAATGCTACGGAATGGCCAAAGTCGACAAACTCCAACTTGACGGAAATTCCGGAAGAACGATGTCAAACTATAACTTTCGCCTGTATTGATAAGACTGACGATTTAATACTTCGATTTTCCTCTCTGAATAAGTTAAAGAGAGTAACTGCATGTTGTTTTAGGTTTATAAATAATTGTAAGCGAAGGAAGGAACATTGTCTACTATTGACTGAACCATTTACAAGTGAAGAGCTTCGACAGGCGATGAATGCATTGCTCAAAATTCACCAGCAGATTGAGTTTGCGAATGAACTTCAGGATCTTCAACGTAGTAGAACCATCAATTCGCATAGCAAGATTATTTCACTGAATCCTATATTAGATTCAGATGGTCCGAGTGGGCGGTCGGCTAAAAAATGCTTCTATTCCTTCATCCAAAGACATCCTATATTATTATCACCGAGACATGTCTTGACAGATCTGATTGTACGCGATTATCATCAAACAAATTTTCACACGGGTCCGCAATTGTTAATGTCGTTACTACGTGAAACATACTGGATAATACAGGCAAAAACCGCCGTGAAACGAATACTACATAAATGCGTTTTGTGTTTTCGGATGCGACCTCAAGGGTTGACGCAACAAATGGCCGACTTACCGGCATCGCGCGTTACACCATCCAGGGCCTTTAATCACACTGGGGTCGATTATGCTGGGCCGTTTAACATTAAAATCTCAAGAAACAAATCGGGTAAGGCCTACTTATGCCTTTTTATTTGCATGGCTACAAAGGCAGTACACCTTGAGCTCGTTTCCGATCTCACTACTGATATGTTTCTCAATACGCTTAAACGATTTATAGCGCGGCGCGGAAAATGTGCAACAATGTCATCCGATAATGGTAAAATTTTCATCGGTGCTAGTAATGTGTTGATGCAATTAGGCGATTTTCTAACGAATCGCGAACAGCAAGGGCAAACCATCACATTTGCATCAAATCACGGCATTAATTGGAAATTTATCCCTGCCTATTCGCCTCATATGGGCGGCTCATGGGAAGCCAACATTAAAGTAGTTAAATCCCATCTAAAGGCCGTAATTCACAACACATTACTATCATTCGAGGAGTTATACACGATACTAACACAAGTCGAAGCCATACTTAATTCGCGACCATTGTGCCCCCTGAGCAACGATCCAGAGGAGTTGGAGGTATTGACTCCAGGACATTTTTTGATTGGACCTTCATTGCATTCCTTACCTGAACAAGGGCTAACTGACGTTCCAACAAACTATCTCAATCGTTATCAACTTTTGATACAACTCCAACAGTCCTTCTGGAATCGCTGGTCAAGGGACTACATTGCTTAACTGCAACATCGATCGAAATGGCGAACGATCAAATCAAATAATGATCTTCAGATAGGTAGACTAGTTATCATACGAGATGAGAACGTTCCTCCGTTAAAATGGTGTATCGGTAGAATTTGTGACCTTCATCCATCATAGTTTCGCTCAAGACAGCAAATGGAATAACTAAGCGTGCGTTGACAAAAATATTTGTATTATCGGTGGAATGATGTGATGTTCAAATTAATCGATAGAAAAATAATTACAATCTATTGAAGATAAATCCTTCAAGGCGGCCGGTATGTACGATTTCATTATGATCGAATTCGAATGCGTAACTGTTATCGGTCTCACAAGGCGCGCATGCGTACTACAGTCGCAAAGGGTTTGCGTGTGTGTAAATTTTCGAATTTTAGGACGAACGGACGATCCGATTAGATAGCGAACATAGCTCGATAAGTACGGTAAAATTGTAAACTCCGCGTGATTCTTCGATTAGATTTGCAGTTTAATTAAACTAAAAGAAATAAAGGTGCAAGTGAAGTTCGGGAGTATTATTTAATCTCCTACAAACGGTTTACCAGCTGCCCTGTAGGGTTGCCACGTTATAAATCGACGATCTGACAATAAAGCTATTTACGATTCCGACGGAAATAACCTACTATATAAATTACACATATTTAGTTTACTGCATCTGAAGTTTGTTATTAAGAAGAAGAAGAATTACTTCAATGAATTTTTAAATCATTTTGGCATTTTTCTATGTATCCCATTCTTAAATAATTTGCAATTACTTCATTTATTCGTGCCACATTAAATTATACAATTTTTATACATATCAACTAAAAATTGTAAGAAATAATAGCATATTTCAAGGAATACCTCAAAATGTTATTTTTTGAAAACACGTATCTTCAGTTTTTCGTAATTTCTGGTCATTTTTTTCAGAGTGGGGTCAAACATTTTTTTTAGCATCTGAAAATAGACATTTCAACGAATACAACCCCCCCCCCCCCGAAAAACTCGAAAATGTAACATTTTAACACGATATTTTTCGATTGAAGTTAGGGTTACTTTTTCAGTTTTACGTCAATAAAACCTCGAAAAATAATTTTTTTTTGTTTTAAAAAAGTACAGCTTATTTGGGACATAAAAAGGTGAGTTTCCACCAAATTTGGTGAACAAAAATTGTTTCCTGTCCGAGAAAATAAATAAAAACGAAAAACACAGTTTTTGACATTTTTCTCGAAAATTTTGAGGTTATGTAAAAAATGATGTCTACAAAAGTTTTACATCTTTTTAATATCTACAACTTTTTCTTAAAACACTTTTTGATCCGAGGTCATCTGTTGGCGGAAATCGCGAAAAACCGCTTTCACCCCTAAATGTCACCCCCGAACACCCTAAAATATATCTGATCGAATTGCATTTTTTTCCACCGCATTCAGTGCAAAATTATCTACCATTTCCACCCAGAGTCGATCTGTTACTAATTTTTTCTGTTTTTGGTCTCTTTAACGCCTAATGCGCATCTTAAACGCACTGGTCTATAAGGTGTGACAAAGTATTACACAAGCAAGCTCATTACGTTGCCCATAGTGTCTCCCAGTGACACACCATACTTCGGCCCATGTAATATTTTATGATATCAGGAAACTAATGGGATTTATAAAAAATATGGCAAAAAGAATGGACAAATTTTCGTTGTTGGCTTTTAGAAAAGTGTTAAAAAAATTGGGAGAAAGTGTGGGATAAATATATGGAAAATTTTCACTTCTTTCGTCTAGTTACATCCTGTATTTTAACTATATTCTCGCCTGGCATTACCGCATACTTTCACAATTGACAGACCTATGCACGGGAAGATGTATTTACAAATAATGTGTCATAAAGAATGTGGAAATTAATAACCCACGTTTGGATAATTTAAATTATTCATCATGTTCACCAAGGCTTGATAAATGATAAGAATTCTAATGAAGTATTGAAAAACTATGGGATATCAAATTTTAAAATTGTTGCTTGTAATAAATTAAAAAATAGAAATTCATAATGAGTAAAAGTAATGAAGAAACTATGGGGAAAATAACTGCACATTAGCTCTAATGAAGCGAACCGCACTTTCGGGTCAGTTGAAACTTGTGGCTAATGGAAACACCAATATATGGGAAGATGTATTCACAAATAATGTGGCAAAATGAATAGAAAAATTAATTGGTAACGTTTGTACCTTCTTTTGTGTGCCATACTTTCGAATGAGGCTATCCACGTTTTTGGTAATGTTATATTTCCATAATTTTCGGAGAGGCCAGCTAAATGACATCCCACAGTTTATACTGTACATAATTTCAATATTTCATCAACTACATTTTCAAAGCCTCTCGAGCGCCTGGAACTATGGTTAAAAAGCGGAAAATTGTATGTAGAGCTTTGAAAATTACGAATCACTTCTAAGAATCATTAAAACTGGAAGAAAATTAGAGGAACTTATAAAACGTCATAAACCTGCATGTTTAACCTACCAATTAGTTCATAATTTCTGCAATTATTTTTAATTACGTCTTAGAAACACAATTGATTCAAACTCACTAATTCGGTAGGCAATAAAATGATAAGTATTTTGGTAAAAAATAAGCTATAATTGTACAAAGATCGACGCCAAATATGCCCGCTTTTTATAGCGGTTTTCATAAGAAATAAAACTGCACAAAACATCATTTTTATATCTGTGTAAAATAAAACAAACCTTTTATGTCCTTTTTTCCCTGAAAGTTTATTCCAAGACATTTACAGTAAATCCCGTTGTTTAAAGCTATCGAATCTTCCGAAATCTAATAATTGAATACAACATATAATAATACATTTGAGGACCTTGAGAGCACAATAAAGTATTAGAAGATTAACGAGTTGGTTTTTGAATCCAATAAAGCGAAGGCAAATATTCTGTCATGTTTGATCGTGTCCGAGAACGCGAACGTCTATGCTTGTTTGAATATGACAATTTCGCGTTTTTAGATGATTGTGATCGTTTTAGCACATGAGAACGTGAATGAGTTTTTTTGTTGAACCGTTTCGGTGATAGCAAATATTAAGACTTGTACAGCTGTTTCAGCGATGGTGAATGTTTTGGCATGGGCGAACATGAACGCTCTTTTTTTGATGATCGTTTCGGTGAAGATGTAGGTTTGGGTGTAGGTGGGCGTGCGTAATGTGCCTCGTTAAGTCTTTCCGGAGAGCGAGAATATTCTGCGTGATCGTTCACGTATGTGAGAACGTGAACGTTTTGTCTTTGATGATCGTTTTGGCAAGGATGACTGGTTTGAAGAGCGTGAACTTGAGCCTTTTGAGGATGATTGTTTCAGGGAGGGCAAACGTTTAAGCAAGAGGGAAGATAAATGTTATGCGTCTTTAGACCTTTTCGGAGAAGGCGAATGTGCATATCTGTAAGGTCGTTTCCTCGAGGATGAGCGTTCACGTACGGGAGAGAGTGGACGTTTTGTCTTTGATCGTTTTAGTGGGAATGGATATTCATAAGAGCGTGAACTTAAGCCTTTTGAGAATGATTGTTTCTGGGAAGGCAAACGTTCAAGCAAGGGGGAAGATGAATGTTTTACGTTTTTAGATCTTTTCGGAGAAGACGAATGTGCAGATCTGCAAGGTCGTTTCCTCGAGGAAGAGCGTTCACGCACAGGAGAGCGTGGACTTTTTGTCTTCGATCGTTTTAATGGGGATGGATATTTAAAAGAGTGTGAACTTGAGTCTTTTGAGGGTGATTGTTTCAGAGAGGGCGAACTTTCAAGCAAGGGAGAAGATGAACGTTTTGCGTTTTTAGATCTCTTCGGAGAAGGCGAATATGTAGATCAGTTAGTCCGTTTCATCGAAGATGGCCGTTCACATCTGGAAGAGCATGAACGTGTCTTGGAAGATCCTTTTCGCGGAGATGAATGTTCAGAAGAGCGCGAACTTGAGGATAATTGTTTCAGGGAAGGCTCAAGCATGGGCGATGATGAACGTTTCGAGTTTTTTGATAGTTTTGGTAAGGGTGAATATTTTGATACGTATGACTGTTTCGACATAGGTGAGCGCGAGCGTTCAGATTGAGTGGAAATAGAATAGGGAGCTATAATGCTGCGTATGTCAAACTGTGAATCTGGTGTAGAAGTTGCACGTTGGCTGGTTTTGGAATATCGTTTGAGCGAAGATGACCGACTACGCACTTCTATAGTAGGAGTACATGATCCGGAAAATGGTGAGAGTGATGGAATACGCCGGAATTTGATGGGCAGCTTTAAGAAACACGATCGGGTGTGAGGTTCTTTTATACCAGAATTAGATTTAGATAAGTTTGCGGGAGAAGGACTTCGGTAATGATACTTTCCAGATGAAAGCGGTGAATGATTTTTGTGAACTTCAGTAGGCGTATATGAGTGGCTACTATTTCTTATGCAACTAGGTGTTATAGAAAATGATTCAAGTAAAGGGGATTTAACTGACTTCGAGGATTGTTTAGGTGACAACGAAATACTATTTATGCTTTTAGTAGGAGAATGCTTCGGTGATAGCCCGGTAAGTGCAGAATCATCGCCACTTGCTTTCTTTTTATTCTTATTATTTGGATTACGTAGAGTCCCAATCATGGAATTAACAGCTGTATGGAAGTCGTTTTTTGTATATGGCTGTGGTGTTTGTGTGCATATACATATAGTCTGAAAAAAATATAAATATTAATATAACATTTAAACTAGTGCCTACAAAATGAGTCCCTACAATATAATATGAGTTCATATGTAGTTGCTTTGTGGACAAATTTGCACTTATGAGAACATTTCTCTTTATACGTACTGAAAACTGCATTTCTAATGTCTGCAGGAACTTCCGGCTTCGGGTCACATTTTCCTCGTTTTAATCCCAAACAACTCATTGTTTTTAATGTTTCTTCGCCAACTAACAATTTGAGAAGTCTACGTACGATATCATTAGGTTTCCTCTTATATCGTTTCAGCGTAATAAGCTCTTGTTTATCAACGAGAATGTTTGATGATGGATCTAACTGGACCTAATTATGATTGATATTTCTAAGTTCTATTATGTAGAATGGTATTATACTTCCAATACTTTTTTACATAAATGTTTTTAGATTTTCAGTATATTACTTAAGGAATGTGTACAAATTGTAAACAATAAAAAAAATAATCTTGTGTCCCAAACAAAAAGCTTGAAGGTCCTCGAGCGTGACCAGAAGTGGGCAAAAAATGGAAAATGTTGCGCCCATCTTGATCAGTTACAAATAATTTTCCACTGAATTTATTTTTATGGAACTATGTTTCAATATATTGGGCACCTAGTGAGTGAATTTGCGCAAGTTCCATCGCTAGGAATAATTAAAAAATAAATGGAGAAATTACGAATTAAATATCAGGTCACCTGTCATATCCGGTATCTCTAGCCTACTACTCAATTAGTAACTTCTGAATTTACTTTTGAATATTTCCAAGCAACAAAAATTGTCAAAAATGAAAAAAAAAATATACTCCTGATAATCACTCTTGGCATTTGAGAAAATAATTCCATAAAATGTATAGAATTTTTTATTCGTAATTAATCTTTTCAGTTTTCGTTTCCCTCTTAGAAATTGGTGGTTTATAATAATAATAATAATAATAATAATAAACGTCTTTATTGCACAAAATTATGGTTGTACAAAGGGCGAGACACAGCACAATACTGTTTTACAGCCTGACCCGACTAATACAGAGATATCATATAATTATAACGCTATTTTGAATAATGTTAATAATAATTAATAATTATCGGTGAAACGCATATACTACAAACTAATGAAGCTAATTTCTACAAATTTATGTTAAATTTATTTACGCAACTAATAGCCCGAGAACATATATTAGTAAGTAACGAATGTAACCTATCCATCTATTTACGGCGTTCTAACGCTTTCAGATGCAATTTAGCTTTAGATAAGAAAGAAAAAGGGGATTTTACATTGGACCTTATAATTAAAGGCAACGTATTAAAAAGTTTAGCTGAAATATACGAAAACGCACTTTTAAACTTAGCGGAATTATGCACTGGGTAATGCAGAGTTAGAGAAGTAATACTCCTAACCGCAGTTCTTACACTTCCTAGCATCCTCACCTTATTCTTGAGGTAAAGCGGTACATTCTTACAAATAACCTGACATAATATCGAAAGAATCCTAAGATCTAATCTTTGTTTCATGGTCAGCCATCCTGAATCCAAGAGTGAAGGTGTTATATGGTCATACTTTCTAATCCCATATGCAAAGCGCAGACAGGAATTCTGCACGCCCTGCACCTTCCGCCAGTCATGTTCACTTAGGCACGGGCCATATACACCCAGAGAATACATTAATTGGGATAAAACTAAGGCTTCGCATAGCTTAAGTTTAGTTTGCCTGGAAAGTACACGTCTGAACGGAAACAATTTTCGCAGTATTAGATAAGAAACGGAAGCCTTTTTAGCGACATGATTCGAAAAAGACCAATCACTATCGAAAATTAAACCCAAACTCTTGGCTTCGGATGTCAGTGGAATACTGCTACCGTTAATTACAATGGTGTTACATATTAGGTCCTCAGTAACTAATTTCCGTGCATTCGGATTTCCAACTATCAATAATTTCGATTTATTCGGATTTAAAATGAGAGCATTATTTACGGCCCAACTGGCAATATTATTTAATTCAAGGTTAAATTTTCGAATAGCTTCTGGCGATTCTTTAGGATTGAAAGATAGAATTACTTGAGTATCGTCCGCGTAAGTCTTTAATTTAACTAGATCACAGTAGTTGTAAATATCAATAGTGTAAATTATAAAAAGAAGTGAACTAAGCTTGGCACCCTGAGAACAGCCACATGACAATAGTTGACGATTGGAGTAGTTTGGTAAGTTCCTGACCGCAACAGATTGAGTCCTATTACAAAAGTAGGATTCTATGAGTTTACATGCTTCAACAGAGAAACCATAATAAGACAACTTTGCAATGGTTAGTTCATGGTTCAAAGTATCGAAGGCACGGGTGAAGTCTAGGAGCCCAATCAAAGTCAACAACTTTTAGTACATCCTCAGAAATATCAAGTAGCGCAGTTTCACAACTATACCCTCGTCTAAAACCAGACTGATAAAGAGAAAAAATATTAAATTTATCAAAGTATTTGAGTATTTGTTCATAAATTGCACTTTCCACAATTTTTGAAATTAAAGGGAGACGACTAATTGGGCGCAAATCAGATAGTTGTTTCGGATCGCGAATTTTAGGCAGCGGATATACCCGTGCATGTTTCCAAATTGTCGGATAGTTATTTGTACAGATCATCGAATTGACTAGATGCAAGAGCTCTGGAAGAAAGTATTTATTTACTCGCGAAAACATCTCACCAGAAATACCATCAGATCCAGCGGCATTGCACTTAATTCTTTTTATAATAATAATTAAAGTTCTTAATGTGATCTCAGTAAATGAGAAAAATGCATGGTCAGGAAGTTTTTCGGAACGGGAAGATTTAAAAAACTGAAGGAGTGTGTTGCTTGGAGTAATATTAGGTACGTTCACAAAATGATCATTAATGGCATTTAAATCTCTTAACAAGGGAGGGATATCAGGTGAGATGCTTTGATTAATTCCTAAGAAATTTACGGCTTTCCAGAACTTCTTCTCTGGAAGCATGTTCAGGTGAGCTAGATAAGCTTTTCTTTCACTTCTTACCATGCTCGTCGTACAATTCCTTAATTGTTTATAATACTTAATGTCTTTATCTAACTTGGTTTTTCTCATTTTAGTTTGAGCTAAATTCCGTTTCTTTATAAAGATCTTTACAGTATCAGTCAACCAAGGAGCACTAGGTTTCGAGACTCGGATGGTTTTTATTGGAGCAAATCTATCAAACAATTTGATTATTTCATTCGTTAAATATACACATTTCTCATCCGAGTTTCCGAATGAAGTGATCTGATTCCATGGTGCAGCAGCAGCAGCAGCAATATTGAAACCTTCTTCGTCCAAATTTCGGAAGTCTCGAATCTGCATAAACTTTGACCGGTGTTGAGGCCGAGGGGAATCAATACAGCAGCCAACTAAATAATGGTCAGAGATCTCATGCTCATTAGAAGATGACACCGTCAATACTTTAACAGATTTCGAAACCAAAATAAGATCGAGTAACGTAGAGGAATACAATGTTTTTCTTGTGGCTGTGTCAATTAACTGCCGTAATTCACACTGATGAAACCACTCAAGAAGTTTTCTACTGGCGGGCAGATCCGTTTGTAAGAGGTTAATATTTAAGTCACCTGTAATAATGATCTGATCGACAATAGAGGTAAGAGAGCTAAAAGTAGTCTGTAAGTTAGACAGACAGTTAAGGGAAACTCTATTTGGTCTATATACAACGCCTACTGCAAATTTTCCTCCATGATGATTAAAAGTGATCCATAATTGCTCAAGTCCATATTCATCACCTTGAACATCAAATTTGATACAGGAAATATATTTTTTAACGTAGAGCATAACTCCACCTCCCCTTGAATGCTTTCTATCAGCTCGGAAAATATTATAATCATTAATATGCAAAAAATCATTAGAAACGCAGTCATTCAGCCAAGATTCTGATATGCAAAAAATATCATAGTCATTCGCACATATAAGGTCTTTTATCAGAAAAAAATGGGCAGGTAAAGATCTAACATTCAAATGCGCAATCTTAAAACTATTTAGAAAGTTATTTTTTGAAGATAACGTAGAAGCTGTTGTTGAAGGTCTTGAAGATGCACAGGGAGAGGTGACTGAGATACTATCATAAACAATTCCATCCAAGATAGTTGCAGACGAAGATCCCAAAAAACGTGAACTTAAATTCCCATCACGTCCATGTTGGAGTCATGCGAGTTCAGGAAAGTCAGCATCAGAGCGAATTATAAGAGGTCTTGATGTGGGGCTATCATCTTTTTGCATTAAAACTCTTCCATTCCTCACCCACACAAACTTATAGTTCGTTTCCTTCGCTCGTAATTTAGCAAGATTGAGGAGTTTGAATTCTTCAGAGGATAGCCAGTCATTTACAAATATTCTTGCTGAGGGAAAATTTTCATTGATTTTGTTTGCAAAAAAGTCTTTGTCTTCTCTAATTTTGGTAAAAAAATTATTACGTTTCACTATCGAATAAAATTCGACATGAATGCTTCGAATCTTCTGACGAGGAGAATTATTCCTTCCAACTCTATGTGCATTGATGATATCATCTTTGACAATATTATATTGCACTGCACGCGCGATATCAATAATTGTTTGAACGGTATCTTCATTGTCAAATTCGGAAACACCTCCAATGGAAAGATCCTTCCTGAAGTCACGCTGATACATAGCATTGAGTTGTTGCTTTAACCCTCGGACTTCTTCCTTGAGGCACCTGTTTTCATCTTCTAAGGCGACTTGTCGCGCATTACAGTCTGTGCAATGCATCTGAAATTCTTCACGCAATTTAGTCTGTTCTGCTGTGAAAGAGGCGTTGAGTGCAGATTGAGAAGTTGTAAAGGCATTTAGACTCTCAGAATTTGCTTTAATTGCCGATAAAATATCATCAAGAGTCGGCTCATGTTTACTTCTTTCATCATCGTAAGTAATCGTCGATTTATGCGAAGATGAAGATGAAGTCCGAGATCTGTTCTCGGAGGAATTGAGATTAGCTTGAAGTAGGCACGCTTTACACACTGTGATCAATTTCCCTTTGTGGGAGACAGTTTGAAATTCTGTGCACTTAGGATGATAGGGTCCTTTACACTTTTCACAGAAAGTCGGGTTCTTGACATCTTTCCCGCACGTCCCTCGGCATATCCAAACTTTAGCAGCACTCGATGACATATTTATGTATTTGAGGAAATGTCAATTTTTTTTTAATAATTATACTCAAATAACTTGGATAAAATTCGAGTGACAAAGTACAAAGGAGATCACAGTCCAAGAATCACCGTATAAATTCAAAATAATAATAGTTCGGAATATAAAGCGAGAGCTTGTATAATTGTAATACAATCAAAACAAAATCTGTATGTGTGTACTGTGCATACCTCTGCATGCGGAGTTAATACATCGTTACCGTCACTTTTATCTTTAACTAATTATCATATGATTATCTAAATTAATATCCAGCTGCATCAATACGAGACTAAGGCTGTTGACTTCTTAGCAAAAAAAAACTTTTAAGTGCAGATGTAAAATGCACCAGCATCGGAAGAAAAGATCCAAGAGAGACACACACACAAGAAACTTTTTTCGCATACGAAATTAAAAAAAATAATTGAATAAAATAAAGGCCACACTAAAAATATTCCGAAAAATTTCAAGATACACGGAATAGAAAACCACTCTACTGGCAAATGTTTCCAACATTATTAATTTGCGGCTGCACCATAGCGGATGATTCGGGATCTTGAACTCCGGGACCTTGAACTGCGGGATCTTGAACTTCGCACGGTGAGCTTCGATTATGTTCAACCCAAACCGTCCCCTACCTCGCGGATTTTTTTAGGCATCTTTTCAGATTTGTCTCTCGGTTATTTTAAGCCATAAATGAAAATAATCGCTGGAGGGAAACTCAAAATATCTCGATTTTTCGTATTTTTTAAAAGGTTATTGTAATTATTATCATCGCAATAACGTTTAAGTATAGTTTTTTTACGCTAATGTTTAGATCTTGGCTCTAGAAAGACAATCCCAAAATGCTTTGAATACTTTTAAATTTTCAAACTCGCAGCATTTATGAAAATTCGTAAAAAATCATACTTTTCCATGTTCTTTTGCAAAATATCTTTTTTGCAAGGCATCCCGCGACAAAACTACTCAAGAACAAATTAAAGATTACAAAATTATCTGTAAAACTAAAAAAAATCTAATGTTCTATCTCTTTTCGTTGCGATGTTAGAGCCCTTCGAAGCTACGTTTTAGGGAAAATATTCTGTACAATTTTGCTCAACTTCCACATATTGTGAAATAACTTTTTCTACAAGTTTCGATGAAAAAATCTAAAAAGCGAGGTTGAGTAGACGTATTTCCGCGCAATTCTAAAAAAAAACCTTTCTATCTACTATATTTCCAAAGTTATAGCGGTTCGATGTACACAAGTTTTACTCGACATTTACCGCGCATGTTGTAAACCTTTGAAGCATATATTTTTCTTTACACGGATATCAGTTTAAATTTATTACTCGGGGTTTTTAGTATCAGTGATTACGAATCTGACCACGAACTGTGAAAATTCAAAATGGCGGTTTCAAGATGGACGACCAAAATGTGAACCCTTACTTGATTGAAATGAAACTGGGTGCTCGGGGGTTTTCGAGGTCGCAGATTACGAACGTGATCTTAGATTTTCAAAATTTAAAAATGGTGGATCTAAGATGGCCAGCCGGAATGTGAAAAGTCAATCGATCGAGACGAAACTGGGTGCTCGGGAGTTTTCGCGAAGGCAGATTACAAATCTGATCTTAGCTTTTTAAAATTCTGATAACGAATCCAAGATGGCCGATCGAAATGTAAAAAGTTCCTTGAACGAGGTGAATTTGAATACTCTGGAGTTTTCGCGGTCTATGATCATGATTCTGACCTTACATTTTCAAAATTCAATATGGCTGATCTTAAGATATCAGGCCGATCATAATTTTATTTATCTTCGACAAAAATTTAGAAATGTACTTCAAATACGGTGACATTTAATACATGAAATTATTAAAGTAAATAATAAAATTCGATATTGGTTTAAAAATAAAATTACAATTTATACTTCAAAATACGTATCTTTTTTAGTAAATAAATTTTTGATTATTTAATTTCTGAAATAACTAATGCTGAAATTTAATAAGAAAATATCATTTAATCAATAGTTTTGTATATACATTTAAAACGAATGGAGACTATTATACTCGCAAAGAGCTCTTCTTAGTCTTGTTGCATAGTCAGAATGATTATGAAATACTATATATTTTTGCCAAATATGTTTAAAATCTGAATGAACAGATTCCATGGCCTGTTCGCTATAAAATCCAAGATCACGTTGCACGTCGTTACAAAAGTCAAGTACATGGAAGAAAACTGCATGGATCTTCGGCGTAACTGAAAAACCCAATTCCAAGTAACTTTCTTTAAATGCAGTAATTCTCTCTTCAAATAATCGATCAAGATTTACACCGAAGCACGTATGCACGAATGTTCCAAAAACTTTAAGGTACTTTAAAGATCCTACATTTTTGCTCCTAGAACGTAGCACATCAAGTTTATTGAGCAATATTTTACACGAATTTCCATTGAACGATGGACTTCTTTGAGTCACGTCACGTTCAACGTTGCAGGACTTAATCTACGAAAGAGCGTATTCTTCGCATTCTTTTAATAAATGCGAGTATAGAGTATTCACAACACCTAGCATGAGATGCAGCTCCGGGGGTGGAATCGTCTGAAGAAAAGTTTTATCTTCACTACCGTGAAGAATTGATGGGTTTATACAATTTTTGTAATTTTTTGCCTGAGATTTCACAGTACCGGCCTCTTGCCAATTCACGTAATTTTCGAGAGTATGTCCCACTGTTCTGTACGTAGCGCAATTTTGAAGTTCGTTTTTTTTTGGCATGACACCATGTGCCAGGAAAAACGCTGCTGTGGGACATAAGACCAACTAAAATATTTGCCAGTTTTAAGTCTGTAGCAATTGTGCCTTCGAAATTGTTGATTTTTATTGGAGCCCATAATTTTGAAACGTTTTCATATTTTTCTTGGCAGTTTTGTACTACTCCAAGTATGAGCAATTTATTGACCCCAGAATCTTTAAAGCGTTTCGCCAGAATTCCCTGACTATAATTTTGGCGAGTTCCATTGACTTCATCAGAACTAATCGTAGATTGGATGGACAGACATACTTTCAAAAACCCTCCACCGCCGTCAATACCAAATTTTAGATGAACGTCAGAAACTCTTCGCTTCTCTTTGACATAATTGAGCAATCCCTCTAAATCTGTACAATAAGCTACCGATTCTTTACTTGTAGAGTTAATGTTGTTTTTGAAGTTGATGATATCGAAAGTATTTACAGAAAAATACGGATCTAAGCAACGACTGTGTGCTGAGCATTTTTCCTTCAGTCCAGGTTCTACAATTTTAAATTTTTTTGTGGCTACACGAAAAGCTTGAGCACTATCCATTGTTTTCCTCTGACTTATGTGAAATCAGAAGCCCGTACTTTTTTGGACTTTCGTTACTTCTTGTACCAACAGAAACTTTAAGCGGTTGGCCACCTTTTGGTTGAGTGAGATGCAAAGATTCCGTTCCTTCACCCATTTTCCGCTCCAACAACGTTGAAATGACTTGATCAGTGGTTTTAGCACCACATTCAGTAATATTTGTAATAAGATTTTGCAGGCGAGATGTTAAATTACACTAATGCGATTTACCTTTGGCAATTACTGAAAAGCAATATGTGCATTGGAACAGTTCTTGCTAGCAGAAGACTTCTCTAAAAACGATATAATAACATATTTTTTATATTAATATATTAATATATTTTATATATTAACATATAAATTATTGTTTATATTAACATAAGTTTTATCTACTTGGTGCGGTATTTGTAACGTTTGTAAGAACATGCTTTTCATGAACATCGTTTGGCGCAGAAGAACGAAAATTGCTTGGTACCGAATTTCTAACGAATTTGCAAATGTGACATTCACACAAAGATTTGCTGCTTTTCGTTCTTGTATTTATTATCTTCTGTTGGGATTTGAGTCGAGTAAAAGCTGGCAATTTTGCTTCATCTTTAGCATTTTCTTTAGTACTGAAGAGCTTTATTTTACAAGTATTGCATACAACGACAGGTAACCTACTATCGGAAGCATCGTACTCAAATTTTTCCTCTACAAGCGTTTTCAATTTCCCTTGCACACTTATCATGACTTTTGTTTTTCCGAAACATAGTAAACAAATTTTGCGACGATTTTCGTTATGATTTCCTGCTTTTGGCATTTTACAACACTACATACTATAAAATCGACAGGCAATAATATCAATTTGATACCATATAAACGACCATTGAAATAAAAAAGGCCTACGTTGCCAAAACGAAGAATATATATGTATGTTAAAAATTCGATCTCATCTATTTGTATGAGTGATAAATTAGTATATGTTAAGAAAAAAAAATTTCACATATTATATATATATATATGTAACGGAAACGCTAAGTTTTGCTCCTTAAATCCTAAAATAACAGCATTCCGTTATGCCCTAAGCTCCGGCAACGGTAGTCCTGATTAGAATAACATATAGTTATATATCTAGGGAGTTTTTCAGGACTAGCGGGCTGGAGAGGCTCGGAGAGCTGGCAACATCGCGACCCTACAGGTGTGCGGCATGGAAAAACCGGCGAGAAAGAACAGACCTCTACAGCGTGCGGCGACAATCGGTTGTTCAAAACGCGAAAAATTCTTTTGTTGTATCCGGTTTTAGAGAATTCGGTGTGTGAGTGTATGAGTGACGGACAGACGTCCATATTCTCGAGACGTCCAAAACCTACTAGGTAGACAGCCTATTCCGATAAATTGTATCCGGACCCAACAACTAGTGAGGCCCAAAGACGATATTAGTGTATTGGAGCGAGTCGTCACTTTTTATTTGTAAGTACCAGTATTCACTGTCCCCTTATCTCAGGTTACAATAAAATTTAGATCAACGCGATTGTTTCCGATCCATTATTCAATCTTACATTCCCTCCGTCTTCCTTCTCGCGTTTTTCCCAAATTGTGCTTCCTACCAGGACAGCACTTTGTAACTGTCGGCGCGAGACCGACTTCTTTTGGAGTTGTACATATAGACGTCTAATTAAAATTAATACCGAATCTAAAAGACAGTTACAAATTGGCGCCCGAATTGAAATTACCCTACTAAACTAATTTTCATTTTGGAGTAAAATTGTGTATGGTTAAATGGGTTCGGTGCAAAGGTTGACACCTGAGAAACATTGACTCATCTAGTCAATATTAAAATTGAATACTTTCACTTTTCTATGTGTATTAAAGTAAAGTTGACTCGTGGGTCAATTAGTGAAACTAAGTACAAATTAAAAATAAAAGAAATACATTGTCTGTCTAAAATGACTGAGGAAAATGCATGATTGTCATGAAAATATTAATTAGGTCGAGGCGACTATATATTAATAAATTGTTCGACTATTTTTATTTAATTAATAAAGTCGACAGATAACCTGTAAAGTCGATTACAAATTGAAAAAAATTAAATAGAGTCGACAATTAGTGTTGAATAAACGTTTAAAAGTGAAAAAGTGACATTATTTAGTTATTGTGGCTTGACGTTTAAAGAAAATTTATATAATTATTAACGTTATTAGTTCTAGAATAGTAAAATAATATAATAAAGATATTCAAAGTAAAATTAGGAATATTTATAATAACGGAGAAAGTTTGATCAGTGAAAGTAACGGTTACAATTTTTTTTTTTTGAAAGGTAGAGCTTGCTAATAGAAAGTAAACAATGACAGACTTTACTTTGAAAATATAATAATAGATAGTGAAACAATAACACAGAAAAATTTAATATTGATATACGTTATATAGTTAGTAACTGAACAAGAACAAATTTAAATTTGAAAATAGTATGTGAATAGGTAATAATAAAAGAAATAAAGATTGAAGTTATGTGTTATTAACATCTGACCAACAATATGATTGGATTAGTCGATTATTATTATATTACTAAAATAAATTAACGTCTTGGTAAAGTATAATAGTCTTCTATATGTATAGGTAAAAGAAGACTTAGTAAAATTAAAGTATAATAGACGTCTAACGTAAAATTGACAGTTAACGTCTAATTAGGTTATGAGAGTGTAGATGGGAATTAATATTAAATGAACAGGCGATATTAAAGTCGTCTATTAATTATTAATTCTAGACAGACAATGGTATTTTAAATTCAGTTGATATAAAATTGTGTTAAGTATTATTAATTATTATTAAATATTATTTATCGACTGAATTTTAAGTTAATGAAATGATGGATTATTTAATGTGAATGTGGTGTATTATTTATAATTTTGTTTGTATTGTCGACATTTCTGTCAAGCCCGGTACATTTAAGAATTATTGGTCGGTCATTGTATAGGTTAAGTAAGTAATTAAAATTAAATTAAAGCGGTACTACGGTGGTACTTAGTCATTGTAGACAACCATTTTATTTAAAGCGGATGGATGTATACAGATATGGATTTACGGTATTGTCTCGATGGGGCTGATTAATATTTATTAAAGCGCATCAAAAGCGACTAGGATTATAGGCGACAAAATAAAAGCGAAAAATTAAGTCGATCAAATAGGAGGATATTTGTTGGTTAGGTCGTCTAAAATTTAATAAATGGATGACAGAGATGATAGTCATAGGAAATATTTCCACGGGATGAACAGATCCCTGTAATACCGACTGAATTAAATTAATAAATAATTGAAATTTTAAATTAATTGAAGTAATTTCTTCAACTATTTAATATTAAATTAATACAATAGGAATTGGGGTTTGAGTCATCCATTTAATAAATAAATTAACAGACGATTGAGGACGGGCGTGTGTATAAGTGGTAGGGTTTTTCTTTTAAAATTAGGACGTCAAATTAATTTTGAAAATTGTTTTTTTTTTATTAAATGTATTGGTAATTTATTTTAATTTTATTAAAAAGATATCAACAATAACAGTAGTTGATACGGTAATATTATTAAGTGGACGTCTAAATTTCAGTTATTATTTTTATGAATGGATACATTCGTATTAGTCGGGATAGTCGTGGGCATAGGTATAATTTTGACCTATTTAATAATAGAAAATTTTGAAGTTCCAATTAAAAGAAAAATGAGCCACAACGACTATCAAGACTTAGATGAATGGGTATTCCATTTGTCGACTAAGGAATTAGATGAGGCTTTGGAACGCCTCGAATTAAATAAATCGGGTCGACCACGTATACGTGTCAATCGTCTTTTAGATAGACTGGAAGGCAATTATACAGCCGCAGACTTCGAACAAACTAGAGTCCAAGAAACAGAAGGAGAGTGTAGGTCGCGTCGCGATGCGTTATTAGAGTCCTTCGTAGAGTTGGTTAGAGAAACTCAAGATAGGAATGCAATTAGGGTTCAGGCTCAAGTGCATCGAGAACAAAATCAGTCGTCGAGTACAAATAATACGGAAGAGGTAATAATTAACCCGATAAGAGAGGATACAAACCAATCACTACACGAATCCATACAAGAGGATAACAGTGAAGAAACCGACTTGGATGAATGGGCGCTGCGTATTAGTCAGCTAGTCGTCCAACAATTGGAAAAAGGTTGGTCAAATAGAGCAAATAGCACCACATTAAGCCAGCCGGCCAGGAATGATAAGGTGACTTTTCGCGATACTTTTGACATCAATTATCCAGGAAAGTCGGATGACATTTTGATGGAGGAAGGGAGGCAAGAGCTTCCACAACAAAGTCGACCCGATCGTGGGGTCGAAATGCCACATTTACCTTGTCACGTTGACCCTAGGGAGGGGGGAGATCGTTCAAGACAAATGAACGAAAGAATCGGCCAAGGAAGTGATGCACGGCTGAATCAGACCCTCCGAACAAGAGACCTAGGAGAAGTGGTCCGACGTTGGAACGTTACCTATGCCGGCGATGAGCAACACAGCCTCGAGGATTTCCTGACGCGTGTTCAAGAATGCAGCCTGATAGCAGGAATATCAGATGAAGAGCTGCTACACGCACTACCTCATTTATTAACAGGGGTCGCCCTTCAGTGGTACCGATTTTCGTATAAAAATTGGAGTACCTGGGCACAGTTTTGCAGAGACGCCCGTTCGTGTTATGGAGGCGATCGTAATGTCCAACGCCGACTAGAAAGAGAGGTTCATATGAGGACTCAGGGTCCGGATGAATCAGTCCGGGACTATATGATCTGTCTTAGATCTATTTTAAATCGATGGGTTCCGGAGCCGTCAATGGAAACGCAACTTGATTGGCTACACCAAAATTTAAGGCCAGAGTTGCAGATGGCGGTACAGCCGGATCGAGTCCATTCGTTCGACGATCTCCTCTATCAAGCTAGGGAGGCCGAACGAATTTTGAGGTGTAGTCAGGCCTATCGTCCTCCCCCAGCACCGGAGCAGTCGTTCTGCCCGGAAGTGGCTTGTCGCGGGAAGTCCAAAGAAAAGAAGAAGGTGGATTTCGCCGCAGTACTGGCAGAAAAGCAGGTAGAACGGTTGGTGCCGTCCACGACAGCAGTGGCAGCATTTTCCGAGGCCGATGTGAAGAAACTGGTGGAAGGGACGTGCTCTAGATGGATGCAGTCCATGGAAAAAAGGTTGACCTCAACGGTTAATTCTACCCTTAAAGATGCGGTCGCATCACTCCAGAAGGAAATGTCTGCAACAGCACGAGCAGTGGACAGACGTCCTGATTATAATACGATGGATCGGCGGACATTACCCTTCAACCAGAAATTCAAGGGCAAAAAGAAATTATGGATGGGATCAAAGAGCCTGCCAGATAGGAATTTTGGGAATCGTCCTATGAATCAAGATGGTCCTTCATCAAGGGTGGGGCAGAGTAAGTCCTCGTCTGGGATTATGGACAAGCAGAATGGTCAAACTGGCGACCTAAAATGTTATGGATGTGGACTGCCTGGATTTAAGAAATATAATTGTCCGCGATGTCGGGAAAACGAGAGCAGGGACGTGTAGTAGAGGTCGCACCTGTCCCTGATTCTCTTAGACAGACCTCCCCATCACAAGCTCAAGCAACCAATCAAGGCCCGTCGGAAGTATACATGGCGACGGAAGTAGGTTTTACTCGTTGGTGGATAACTGTGACTGTCCATGGTCACCATTTGAGAGCTCTGTTTGATCCGGGGGCGGCTCGTACCGTAATTGGGCGTATCGCCTATCGACTCGCCGACGATTTTGGTCTCCACATAGAACCATATCGAGGTAATGGCGCTAGGGTCGCGGATGGAAGAACTGTGGCAATCACCGGACAATTGAGATTACCCTTTAGAATTGAAAGTACGGTAAGATGGCTGACTGTCTTAGTCATGCCTAGCCTGGAACCAGATTGTTTGGTAGGGGCTGACTTTATTCGTAAATTCGACGCGATACTTCATCCCTGCGAAAACTTCATTACGGTAAAGGGGAGTGTCAAAGGAATTCCGGTGGAAGTCGCCCTGGTCTCTGTTCCACTCGAAGAGAGCCAGAAGACGTCAGGCCTTCAGAAATTGACAGACGAGCAACAAAGACGTCTATTTTCAACCGTCCGGTCAATAATACCCGTAGACAATCCTCATATCGGATGCACTAATTTGGTCGAGCACGTCATAAATGTAGGAAACGCTCGACCTATAAAACAAAGATATTATCCGGTCTCTAAGAAATTAGAAGAAGAAATGAACCAATATGTTGAGCAGATGTTGGACGAAGGAATCATCGAGCCGTCTTCAAGTCCATGGTCGAGTCCTGTCGTCATGGTGAAGAAGTCAGACGGTACATGGCGATTTTGCGTCGATTATCGTAAAGTTAATGCTGTTTCGATGCCAGACGCCTATCCTTTACCATATATGGATTCCATTTTACGGAAATTGCAGCAAGCCCAGTATATTACTACTTTAGATTTAGGAAGCGCTTACCATCAAATTAAAATGGATGAACAATCGAAGCCGATGGCAGCATTTACGGTTCCAGGCAAAGGGTTGTTCCAATTCTGTCGAATGCCTTTCGGTTTAAGTGGAGCACCCGCTACTTTTCAAAGGTTGCTTGATTCGTTGATTGGTCCCTAATTAGATCCATATGCGTTCTGTTATTTGGACGATATTATTATAGTAACAAAGTCGTTCGAGGAACATGTAAAATGGGTTGAACACGTCCTAAATAAAATCAAAGACGCAGGTCTCAGCGTTAATTTAAAAAAGAGCGTCTTTGGTAAGGAAGAAGTCCGTTATTTAGGGGTCTTAGTTAATAAAAATGGCTTTCGGCCTGACCCCGAGAAGATCCGACCGATAGTAGAATACCCGGCGCCAAAGAATCTAAAACAGTTAAGAAGATTCATGGGTATGGCTTCGTGGTACCGTAAGTTTTTGGGTGACTTTGACACTATAGCGGAGCCACTCACTCAATTAACCCGGAAGGATCAACCTTATATATGGGAAGAAGCGCAGCAAACATCGTTTGATCGAATAAAATATTTATTAAGTACTGCGCCTATTTTGCATCGACCTGATTTTACTAGAGAATATATTTTGGAAACAGATGCTAGTGACACAGGGATTGGTGCCGTTCTGAGCCAGTCGTTCGACGAAGATGATCGTGTCCTAGCGTTCGCCAGTCGAACATTAACCTTAGCCGAACGAAACTATTCTGTCACTGAACGTGAATGTTTGGCAGTCCTATGGGCCATTCGCAAATTTCGTGAATACGTCGAGGGTTACCATTTTAAGGTAATTACAGACCACAGTAGTCTCCAGTGGCTTTGTAATTTAAGAAACCCCAATGGTCGCCTGGCTCGATGGGCTTTGGAGTTACAGGGTTACGACTACAAGGTCGAACATCGAAGAGGATCCATACATCATGTGCCTGACGCTTTATCGCGTATGTACGAAGAGGATGAGCATATTCTCATCAGTTCAGTTCAAGAGAATTCTCCAATCAAGGATAAATGGTACGTCGAAAAATCTCGACAAGTAGAGGACGAACCTCATAAGTTTCCGTATTGGAAAATGATCGGTGGTCGATTATATGTGTATCGACCAAATCCAATTTTAGATACGCTAATGGACGACGAAGATGCGTGGAAGCTAGTCGTCCCAGAAGAAAATAGGAAGACAATCTTAATAGAAAATCACGACATTCCTACAGCAGGACATCTCGGCAATCGCAAAACTTACGATAGGATTGCCCGATATTATTTCTGGCCGACGATGCGGAAGGATATCGTGAAATATGTACGGAAATGTTCTGTTTGTAAAAGAACTAAAATTCCACCGATGGCTCCATCAGGATTAATGGGTCGTCGATCGGTACCTGGACCATGGAAAATAGTTGCAGCAGACGCCATGGGTCCATTTCCTAAAAGTTCTCAAGGTCGAGAATACTTACTAATCTTCCAGGATTTATTCACACGCTGGATCGAATGTGTGCCTGTGAAAACGGTGAACGCAGTATCTGTAATTAAGGCGTTCAACGAAAGGATTATTTTCCGCTTTGGAACACCGGAAGTATTCCATACTGATAATGGGAAAGCCTTTCGAAATACGAAAATAGACAAATATCTGAAGGACCGAGGAATTGAACCATCGACGAATCCCGCGTATCATCCACAAGCTAATCCTGTAGAGCGGATTAACAGAACATTAAAAGGGATGATCATAGCGTTTGTCGATGAAAATCATCGTACTTGGGACAAATATATATTGGAATTTGCCTTTGCCTATAATACGGCTGTACACGACTCCATGCAAGAGAGTCCTGCCATGATGAATTATGGCCGTTAATTGATTCCACCTGATCACTATCGACGTCATGAAGACCAAGCAGCTGATGAAGTTGAGGAAAGAAGTGCCATCCAAGATTGGATGACTCGACTAAAAGCATTGCGGTCGCTACATCAAGAAGTGACTCGTAATATTGAAGCTGCTCAGGAGCGTCAAGCTCATTATTATGATTCAAGAAGACGAGACGTCCAATTTAAGATAGGAGATGTCGTCCTTAAAAGGAACTATGTTTTATCATCGGCAGCCCAAGGATTTGCTGCCAAATTGGCTCCTAAATTTGTAGGACCGTATACAATTTCCAAACGATTAGGATCCAATGTTTATGAATTAAGAGATGGATCCGTGCCATATAAATCAACTGAAGCTGTACCATGAAGAAGAAGATCCATCATTAGGCGATTCAACGCTTATTGAAAAAAATTCGATGAATCTAGCAGAAGAAGAAGACATCGATCAACAATCAACATTACTTGAACCTGAACAAGAAGTGGTAGATAAGTCCCAACTGATTGTACACGCGGACGTGCATAGGAAAGACGAGGTCGAGCGTCGACCACGGGGTCGGCCTAGAAAAGCGAAGATCGGCGACAGTGTCGGTAGGTTAGGTAGACGACCGGCGTACTCAGGGACGGTTAGTGGAGCAAACGTGGAGGTCTCTATTAGTCCGTCCAGTCGAGTCAATACGCCTAATCCCGCGAAAAAGGGCCCTCGTGGGCGTCCGAGAAAGAATGAACGACCAATAGTTCCTATTCGCGTTCCCTTCCATAAATATGGCACTCGTAGCCGACGTTAGCCTGAATGCATGCTCATCGTGAAATTCGAATCGGTCCTAAATAATTATAATTCCAATACTCATATTTTGCATGTAAAAGGAATCATCTTTCACTCGCATGTTCATTTCATTAATATAGGTCATGGCAG
Organism: Trichopria drosophilae; assembly: GCA_030407085.1. Lineage (NCBI taxonomy): Eukaryota > Metazoa > Arthropoda > Insecta > Hymenoptera > Diapriidae > Trichopria > Trichopria drosophilae. The sequence goes on from CM059584.1 coordinate 73,190,918, forward strand.
ACCATCTAAGGTTCCTGGAGGAGGAGCTTCGAGGAATGAAGCGGGCGCTCATAGAGCAGAGTCGCGCCACCAAGATGGAGGAGCTCATGGAACAGCTCCAAATCTTTGAGGAGTTCCCTGTTTGGGGAGTCACCAAAGAAGAATTGGAGGGGGCTGTCCAAGAGACTATTATAACCCAGGCGGTGCCAATGACCCCCGCAGAAGATTGGATCGCTCTAGAGAAGGCGGAGGAGGGATTGTTTCGCCGGATGTCTGGCCTCTTCCGGAAGGCTCCACCACCGCCGACGATGGAGCGCCTGCAAAAGTCTATCGCGGACTACCGCCAAGAATTGATCGTACGCGACCAGTTTAGGGCCCAACGCCATTTCAAAAGGACCGAAGCCCTTCGACGAGTGGAGGAGTTACGAGCCAGGGAGCAACCGAAGCTCATAGACCTAGAGATGGCAGTCGCCGACGCCGAGCGAGACTTAGCGGACCTCCAGACCCAGACGAACGTGACGGAGAGGGCCCTAAAATCTGCAAAAGGAAAGGTGGAGTGGGCCAAGTCTCGTTTTGGGTACGCAGAAATGGAACTACGCGTACAAATCGCCCGCGCCCAAGCCCCACTCCAACGCATCCAAGAGGAATGCGCCCTGTGTGGATACCACCGGCGATAAAATAGGGTAGACGACCCCAATAATCAGGCGGACGCCTATCATTTTAATAGTCGTCCTATGATATGGACAGTCGTCCTCAAACTGTACTAACAAGTGGGCGACATGCAAGGACCGCCTTTGTAATGTCCAATAACAAAATAAAAGACTCCCCTAGCAAATCTTCGTAAATACATTGGTGTGGTTCATTTCACCTCTTATTCATTGCATGAAATAAATCCCGATAACCTTCCCAGTGGATTGAACTATTCCCTTTCCTTTTTAAATTTGCCTAGACGATGCTAGGAAAATATAACTAATTTTAAATATAATTTTTCTTTCATACCTGAGCTTAGAGGCCTAGTGACAGAGCTGGTACCCGGATCGGATAGTCAGCGTCTGGGCGGGGGGTGTAACGGAAACGCTAAGTTTTGCTCCTTAAATCCTAAAATAACAGCATTCCGTTATGCCCTAAGCTCCGGCAACGGTAGTCCTGATTAGAATAACATATAGTTATATATCTAGGGAGTTTTTCAGGGCTAGCGGGCTGGAGAGGCTCGGAGAGCTGGCAACATCGCGACCCTACAGGTGTGCGGCATGGAAAAACCGGCGAGAAAGAACAGACCTCTACAGCGTGCGGCGACAATCGGTTGTTCAAAACGCGAAAAATTCTTTTGTTGTATCCGGTTTTAGAGAATTCGGTGTGTGAGTGTATGAGTGACGGACAGACGTCCATATTCTCGAGACGTCCAAAACCTACTAGGTAGACAGCCTATTCCGATAAATTGTATCCGGACCCAACAACTAGTGAGGCCCAAAGACGATATTAGTGTATTGGAGCGAGTCGTCACTTTTTATTTGTAAGTACCAGTATTCACTGTCCCCTTATCTCAGGTTACAATAAAATTTAGATCAACGCGATTGTTTCCGATCCATTATTCAATCTTACATTCCCTCCGTCTTCCTTCTCGCGTTTTTCCCAAATTGTGCTTCCTTCCAGGACAGCACTTTGTAACTGTCGGCGCGAGACCGACTTCTTTTGGAGTTGTACATATAGACGTCTAATTAAAATTAATACCGAATCTAAAAGACAGTTACAATATATATATAAATAAACAACATTAAACATTTATAATTAAATAAAAAAATATTTTTATTTCTGTACCAATTTTTTATTTTATTATTAACTGTATTAATACAGCCTTGCATGTGAGCTTTCATATTGACTGAACATCGAGAACAATTTTTAATTTCTATAAAACAAGTTCAATAAAACATGCTAAAAGGTCGATCATAATTTTATTTATTTTCAACAAAAAAATAATAAGATTTTTTTTTATAGAGACGAAATATAAACACTTGCCAACCATGCTTACCATATTGAATTCCACATTTTAATCTTTTGTTAGATTTATTTATAATCTGCAACCGTGGCAACGCCTGAGTACTTATTTTCTTTTCGATAAAGTAACTTTGCATATTTTAGTCCGCCATCTTGAATTTTAAAAACCTAAGATCAGATTTGTAATCTGCGACCCCGAAAACCCCCGAGCACCCAGTTTCATTTCAATCAAGTAAGGGTTCACATTTTGGTCGTCCATCTTGAAACCGCCATTTTGAATTTTCACAGTTCGTGGTCAGATTCGTAATCACTGATACTAAAAACCCCGAGTAATAAATTTAAACTGATATCCGTGTAAAGAAAAATATATGCTTCAAAGGTTTACAACATGCGCGGTAAATGTCGAATAAAACTTATGTACATAGAACCGCTATAACTTTGGAAATATAGTAGATAGAGAGGTTTTTTTTTTAGAATTGCGCGGAAATACGTCTACTCAAACTCGTTTTTTTAAATTTTTTCATCGAAACTTGTAGAAAAAGTTATTTCACAATATGTGGAAGTTGAGCAAAATTGTACAGAATATTTTCCCTAAAACGTAGTTTCGAAGGGCTCTAACATCGCAACGAAAAGAGATAGAGCATTAAATTTTTTTTAGTTTTACAGATTTGTAATCCTTCATTTGTTCTCAAGTAGTTTTGTCGCGGGATGCCTTGCAAAAAAGATATTTACAAAAGAACATGGAAAAGTATGATTTTTTACGAATTTTGATAAATGCTGCGAGTTTGAAAGTTTAAAAGTATTCAAAGCATTTTGGGATTGTCTTTCTAGAGCCAAGATCTAAACATTTGCGTAAAAAAACTATACCTAAACGTTATTGCGATGATAATAACTACAATAACCTTTAAAAAAATACGAAAAATCGAGATATTTTGAGTTTCCCTCCAGCGATTATTTTCATTTATGGCTTAAAATAACCGAGAGACAAATCTAAAAAGACGACTAAAAAATCCGCGAGGTAGGGGACCGTTTGGGTTGAACATGATCGAAGCTCACCGTGTTCGGGAATTTGAACTGCGGGACCTTGAACTAATAAAAACTTGGTTAAAAATGTTTTTTTTTATTATTCATAAATAGTTTCATTTTTTTTTACTCACTGTAGAATATAATAGTTTATAAAATGCTCGTTTTATCTTAACCTAAATGCAAGTAGTTTTTCATTTCACGTTAACATTAATTGATAGAAGTATCAAAAAAATGTAGTTAAACATGAATAATTTTTAATTTTATTTTTAACCTGTTTGCGTTATTAAATCATCGTTTCTACGCTCGGCTGGCAAAATGTATAATTGCATTTTCTTCAATTGGGCCTTTCTAACATTATGTTCATACTTTTTGTCTGATGGTAAACGTGAATGCGACAATATTTGTTTTGTGGAACATTGTTTTCTATTTTTCCTTATATCTCCATTCACATCAACATATAGGGCCTGCAACAACTCTTTGTCTTCTGAAAGTTAATGAATTTAAAATTAGTTTAGTATGATAAAAAATGACTGAGTAATGATTAATTAATTCAATTTACGTACCACTTATTTCTAATACACGGCCATTATACCTTTTTTTATTGTATAAAATGGGGACCTCGCTTCCTTCTACTGCTGGACCTGGAAGGTCCGAGGCTCTCAGGACTGTAGTAGACTTTGATACGGTCCAAAAGATTAATGCATACATTTTTCTATATAAATGTAAATATATAAGTATGAAAGTCTGAATAAAGTTTTACACAAATTGCTGTAAAATGCTTAAAGTAGGTAAAAATAAGTGCATTTATTCAAAGTTTAAGGTTAATATAAAAGTAAACGAAAATCTTATAAAAATATTTCTGATTTGTTGAAAATCGGTCGTCGAAAGATGTCGAAATTTTGTAAAATTTTGGAAAATTTGTAACAGTTTACAAGAACAGTTCAAACTTGTTAAACTCTTAAATTGTTAGAAATAATTCTGAAATTATCAAAAATTATTCAAAAGTGTTAAAAAAGTTTTGAAAACTATTGCTAAAATGTACAAAATTTACAAACTGGACAGAATTGTTGACGATTGATGTAAATTCATGGATGTAAATTTTTTTCACAATTCCAAAAATTAACGAAAATGTTTAATATTATTGCTATGCATGAAAAATGAACGAATAAAACCTGGCCAAAATTGGAAAATTGTTGACAATTTTTTGCAAACCCCAATATTATTACAAAGTGCAAAGTTTGAAATATTGACTAAATTGACACGAAAATTCATGAAATATATAGTAAAAGTAAATAATTGAATAAAATCACATAAAAACGTTACAAATTTGTGGAAAAGTGTTATAGAATGGCGAAACTGTCGTAAATTTACGAAATTATTTAAAAGTACTGAAATGTAGCACAGATTTCACTAAATGCATATTTATGTTTAAGTCATTTTCTTACGAGATCTTTGGAATCCTGCAATTGAAGCTGATGATTTTCGCTTTCAGTTACAACAACATTACTTCCGTACAAATATATAAAATTGCAATTTCTCCTGTGGAACAGTGCAGGTTAATTTTTTACTTCAACCTATGAACTTTAGATAAAAGTCCCATTAAACATTCGAAATACGGTTTGAATTTGTCCATAGTTCAAAATAAAAAACAGTCAATCTTCTATAGAAGTCTCTTTCCAAACTGATGATGGACTGTTTTTTACTGATGAACTGAGGATTGAGTTCTTTTTATTTTGAATTGTGGCCAAATTCAAACCTTATTTCGAATGTTCGATAAAGTTTTTATCTATAAGTTAATAGTTTAAGAAATATCGCTGAAGTTTCGCTGAAGAAATATCCATTGTGCATATTTTTAAGGAAATAAAGTTATTGTAACTAGAAATGAGAGCAATCTAAAAATATCGTAAGAAAACAAACCTACACAGTTCCGCTAGAGAAACTTTTCACAAATCTTGGTTATTTTAAGTTTGTCAATTTACGTAAGTTTTCAAAAATTTTGTCATATTTTGTTATTTTACGAATGATTTTTATATAGGCTACATAATCATTCACATTTGATAATGATTTTGAAAAACTTTTTTTTCGATTTTTTTACAAACTTTCAGGAGCACTTTTTGCTACATTATCAACAGTTTTTATATTGGTTTATTTTAAAACAATGCAGCAATATTGCGAATTTACGATTATTGTAAATGGAATTGTCGAGTTTAAACATCACTGAATTTGACATCGAAATATTTTTAAAATTTCGCCTACTTGCAATGATTACCGCAGTTGTGCAATGTACCTGTTGTTACTAAGTTGTTATAAGTTAATAACGTTTCGAAAAAATTTCGTTAATGAAATTTCCATAACATATAAGAACGTCAATAATACAAATTGGTGGTAAAATCACTGCAATTTAGTTGCTTTATTTTGTAAAGAATCACCTAAAATTTCATCCTTTTTCATGAATTTTGTCAAATTTGGATACCTTAACAATTTTTTAAATAGATATTTTCATTAATTTAAGTGTCTATAATTATTTCCAACTAATTTTAATTCATTTTTCTTAATTTCAACAAATTTTAAAAATTTAAGACTGATTTAAGATAATTCAAATAGTTCTTTTAAACATTCAGAGATTTTCATAAATTTTAACACATTTTGATATCTTTCAGATAATTTCATCAACCTTGTCATTTTTTACAATCTTGAAGAAATTTACAATATTTTTATATGATTTACGTTATGATTTAATAAAATCATAATATTTTTATTTTCATTTATAATTTCTATTTTCCATTAAGTTGGAATAACTTTTGTTGCTAACTTTAACAGTTTTCATGAATTTACGTTCAGATTTGGTCAATATTTAAACGTTTTGCGGTTTATAATAATGTTTTGTTTTGCAATAATTATTGACAACTTTAATACTATATATAAGTAATAATGACATTCATAATAATTATAGAAAATTTAAACTTCACATTTTGTGATACAACAGCTATAATATATTTCAGACAATGCCGAAAAGACAATTATTCTTAGTAGTAGAAGAATGACCGGCCGAAATTAGTTCCCGCCGCCGCCACCAGGCGTCGCCACAGTCGCGGCGCTGTCGCAGCATGCGAGGTGGTAGATTCGTGAACTAATTCGCAGACTGATTCGTGGACTAATTAGCGGTCTGAGTCGCGGACTGACTCGCGGGCCGATTCGCGGATTGATTCGCATTTTTTATTTGCTGTTTAGTACGCGGGCTTATAATTCAAGACTCTCTCATTGGGAAATCTGACCGTCACTAATGAGGTTGTTGCGCTATGCAACCTTAGTTTCCCGCGTAAAGTTTCTCGTGCGAAGAAGAAATGTTCACGGGTCGATCGCGGTTATCAGCGCGATCTATTTCCGAACCGATTAGAAGGCGTTTTCCGAAAACACTTCGTCGCCGGGACTTCCGCATTCATTCGTTGGCAATATTCGGGAATCGATGGACGCATTTTCGTCGTTTGCGAAATCTATAATTCGGAAATTCGGCACGCTAGTTCCACGGCACTTTACTCGCGAAGTTTTCGAGAAAATATTCGACTGGGTCGGAGTCTTCATCGACCACCATCGCAGCTGCCACGCATCGAACTTCCTAAATTCGCAGGTGACTATGACAGATGGGACACATTCGCGGATTATTTCAAATCTATTATTATTAAAGATACGTCAATCGATGAAATATGTAAATTTCACTATTTAAAGTCATCGCTCACCGGTGAGCCTTTATCAATGATTGCTCATCTGACTTCGACAAGCGAAAACTTCGGTGTAGCATGGGACCTACTAAAGAATCATTTTGAAAATCGGAGATGTATTATTGACAAACATTTAGATTCCCTTTTTTTACTTCCGGTTTCGCGCACAGAAAACGCATCGGAACTTCGCGAATTGTTTTATAAATCCAGCGCTATTTTAGGGTCGTTGAAAGCGTTGAATCTACCGGTTGATCAATGGGACGCGATTGTCGTGCATCTTCTGCAGTCAAAGTTGGATCCCGACTCGCGTAAGGCATGGTTGCTTACGCTAGGTTCGCAGAAAACGTACCCCACTCTTGAAAGTTTTCAAAAATTCGTAAATGATCGTGCGTGTGGATTACAGTCTGCGAGTAATGCACAATATCGTGACTCCGGGAACAATGTCAAAAATAAACATACAACTTCTGTAGGGCGTAAGTCGTCAACGCACACTCAATCCCATGCTACTACGAATTCAATCAGCTGTCCCATCTGCTCAGGCGCTCATGCTATCTATGTTTGTAAACGTTTCAAAAATCTGTCTATTTCTAAGCGATTTGATTTTGTGAAACAGCATCAATTATGCACAAATTGTTTAGGCGCGCATTTGTTCAACAAAGTGTTCGAGTCCGCGATCATGTTTTATATGTAATCGTCAACACCATACGTTGTTGCACCGGGAGCAAACTTCCTCACCGACTGAGCCAATAAATTCGGAAACGGGAAAGGGAATTTCTCATGAATCAGCAATTAGCTCAAATGCTGCAATCCCACCTCAGACACCAAGTTTGTGTGTGTCTAACACGCTGATAAAATCGGCGTCTATTTTACTCGCGACCGCGTACGTAAAAGTTCATGCTAAAAACGGTCGGACACTCGTCGTTCGGGCGCTATTAGACCAAGGGTCTACCTGGACTTTCCTCTCGGGAAGTGTCGCCAACGCGCTCAATACTCGCACCAGTCGCGTTTCAACTGCCATTTCGGGTATCGGCGGTGCTTCAGCTGGAGTCGCGAGTCGCACTGCCGAGATTTCAATTTCTCCTGTCAACACTGACGTTCCATCATTCAATACGCACGCTCTTATTCTTAATAAGCTTACGTCTTACACGCCCTCTCCCGCGCGGCTCCAAACGCGATGGTCTCATTTGCAACATCTGCCGTTGGCGGACACGAATCCAAGCAGTTCGGTTCCGGTCGATCTGATTATTGGTTCCGATCTTTATGGTTCGGTTCTCTTGGACGGTCTCGTCAAAGGCACAGCCGGAGAACCAACTGCTCAAAGAACCATTTTCGGTTGGATCTTGTCAGGCTAGACCGAGTCCCCCACTGCTCGTGTTCCGTCTGATACACAGGTGCTGCACAGTATTGACAATATAGAACTGAATTCGAGACTTCAACGGTTTTGGGAAGTCGAAGACATTCCGTCTCCCACAACGCTTTCGGCCGATGACGAAATATGCGAAAGACATTTCGTTGCCACCCATTCTCGACAAGCTGATGGACGTTACGTAGTCAGATTACCATTCCGGTTCCCTCCTCCGATAAATATCGGAGACTCGCGACATGCCGGAATAAAAGCATTTTATTCGCTTGAGAAACGCTTAGCCCTGAATCCAGATTCCGCGTTTCCTTACCGGAATTTCATGAGAGACTATGAACTTCAAGGTCACATGTCTCCCGTCAACCCTCTAGACCACGTGACCCCCGCTGTCTACCTTCCCCATCACGGTGTGACGAAGGTCAGCAGCTCAACCACCAAATTACGCGTGGTATTCAATGCGTCGCACAAGACTTCAAATTCCACATCGCTGAAAGACCACGTTCTCACGGGTCCCAAGCTTCAGGCAGATCTGTGCCATGTTCTGTTGCGGTAGCGAACTTTCCCGTTCGTTTACTGCGCAGACATCGCCCAGATGTATCGCCAGATCTTGGTGGACCCTCAAGATCGGGACCTTCAAAGAATCGTATGGCGTGAGGACCCTAATGGGCCTCTCGTCGATTATCAGTTATGTACCGTAACCTTTGGCATCGCTTGTGCCCCTTATCTGGCCCTGCGGGTTCTACAGCAACTTAACACAGATGACGGTCCACGCTTTCCGTTAGCCTCGGATGTCTTACGCCATGGATTGTACGTGGACGATTGTTTGTGTGGAGCACATGATATGGAAACCGCTCATAAATTGAGAAACGAGCTCGTTGCCCTTCTCCATGATGGTGGCTTCGTGCTACGAAAATGGGCCAGCAACTCTGCTGCCCTAATTAAAGATATCAGCCCTGCCAATCATGGCTTAGCCTGGGAAAAGCCGTTACAAGAGACTGATGGCCTAAAAATCCTCGGCATTGTTTGGAATCCGACTCTAGATCGTTTCCAATTTGTCACAAATTTGTCTCATCCCAAGTCTCTCACCAAAAGAGCCGTTTTGTCTCTTGTTGCTAAGTTGTACGACCCCATGGGCTGGGTTTCTCCTATCGTTATTAAGGCAAAGATCTTTATACAGAAACTGTGGCTTTCCGGTCTCGATTGGGACACGCCTCTATCCGATGATTTGCGTGCCAATTGGGTGTCATTCTATGACGCACTACCGGCCCTACATAAGTTCAGTATCCCTAGGTGGACGGGTCAAGGCCCTGATGCTGCTGATTGTGAACTCCACGGGTTTTCGGACGCATCGAGCGCCGCCTATGCCGCCGTAGTCTACATACGCGTCAAACCACTCCAGGGAACACCCTACGTCAGACTTCTAATGAGCCGCACCAAAGTTGCGCCCATTAAGCAGCTCACAATTCCTCGCCTGGAATTATCAGGAGCTGTTCTTCTAGCACGGTTGCTCTCGTCCATTCGCCGGATTCCTGAATTTACAGAGCTACCGGTTCAGTGTTGGACCGATGCTACCACCGTACTGCACTGGTTGGGGGAGCTTCCGATTCGATGGAAAACTTTCGTCGCAAACCGAGTAGCGGAGGTACAATCGGTGCTTACCGGAATTACTTGGCGTTATGTACCGAGTGCCGATAATCCCGCAGATCTCGCTTCGCGGGGTATTTCTGCTGACGAGCTCCTTACCAACTCCTTATGGCTCAATGGACCTACCTGGTTGAGTGAAGATGCTGCATTCTGGCCGCATCTCACCCCCAAACTCTCAGAAACAGCCTCGCTTGAAACACGAACCGTTGTCACCGGGCTCACGGTGCACTCAGGGGACATTTTAAACCTTCTCTCCACTAGAGTGTCTTCTTGGATACGCTTTGAACGTGTGGTAGCATACGTACTAAGATGGAAGCAGTGTCTTCAACGCAGCACCACAAAGGGAAGTTTGACTGCTGATGAGATTCGAACAGCAGCCATCACGATCTTTCGGGAGTTGCAGAACATACTGTTCACTTCCGAGCTACAAGACCTACGTTCTCAGAGACCAGTGTGTCCCAAGAGCCCTCTTAGGTCACTGGTCCCATTCCTGGTTGAGGATGGTCTCATCCGAGTGGGAGGACGCCTGGTCAATTCTGACTTGCCGTTCAGCACCCAACATCCCATCATTTTGAGTGAACACCCTGCTGTTCGTCTATTAGTCATCGAAATTCACAAGCGATGTATGCACGGTGGGTTAGCCCTCACTCTCCGCACTCTACGTCAGACGGTCTGGATCGTGCAGGCAAAAAAGATGATTCGGTCTGTCATTTTTAAATGCTTGACTTGCAGTCGTCTGAAGGCAGAGTTAAGTTGTCAAACTATGGGTCGTTTGCCTACACCTCGAGTCGTACGTCCTGAACGACCGTTCGTTCATTGCGGCGTGGATTACGCTGGTCCCTTCCAGGTCAGATTGGGCAGCGGACGCGGTCACAGGTCACAGCCGGCATGGATCGCTTTGTTTGTGTGCTTCGCTGTAAAGGCCATCCACTTGGAAGTCGTGTCGGATTATTCGTCCACAGCCTTTCTTGCGGCCCTTAAGAGGTTCGTCTCACGCCGTGGACGGCTATCATGTATGTATAGCGACCAGGGGAAAACATTCGTTGGTGCTAATACTGTACTGGCTAAAGAATTTCACCGAGTCATTCTCGATGAAACTGTTATCGACTGGCTTGCTACCGACAAAATCAGCTGGCACTTCATACCCCCCGCCGCTCCTCATTTTGGCGGTTTATGGGAGGCCGGGGTCAAAAGTATGAAGTTCCACCTGAAAAGAGTCCTAGGTGAACATACTCCGACATTTGAGGAGTTAACGACACTCTTGTGTCAGATAGAGGCCTCCCTTAATTCCCGCCCACTAGGTCCTCTTAACGATGACGTCGACGACTTGACCGCTCTGACTCCAGGACATTTCCTGATCGGAGCACCTTTGAATGCCGTGCCTGAGAAATCTCTCCTCGAGTGTCCGGTCAATAGATTATCACGCTGGCAACTATACCAGCAAATGAATGAACGATACTGGCGGCTCTGGTCGGCGGACTATTTGCTCTCGCTGCAACATCGTACCAAGTGGCATCTACCGAAAAAGCCCATTGGTCTTGGGCAATTGGTGCTAGTAAAGTTACCGAATGCACCTCCGACTAAATGGCCACTTTCGCGCGTTACTGAATGTCTGCCTGGTGATGATGGTGTTGTTCGGGTTGTTACGGTGCGCACTGCCACATCCACACTTCGCAGACCAATTACGCAGCTTGCGCTCTTACCCGTTGACTTAGAATAGGTTATGTTAGTTTTACTTTGTTTAAGTTAGCTACAGTTACTTGCAGGCATATTGCTGCAACGGGGCGGTGATGTTGCGATATGCAACCTTAGTTTCCCGCGTAAAGTTTCTCGTGCGAAGAAGAAATGTTCACGGGTCGATCGCGGTTATCAGCGCGATCTATTTCCGAACCGATTAGAAGGCGTTTTCCGAAAACACTTCGTCGCCGGGACTTCCGCATTCATTCGTTGGCAATATTCGGGAATCGATGGACGCATTTTCGTCGTTTGCGAAATCTATAATTCGGAAATTCGGCACGCTAGTTCCACGGCACTTTACTCGCGAAGTTTTCGAGAAAATATTCGACTGGGTCGTTATAATTGTAATTGGAAATATGTTCGGCTTCAATAAATACCGATTTTGAATTATTTCGCGAGTGATTGATTTCCTTGGACTGATCCGAAACCAAGCCCCTACAGTTTCCCCCGTTTTCTTTCGTGGCGGAACAGAGGTCATTAAGATGACGCAAGGACTTCGTGGACGGTCCCATTGAGTTTTCGAAGATTAATGCTGTAGCGTTATGCATATATATCTTTCGATCTTTTAAATGTGCCCTGTTGGGAAATCTTTCTTTCAATATGGCACACCGTTACCGACCTAATTCGGATGTTACATATCTTTTTTGATGAATTGAAAGCGTAGATTTCCATTAGTTTAAATACCAGCTTGAAGGTGTCTGGCCCAATCTCGTATATTGACGACCTACTTTTTAAATCTCACACAAATTTTAAAAACCTACAATAAGGGCTTTGACCTCTCCCTTGTCATGTTGTAAGTTCGAATTCACCTTTCAGAGTTTTCTCTCGTCGGGGAAATCTATCCATCAATATGACAGTCGTCTTGACAAGCCGTTAGCGTAACTCAATGATCTCCAATAGTGACGAAACCGCTGAGTCCCTTCACACAAAACCGCTAAGACCATTCTAAAATTAATTTATAAAAGCCTCTAAGCAAGTCTGAACACGTTCAAAAGACCTGGCGTCGACCCCCTGATGCGCGGGACCCGGCAGGTCTATTTTTCCTACATCTCCCCTTCGAAAGCGTTCGTTCTAGATTCCAATCACTGGGAAAACACATGTTCGACCATCCTTAGGAAAACACATGTAAATTCCAAGCATATTAGATAATATGTTGGGACCTATGTCTCTCAAAGATGGTATACGAGTTGAGACGCGTGTAACCCATGAGTGATTTTCTGGACTGAGTGAATAGACATTTTTCCTGATGTTCTAAATGCTAGTATAAAGTAAATGTGTCTGATTCTCATAATATTTATCGCACCCAACTTGATCGATTTTTCTATGCTATGAAAATTACAGTGTTGTCAGACTTTAATGATTCGAGGTATAAATTAAGCATACTCGGACTACCGGGGAATAGTCTCCAACATTCCACACGTTCTTCTACTTGTAAAATTTTTTCAAGATGGTCGATATCAAGAGAACTTTTTCATTGTGGGAAGAATCCTTGAAGGGGGTTTACGAAACCCTCGGCGAAAATGCTACTCCGGGTGAATTCCAGGACTTCATCGAGAAGTGTACCGGGAATACTCGAAACATTAGTTCATATATTTTATCAAATCCCCATATTCCAAATGGGGTGAAGGCATCGGTGGAGGCGATTATGCATCGCATAACGAGTCTAAGGGCTAAAGCTGTGTTAATTTAAAACATTTGGACCCCGTAAAATTCATGTTTGAAATAAAGCCTAGCGTCGTTGAATATATGCGTGGTGTAATAAATGAGTACAACTGTGTCAAGGTATGTACTGTGTTTTCGGGTGGGTTTACCGCGGGGCAGCTGCAGGATACAAAATATTTTACCAACAAATATGAGCAATTATGTGTGAGCACGGACTTAAACGAGTGGTTCGACGAAAAAGTTAAAGTGCCTATTCTTACATCTCTCGAAGAATTTCAGGAGAATGGCTCGGGCTGGGCTTTATCCTGCATAAATTCGGTGGTTATACAAAGTATAATCCCATGCGTGCCGGTCGATGGATCGACTTGCCCAAGTGGATTAAAAACAAAAGAGCTGTAATTAATGTAAAAATTCCGGGTAATGATTGTTTTGCGTAGGCGATTATGTCAGCATTATTCCCCGCAAATGTCAATTCATCGCAACAATCATCATATCCACATTATCGAAGGCATCTTAATTTCAAAGGCATTGATTTCCCCGTCGCGTTAAAGGATATTCCAAGGTTTGAAAATTTGAACGACGTTTCAGTCAATGTATTTGTAGTAGCCGAGAAAAAAGAAGAAGTGCTACCTGTCCATTTGACTGCAAATGAGAAGGATCGACATATTAACCTTCTCCTCGTGTCTGAAGAACGGAGGAAACCCCCACGCCCCTCCTCATCTTTTGTTTTGGACGATGTCGAAGTCGAAGAAGATGACAGGATCAATCATCATTACTGCTGGATTAAAAATTTATCACGAACAGTGCAGTAAATATGACGGAAAAAAGCATATTTGCAACAGGTGTCTTCACTATTTCCATAGTGAACAAAATCTTGTCATGCACAAGATAGAATGTGGAAAGAGAAATGATTGTGCGGTAAAACTCCCCGAAACAAAAACAAGCATTTTGAAATTTAATAGTTTGGGTCGAGCCATGCCGCTACCCTTCATTGTTTACGCTGATACCGAGTGCCTGCTGGGAAAAGTGGAGACGGAGGAACCTCCAAAATCGGCTTACGAGCAACATTTACGAGCAACTATTACATACACTGTCAACACGACTCCTCGCTGTGTCGTTACCGTTCTCGCCGGGGGTCCGACTCTGCTACCTGGTTTGCCAACGAGCTGAAGGAGTTGGCCGATGAAGTTAATCAGGTAAAATGAATTAAAATTACAAAATATATTCATATAAAATTTATTATTATTATTTAATTAATTAATTACAATAAAGTCAATAAGTAATATTATGCATCTGCTTTCAGATCCTCAGTGATACGAACCCAATGCATTTGAGTCCGAATGAGTGGAGGACATTCTATACAGCGACAATATGTCACATCTGCGGGGGATCCTTCTCACATGAGGACCTCAAAGTCCGTGACCACGATCACTTGACCGGTCAATTTCGGGGTGCAGCTCACAACTTGTGTAATCTTAAGTACAAATATCGTTTTAATATTCCCATAATATTTCACAATTTGAGTGGTTACGATGCTCATTTCATTATTCGCGACATTGCCAATTCTTTTGAAGGAGATATTCATATTATCCCATGTAATATGGAAAAGTACATTTCCATGATTAAATATGTTGAAGGAACTAAAATTAGATTAACATTTTTAGATTCAATTAGATTTTTTAATTGCTCCCTCGAGAAATTGGCATCATATTTGGATAATAATGATAAAAGAATTTTAAAATCTCATTTTCCAAATGAGAATGAATTTAATTTATTAACACGTAGGGGAATTTTCCCCTACGATTACGTAAAAGAAATGAGCATCTTAGATGATGCATGCCTACCATCCCAAGATAAATTTTTTAATAAATTATATGAATGTGAAGTGAGTGAGTCTGATTATGTGCATGCAAGGAATGTATGGAACGTATTTCAGTGTAATACTCTGGGCGAGTACTCGGATCTGTATTTAAAAACCGACATTTTATTGCTCGCAGATGTATTTGAAAATTTTCGAACAACACTATTAAAATCGCACGGGTTAGATCCGGCACACTCTACCGGATATACTTGGGACTGGGCTCTCAAGCATACTCGAGTAGAGTTGGAATTACTTACGGATATAGACATGATAATGTTTATCGAGAGCGGTATAAGGGGATGTCTTTCTTAATTCTCAAACCGGTACGAGAAAGCGAATAATAAATATATGCCACAATATGACCCATCAAAAGAGTCAAAGTATTTAATGTACTTTGATGTTAATAATTTGTATGGATGGGCAATGAGTCAATCACTGCTTACCGGAGGTTTCCAGTGGGTTGACAATGTCGATTTCGAAAATGTATCCGATGACTATCCTGGAGAAATACATAATAAGCAGAAAGATCTCCCGCTATGCCCCGAGCGAGCAGTTCCGCCCGGTTCAAAACAGCCGAAATTACTCGCTACATTAAATGACAAGGAACGGTATGTCATACATTATCGGAACTTTAAACAGGCGATCGCCCACGGTATTGTTGTGAATGAGGTACATCGTATTCTGCAATTCAAGCAGTCTCCATTGTTAAAGTCATACATTGACTTGAATACCAAACTCCGAACAGTTGCGACAAATGATTTTGAAAAAAATTTGTATAAATTGATGAACAATGCGGTATTTGGGAAAACCATGGAGAATGTTCGTAAAAGAGTAGATGCACGTTTAAAATCGAAGTGGGATGGAAGATATGGCGTTGAAGCGTTCATTTCGAAACCAAATTTTCATCGAATAGTAATATTTGGTGAAGACTGGTCGCGATACAACTAAAAAAATTAGAAGTAGTTATAGATAAGCCTATATAGGTCGGAATGGCTATATTGGATATTTCTGAAACAAAATTGTACGAGTTCCATTACGATTATGTTTTAGAAAAATTTAAAGAAAATGCGAAACTATTGTATACCGATACCGATAGTCTTATATATGAATTTAAGTGTAGCGATATTTATGATTGTATGAAACGCGATATTAATATGTACGATACTAGTGATTACGAGAAAAATAATGAGTACGGTATGCCGCTAGTCAATAAAAAAGTATTAGGGTTAATGAAGGATGAATGTAGTGGAAAGTTCATGCCCGAGTTTGTCGGACTCAGGTCAAAAATGAACGCGTTGCGTGTGTTAGGCGAAGGTGAGAAGAAGAGAGCGAAAGGTGTGAAAGAAGTCGTCGTCCGAAAAACAATCACTTTCGACGACTATCTGAACTGCCTTCAAAATACGTCTACAGTTACGCGCGAGCAAAGATGTATTCGTTCAAAATTACACAACGTATACACCGTATGTGAGAAAAAATTGCTCTAAGTCCCCATGATGATAAGCGATATTTAATTAAAAAGCCTACCGACACTTTACCGTGGGGACATAATGATGTAATGGAGGTAGATGTATGATTTATGTACTTGTATATGTAAATATGTACATGCAAATGGATTTATGTTGTGACAAAGTCACGATATTAATTAAGGAAATTAAATTGCTAGAATATTAATTATATTTGAGCGAAAACAATACGCGTCGTAAGAACTGCAAGTTCTCTCTCGGCAGTGGGAGCGAGTGGCATGCGTGTTGCGCCGGCCCGGGTAGTAGTAAGAGAAGGACGCTCGATCTCTCCCCACGATGATAAGCGATACTTAATGCCTGGTAGTACAGATACTCTACCGTGGGGACATAAGGATATTATGGACATCGATGAATAATGTGTGTATTATATGTAATTATATACAACATCAAATAAATTTTAAAATATGTGAATATATGCGAATGTTATAATTGTGAAATTACTATTTAAATTTATGGAATGTATAAAAATATCATGTACATGCAGTTTTTAATAAAGTTATATTATATTATATTTCAAGTTTATTTATTTAGATAGATATTAAGCGTTTCTATAATTGACATGTATTTCGAAATGTACCTTGACATTGATGCATTTTGAGAGACCCACGTTTCGTTTTGACCTGCTTTCACTTTCCCCCAAATTTAAACGATTCAAGTTCAAACGCGTTTGGAACTAAATTGAGCATTCTCTTTACATTACGAAACTTTGAAACTGTACTTTTCTATTTGTCTAATATTTTCTTTCGCAATTTCTAATTCGTATAAGGTGGGGTTTCTACTATAAATGCCGATGCATTCCAGTATTTTTCATCAGTAACGTGGCTCGATATATGTCTTCAAGAGATCTAAAAGTTAAAACTCGTGAATTAAAAAATAGAGTTGAAACTTTTTTAAAAAACATACAAATATTAAAAGGCGATTTAAAACTTCAGTCGGAAATTAAAGTACTAGTAAGCCAAACCGAAAATTTATATATAACAAAATGGCATCATCATCATCATCAGCAGCAGCAGCAGCAGCTACAGCGGCAGCGTTAGTAAAAACACTGAATTCAACAACAACGAAATTTTTACCAACTATGAAACTGGCAGAACTGGACCCGGCAAAAGCATATGTCGTTTCAAAAATTAGGAGAGTATCAACAAAATTTGGAGAACGAATAAGCGTAGAGTTGAACAACGAAATCTCTTGTTTTCTTCCACCTCGGTACACACCACTTTTCCGAGATGCGATGGAGTGGTGTAATTCAATAGTATAATTTCCGATATCTGAAGATATAATCTGCCTCTTTTCTATTTCATTGTAATTTTTATTTATATCTTGATGCATTTTATTTATACTTTTTTCAAAATATTCAATCTTCTCATTATTTTTAATTACACCATTACACAGTTCATCTATTTGCTGTTTAATATCGCGAATAGATGTGTGGAACATTCTCAAAGTAATGGCATCATCCGAATCTGTCGGGATTCCGATATTACATAACTTTCTTTTCTTAAAATCATAAGAACCATCTGTAGCAATTTTGACACTTTGAAATACTTGCTTCCGTGCTCGTTGAGACGAACGTCCAAGTACATCGATGCTCATTATGATACTGACGTAATTATCACGCAATTAATAGATTATATTAGCTTCACGCAACTCTTCAATAATCGATAAAATTTCATTCGAAAAACTTGAATTACCAGCAGCTTGCGATGCTATTAGAAGGCGCAAACGATCGACAAGTTAATTTGGATCATCCCAATGCACGTAGTCAATTTTGTGGTTTTGTTCAACAATCATGTATTTAGGCAAATTACCACCCTTTTTCGGAACATCTTTGAACATTTCCTTGATATAGTTTCGATACTTGTGGGAAGCATAACACCGAATAGGTTTTTCCTGATTCCAATCTTTCCTATGTGCATTAGTTAAGGTTAGTATACTTTTGTAATTGTTTAAAACAGACTCTTGGATTACAGCTATATCAGATTTTTTTAAATAATAACTATAGCAAACCTTCAGTAATAGCAAATTTCTTATCCTTAACAATGACATTTTTATTCCTAAATTCTATTGCCGAATCACCGATTCTGGTAGTACCACCTTCTATGCGAACACCATAAATTGTATCAATGATATCACTTTTCTCATGAATATTTCTCACCCGTAAAGTTAGAAACATATTTGATAACCTTTCTTCAGTATGATATCTAGGTGTTTTAATATGACTGCTAAATGTCTGTTCTAAAGGGGTACTATATCCATCAAGCATATCATCGTCATCATCAAAATCGTTAACATCATTAATTTCCATACTATCTGTTACTTTATCCTGTACGTTTATATCATCAATCGCGTTTTTGTTGATTGACATTGTTGTAGCGTCTGCTATTTTTTCCAATGGACTTATCAGAGGTTTGAGCGTTTCACTTATCGCAAGGTCATGCGTTTCTTTACCCATTTTTAATAATCGATGTTTTCGGGGAATAGATTCGCTAGCTTTGACAATTTCACGTAAAACGTCTTGCTGCTGTTTAAGTGGAGAAGACATGTTAATGCATGCAAGTCGCACTTTACACTGACTTGTTACATCAATTTTTGCTTGTTCTTAAAATCATTTATGCGTATAAAACAATCAAAACCTTTTCGATACCTTCCCTCTTGCAATTCACTATCTTTATCGATTACAATAAATCCATGCTTTTCTGTCCAACATTGTGTACATATATCTTTAAAAGTGTTGTATGGCATATCTGTATTTACATGATCATTATACACGTGCTTAAGATTCATTTCATCCTGTCTAAAGGGAATTAAAAAGTTTACGTTATCTCGAATAAGATGCTTGGGAACACGAGCGTACGTTTGACTGAGATAAAAGCAATCAACGTAATTATGCCTACCCGTACAAAAGAAGGATATAATGTTATCTTGCTTCTCGCACGCAACATCATCAAATATAATAATAGAGTTTGGCCTGGCCTCGACGGGTGGTACTACCTGTTCATTATTGTGAAAAGGAAAGTATCCTATACCCTCCACAGAGTCGAGTAAATTTTGTAAAAATTGATATTTCGGTTGATTTAACGATTTCGAATATACATATATATTTTCAAACTTTAATCCATTCTGATCGATGATTAGACTGAGTAGTGTATTTGTTTTCCGCAATTAGACGGGCCACAGAAAAGTGCACGTATACTATTTGGCAGCAACTCCCCATGTCGTTTATCATTAGTTGCATTATTTTGTACAGATGATGTTAAATCATCAAAATTGATGATTGGGATTTTCGTTAGTTGTTTATGAAATCGCATTTTCATAATAACTGATAATAAAAGTATAAGTAGAGCCTTTATATGTAATGTCAGTCATTAACTCTTTGTTACTTGAATGATGCACGTCTTAAAATGATTGGTCAATTCTTTAATTAATAAATTACCGGTAGAACTTCATATACCCGGTTATCAGTACTGCGGACCTGGTACAAAATTAAAGCAGCGATTAGCAAGAGGGGACTCAGGGATACATCCGTTAGATAAGGCTTGCATGGAACACGACATTGCTTATTCTAAAACTCGTGAAAATGCCACCGGTAGAAGCGAGGCCGTTCGAATATTAGCGGAGCAGGCTTGGAAATGAGTTTTAGCAAAAGACGCAAGCATTGCAGAAAAGGCGGCAGCTTGGGGTGTTGGAAACACAATGAAACTAAAAAGCAAATTAGGCATGGGACTGAAAAAGAAGAAAAAAGTGTCAAAAGAGAAAACAACATTATTGAACAACATTATTGCGGCTGCTAAAAAGTCAATGTCACCAAGTAATAATGTTCAAAGTGTTATATCGAACGCTTTGAAAGGGGCACGTAAAGCCGTAAAAGAAGCAGGTGGCAAACGATTCATTAAAAAAACTCGACAGCTATCGATACCTGCAAAGGTTGGAGGATTCTTACCTTTCCTAGCACCCATATTTGCTGGATTAAGTGCTGTAGGTGCATTAGCCGGTGGCGCGGCGGGTATAACCAAGGCTGTGAATGATGCAAAAGCTGCTCAAAAGCAGTTACATGAAAGTGAAAGGCATAATCGTGCTATGGAGACAATAGCTATGGGCAAAGGGTTGTATCTTAAACCTTATAAAAATGGTCTAGGTTTAAAATTAAAACCATATAAAACGGGTTTAGGTGTTAAATGTAGAAAAAATCGAAAAAACTTGTAAAGCTACCGCATCGAGCATTCACCGATGTAGATATATTGAGATATTCGAAAGAAGCTGGAATTCCGAATTTTAGAGGTGTCTTTATGCGTAATAATTTACCAAAGAATCCCCAAGTTAATGAATGTGCAGTCATAAATTTAGAAGATGCAAGCGGTCCGGGGACACATTGGGTAGCATATCGAAAAAGTGGTTCTAAAGTCGTTTATTTTGACAGCTTTGGAAACCTTAGCCCACCTGCTGAGTTGGGAAAGTATCTCGGTGTAGGTAGCAGTATGTATAACCGTGAAAAATTTCAAGACTGCCACTTTTGATTGTGGATATTTATGTCTCAAATTTTTATGTGATCAGCTGTTTTATCCAAACAAGTATCAGTTGTATAAATATATCGCATAAAATATTATGATAATCAGTGTAATTTGAACAATCAGTATGAATGATTCTTTTACGTTGCGGCTCTCGGGACAGTCTTCAGTATTGGAAGCGCAATACTTTCCACCTATTGATCTTTCACCGCAGAAGAATTATGAATTGGGTTTGATAGAACTTTTAACGTTTAATTCAATCCCAAATGTTGACGTTAATAATAAATTTCATATTGGTAACCGTGAAATTATTGTGCCGATCGGTAGCTATGAAATTGAGGATATAGCAGAATATATTAGAAACAAGCTGTCGGAGTATAGTGATATTACGCTAGATATAAAACCGAATAATAATACACTACGTAGTGAAATCAGATCTAATCGAGACATTGATTTCACACCAATCGATTCGATTGGACGAACATTGGACTTTAATAGACGAATTTTGGAAGCAAACAAGTTGCACATTTCAGATTTCCCAGTAACCATAATTAAAGTTAATGCACTTCGCGTGGAAGGCAATATAACTACAGGCGCTTATATTAATAGCAGTAGAGCGCACACGATTCATGAATTTTTTCCTGCTGTGGCACCTGGATATAAGATTGTGGAAGTGCGGAATCACATCATTTATCTACCTGTTGCCGTCAGATTAATAGATCATATTCAATTGCGTATTGTTGATCAGAACGGTGAATTGGTAAATTTTCGTGGTGAAACAATTACAATACGACTCCATCTTAAATCTACGTAACAATGGGTATTATGTACAATGGTCAGAACCTTAATAGTTACTATAATAATAACCCATCGTGGAGAAAACATATCAGTCGTCATCAAATTCGCAATACGTTAACACGTCGGTACGCTCTATTTCTGAAAAGCTTGGGACTCAAGTTACATTATCATCACAATATCAAACAGTGAATAATAAAAATTGTTATTGCCGTTGTTGTATTTGCATACTTATCGCACGTTATCATAATAGCAATAATGGAGGATCCAATACTCAGCATTCAAAACCCAGTCGTTTTCGACGAATCTGTCGCTTATTACGAGTTGCATTCACATCAATCTTATAATACAAGTTCGTTTGGTAAAAATTATGAAATTCGTATTGCTGTGCAAAATCAAGATTTATGTATTTTGCCGTGTAAAAGTTTAATACATGTTAGTGGAAGGTTGACGAAAACCGACGGAACTAAAGCAAATAATACTAATCTAACGTCTAACGCAATCTGTCATTTATTTGATGAGGCGTGATATGAATTGAATGGTGTTGAAATTGATCGAAATAGAAATGTTGGTATTGCTAGTTTGATGAAGGGGTATCCTTCTTACACACCAAATGATGAACCCGCTTTAATCAATGCAGGTTGGATATCTAGTTCAAATCTAAAGATAACAAATGATAATGGTTATTTTGATGTGATCATGCCTCTGAGTATGATTCTCGGATTTAATGAAGATTATCGTAAGATAATTGTAAACGCGAAGCACGAACTTATTTTAACAAGATCTAAACATGATGATAATGCAATTATACAAAATGCAGAAGAACATTACAAAATTGAGATGAATAAAATAGAATGGTTAGTTCCATATGTGACGATGGCTGATAGGGAAAGGATACAGCTGTTACGTTTCATTAAAAAAGATCCTTGCATATCTTTAAGTTTCCGTACATGGGAACTTTATGAATATCCTCTATTACCGGTAACATCATGCCACGTGTGGTCCGTGAAAACAGCGACACAACTAAAAATGCCACGATATATTATTATCGGCTTCCAAACAGCACGAAAACCTATATTGAATAAATCAATATTTTTAGAGAAAGCTACATTAACCATAATTGATTGCTTTAAGCAGAATGAAGCCTTAAAACACGCACCTGTCGATGTGCGGCTCGAATTTGAATCAAAAGAAAATTTTCCTGCAAACACTTCTGCTTATTGTTTAATTTTACATGATCGTATTGTAGAATATAATCCCATAAGTGGAAAAGTGAAGAAGTTGGTTTGAGAGGGGGTTAGCCATTATTGCGCATGCGCTAATTAATGAATAAAATATGTTCATACTTTAATTGCTAGTGAATCAGTATCATACGAAATGGAATACATTGTAGACGGGCAGGGATTCCGCGGGCCTGGTAATCGCTTCGTACCTAAGGAAATGTCTATAATGAATATTTTCGTCGGTGAAATTGAGACTTGTGTGTTTAAAGCGCCATATCAATGGGTGTGGTTACCTTTACACTACAAAAGAGTCAATAATTGGTTAATACATAATTACCACGGCTTATCATGGCAATCTGGCGACGTTCCCTTTGATGCTATAAACGAGACTTTGGAAGATATCGTTAAATGTGCCAACAAAATTTATGTAAAAGGAGTCGATAAAAAATGTTGGTTGGAGGATATATTAAACGCTGAATATGTTATTGATCTCGACGTTTTGGACTGCCCATCTCTGAAAAAACTGAAGCAACAGCAGCAATATGAATTGTCGGAGAAGTGTGAAAATCATTCGCTTAATGGAACTTGCACTAAAGAAAATGTACAAATACTTAAAAATTGGGTATTGGGAAATCTACTTGAACAGCCATCACTTCAACGTTCATTAAGGGTTTATTAAGAAGTGAAACGTCTCGCATTGATGGAATCAAAAGATATAGAATGTCTACCGATCGATTTCATCTGCATGTTTGCTGAACGACAAATTGAAGAAGCATGGACCTGCTTACCACCTGCTATGCAAATGCATCCTGAAATACGTGAATGTCGACGATGTTATAAACATTTCGAATCAAGCTATGTACAATAGATGTAGAACCACCTATGATTAAAGACTGCATCAGTTGTCAAATTAAAAGCGATGCATTAGTTGACGATATTGAAAATATAAATTTTATGTGATCGCTATTTTATATCCTTATGTATAACAATATTGTAAGCAAAAAAAAATTTATGTAATGTATGAATATGGATGTGAATATGAAAAATAAAATTTATTAAAAACATCTTCTCTATTTTCTTCATCTTCCTTCCTGTATGATATTGTACCAAAAAAGAAAATGTGTTATTATTTAAAATGGTCATATTTAACAATGGGTTCAACAGTGAACCTCCTTAAGGACGCGTTTAGACTTGCATGGCGTCTTTTATGCACCTGTCGTAGCTGTCAGGCCCCGAGCGTTAGTAGGTCATCGTCACGTCTCGGGCGTCGGCCCTGGTCGTAAATCTTAAAAGCACGGTTAGAATGAGATCATGGGGGACGTAATCACTGATGGGTTTTACACGCATCTCAACTCGTATACCATCTTTGAGAGACATAGGTCCCTACATATTATCTAATATGCTTGGAATTCACATGTGTTTTCCCAAGGATGGTCGAAATTATATGTGTTTTCCCAGTGATTGGAATCTAGAATGAGCGCTTTCGAAGGGGAGATGTAGGAAAAATAGACCTGCCGGATCCCGCGCATCAGGGCGTCGATGCCAGGTCTTTTGAATGCGTTGAGACTTCCTTGGAGGCTTTTCTAAATTAATTTTTCACTATTGGAGATCATTGAATTACGCTGACGGCTTGTCCAGACGACTGTCATATTGATAGATAGATTTCCCCGTCGGAAGAAAATTCTGAAAGGTGAATTCAAACTTACAACATGGCAAGGGAGAGGTCAACGCCCTGATTGCATCACTAACGAGTAACAGGTTTTTAAAATTTAAAAAGTAGGTCGTCGATATACGAGATTGGGCCAGACATCTTCAAGCTGGTATTTAGACTAATGGAAATCTACTTAAGAAAATTATGACATACTCGGATGACAGTGAGTCATCCAATGAACAAAGGTATTAGAACATTATATCTCAAATAATCATGTAGAATGTATTTATGAACGTATCAATTCCTAAATTTAAACAAAAATTTGTTAATCTTTTTCTATTGCACTTTTCTAATTACTTTGGAACGAATGGTGTCACGTGAAAGATACAATTGCAGTAACATTTTTTAAAAAGAGTGATTATTAACGCTACAATTTCTGAAATTATTCAGTGAATCATTTCACGTTTTGCAACAATCATATGGAAATGAAACTCAGAACAACGATTCAGAAGATGAAACCATAGAATATTTGAATGCTCAATCTAAAGACAGGGAAATCGTTTCTGACAGTGGTCGTGAAAATTAGGATTGTGAAACTGGATCTGACGACAACTGTAGTAATTATTCAAATGATTTTGTAATTACTGAACCAGAAAGTAATGACGAAATGGGATACGATAAAGGTGAATATAACTTAGTAATCGCTGTATGATATAAAATAAGAACATATTATAACGGCACTTTTACGTTTTATAACTGCGATTTTTATTACAACGATGACTACATCCAACCGAACTGAATTCGGTTGCAACCACACCCGTTATAACTTCCGAGCTGAAACCCGGGAACTGAACTTTTTAGCTGGCCGGCTCAATATTTGAACAATTCGAACACTCGTTCGAATTGACCGCGGAGAGGGGCTGGGTTCTTAAAAAAAGGTTATTCGATATCTATATGAAATGACAAAGGTTTATTAGAAAGAAAACTACAAAAGATAATTCGATGGACGATTCATATCTCCGCGATACGATCGGAATCTAAATCTAATTTCCGCGATTCCGCGTGGACCGTTATTTACCGGCCACTTTAAAAAAAGAACATGTTTCGGAATCGGAATAACTTCCCAACGGGCACGAAGAACCCAAATGTTTCTAAAATGTTTTTAGAATGTTCCAGAAACGTTCCTAAAACGTTATATGTTTGCAACTTTTACGGAATGTTTTATAAACGTTTCATCCATGTTGCAGACATATAACGTTTTAGGAACGTTTCTGGAACATTCTAAAAACGTTTTAGAAACATTTGGATTCTTCGTGCCCGTTGGGTTCCTTATCGCGAAGGTATCTTGGCGAATGTCGCGCTTCGAAAAACGGCGCGATCTCTTTCGGTACGGTTTTCCAAAAATCCGGACAACCCTTTCGAAACGGATCTCGCACAGTAAATAAATGCTTACTTACAATAATCATGCTACAGCCTCCTACACGATTTCGATACTGGTCAGGCGTCAGCCTCCGGTATTCCTTGTACCAATCGGGATGTTTCTCCCCAACTAAAACTTTATCTTGGCGATCCTGGGACGCGCGCACACACTTCGACCGACCTCGTTCTTACAATTTTCGATAATTTACCACGACGGCTCGGACACGTCTGCTGCTAGACTCAGACAGACTTTTCGGCGGGTCGAGTGCCGTACCGCGGATCAACCAATGACAGGACATGATGCCCCATCAATCAAAATTCGATATGTACAAGGTTACTTGTCTTTTCTTAACATTCGGCACTTATGCGTGCTCTCTTTTTCTCTTTCGCGCTTCGCGCCGTCGCTACCATTTCGTCGCAACGTTCGCCAATTGCTTCCGTGTCTTTCCCACCTGACACATATAAGTCGCTTTCGCGCATTAGAATTAAATACCGGTCGCTTCTTCGGAATTGCCGTGGAGCAGACGTGCGCTTCCCGCGATTTCCGCGGACTCTCATACTTGTGTACAATCACGCACACTAACACGCTATTTGCCGTGTTACAATATCAATAGGTAAATAACTGTTCAATTTGAATAATTTAACGTAAACCAAATTGTCTCCTAGATAAAATACATTTTATTCGTATACTTAAATGCATTTTTTATCATTATTACTTTTCTTTTAAGGGGAGGATACCGCACAAAATCAGCTACATGAAATACACCTGTAAAAAATTAGAAATAATTATTTCTGTAGTAATTTTTTACGTGAAATTCAGTGGTGCTAAAAGAAAAAGTGTATACAATTTTTTTTACCCTTAGACAACTTTTTTATTTTCTAAAAGACGTAATTTTTTAAAATCCCTCCGTAATTATTTAGAAAATATGTTTTTTGTTCACTCTAACTGTTTTGAAATTTAAAATTAATTTAGAAAATTGTAGAAGCATTTTTTCGAAAAAAAACCAAATTTTTTTCAAGCTAAACTGTGGGATAACTGTTTGTTACACTTTTTATTCTATTTCTCCAAATTTTGTAAAGGTGTATTTCATAGAGTTGAGTTTGTGGGTGAACCCTCCCCTTTATTAATAGAAACTTGTATAAAATGTCAACAAGCATACCTTAGTATTATACGAAGACCATCATAGTTTTTTATTAAAGTAAAAAATATAGTAATAAAAAGTGAATGTTTTTACCTACCTGAATATTTGTACCTAATGAGTGACCTAGAAATCGTATCATGTAAACCCTCTTACAGTGAATTTCCACTTAAGAGCGAAATATTGCGGGAAGAGAAGTGAAAAATAACGTTTGAATAAAAAGTCTATACTTCGGCTTCTAATTACACGGTTTAAGTCTATGACTAACGTCAATTAAAAATTAACAGATGAGGCAGACGGAGATGGTGATTGGGACTCTAGAAGTGACGAAGATAACACTCGATACTCAGAAAACAGGGAGGAAGACGAACCTCTTTACGAAGGCGCTTGAGTAACCGCCAGCGAAAGCCTGATTAGTATCATGGCTTTTGCATTACGATATAATGTAACTGGCGTGCTCCTTTCCGATTTATTAAAATTAATCGAATTGCATTGTCCGGAAAATAATTTATGTAAAACTTCTCCAATAATTCGACACTTTTATTGTTATATTTGCTACTGTTCTTTGGAAATTGAAAATTCTGTATGTCCAAATAATCATGAATCACAGTCGATTTCATACTTTATTGAAATGCCATTAAAAGATCAATTACAAACATTATTAAACAGAAAAGGATTTTATGATAATCTTGGACACAGGTTTAGTAGAAATCGCGATAACGCAAATAATTACGAGGATATATATGATGGTGAAATCTATAAGAATCAATTAAGTCAAAACAGTAGGATGTTACCACATCATACAAATATTTATGTGGAATACTGACGAAGTAAATATTTTCAAATCCTCGAAATTTAGTATCTGGCCTTTATATTTTGTTATAAATGAACTTCCATATTCAGAACGGTTTAAACCAGAAAATGTAATATTAGAAAGTCTTTGGTTTGGATGTAGTAAGCCAACCCAAAATTTATTCCTTCAACATCTTCAACCGATCATTTCCGAATTACGTATAGGCGTCGATTTTAGCGTACATAGTTATTGTTTGATCTGCCGATCAAGTATTGAAAGAAAGGGCGAAGGTGTTTGACCTTTTTCGGAGTTAATCGGCGAAATTCGGTATACCCGTATTTAATTTAATACGCGTCCTTCAATGTTTCGAATTTGTTGTCAGTCTTGAACCAACCGCGACTGCACTATAATTGTAACACGGAATTCTCTTGCTCAAAATTACTAAAATTTCTAAAAAACAGTGAAGTTGTTCTTTTTCATCTAAGTCACCTTCACCGCAGCGCTGCTCAGTCGTCTTAATCCTGAGGATTATCGCTGTGAAATCATTCAGTTATGATTATCCGATAACTATTAAAGCTGTTGTGATTGCTGGCACGTGTGACCAACCTGCAAAGTGTTTGCTTAATATGAAACAGTTTAATGGAAAATTTGGGTGCCAGGTATGTAAACATCCGGGTAAACGTTTGATAGAGGAAAGAGTCCAAGTATACCCGTATGAAATTTATACCTTGCGAACTTCCATTGAAACTCTAAATCATGCTCGTGATGCTTATGAAAGTGACATGCCTGTGTGTGGTGTAAAAGGCCCCACCGTGATCTCATTACTTGCACCTGATTTCATAAGAAGTACTGCAGTAGATTCCATGCATTGTGTTTTTGAAGGAGTCGTAAAATATTTATTGCATTTGTGGTTTGACGTTAAATATTATGATGCTCCATTTTCTATTCCTTCGAGAACTGAAGAAGTAGGTAATATACTGCTCTCTATAAAACCGTCATCTAACCTTCAATGATTACCTGGATCTGTGAGAGATGTATGTTTTTGGAAAGGGCACGAACTTAAAGCCTGGTTTTTCTATTTCTCAATTCCGATATTGCTTAATATTTTACATAATAACTTTATCAACCACTTCAAGATGCTAGTATTGGGAATCTCACTGTTGTACTCATCAAGCGTAACAATTGATTCCATTGATTATGCAAATAGAGCATTGCAGTTATTTTCTATTTGACGTACAAAAATCAAAGGATGAAAATACACTGTATATCGAAAGATTCCTATGCTGTAGGCAAATTATCACGTATTATGGTTTTGTCGCAAGACATTGATAATGCGTTACGTAATTCTGGTATTCAAGGAAATACTTATTATTCATTTAGTAGATTTTATAAAGCGAAAGTCTTATACACGTCAAAATCATATTCTCGAGTCCTACGCACCAACAATACGCACGCCAAATTTCGGTACGAGGGCTTAGATTGTTTTGGTGCTATCGAACTTTTGTTCGGTCATAAAATTGCGTTTGTAAAGATATGTGCAAATGCTTATCAAGTTACACTGCAATTGCAAAAATTGTTAACGTTGAAAAACAATTTGCAATACCTATCGATAATTTACATTTATCACATATCAAACCGAGTAATAACGGATATTCTGTCGAATCTTTCAGCGAATCGAAGTTCATTTAGAGTTATAAATACCGACCAGATCTTAAATTTTGAAGATTTAGAAATAACTAATATTCATCCATAGATTAATGTCTGTCACAAAAACTGTCTTTTCATACATTGTAGTTATGGATGAATATTTTTTTTTTGTAGAAAATGAACTTTTATAGGTTTTAAAATAATGCCTTATTGTAATTAAATTAAAACGAAAAATCTTATTCATTGAAATTATATTATATGTATATAGTAGGTAATATGAAATAATAATTTCTATATCTGTGAGAATTTTTTGCTGTAAATAAATAAATTGCCTATAAAATACCTTGGAAGAAAGTGTAATAAGAAAGAGAAATAATTATAGAAAATAAGAACGTTTTCTACTTTGACGCTAAATTTTATAAAAATGATATATTACAGTTTTGTTTCATATGAGCGCTGTTAAAATGTAGTTGATACTTACATTATGCACGGCGTAAACTGTGGGTTGTCATTTAACTGTCATGAAAATTATGAAAACATCACGCTATCGAAACGTGAGCCAACCTAGCTCCAAAGTATCGAAAATAATAAAGAAAGATAAAAATGATACTAATTAATGTTTCTTTTCTTTTTGCTATACTATTTTAGTAAATACATATACAGGTGCTTAAATTATTTAAGTAACGCAACGTAGCCCAAAGTATCGAATGATACTAGGCTGTTGCATATGGTTCACTTCCATTAGAATATTTGTGCAATTATTTTCCTTATAGTTTCTCCACAACTTTCCCCAACTATGAATGTCTATTTTTTAATTTATAAACTGCCAAATATTTAGAATTATGTGATTTGTAAAAATTGTTGGTTTTTATTTATGGAATCTCGGTGATTATGATGAATAAATGAAATTATCCAAACATGGGTTAGCCCAATACAAAGGTCTAGGAAAAATAAAAACAAAATCGTTACCAATTAATTTTTACATTCTTTATGACATATTATTTGTAAATACATCTTCCCATGCATAGGTCTGTCAATTGTGAAAGAGTATGAGTCAAAGTATGCGGTAATGCCAGGCGAAAATATAGTTAAAATATGGGATGTAACTAGACGAAAAGAAGTGAAAATTTCCCAATATTTATCCCACACTTTCTCCCAATTTTTTTAACACTTTTCTAAAAGCCAAAAACGCAAATTTGTCCATTCTTTTTGCCATATTTTTTATAAATCCCATTAGTTTCCTGATATAAAATATTACATGGGCCGAAGTATGGTGTGTCAGTAGGAGACACTATGGGCAACGTAATGAGTTTGCTTGTGTAATACTTTGCCCCACACTTTACCCCAAACCATTTCCCATACTTTTGTCCCAGTATGAATATTTTTACGCGGGTACATTAATCATATTATTTTCGATAGGCAAATGACTTGATAATGGGAAATCTTGAAGCACTTCTTGCAAAATTTCATCGAGTTTTAATTTTGTTGCAGCATCTAGAACCACTCCCTTGCGACTTACAGCTTGTTCATGTGCACAAATCGACATTTTGTGTTTTAAAATGCAGAACGCATTTATGACATTCATTGTATATAGCAATTCTACATGAACTTTATTAGATCCATGATTAATTTTTAGAAAATAACCATTTCCATCTTCAAATGAGAATGTAGACCAACTCCACATCGGTCTCCACATTCTTACATGTTCAGATATGTGCGTCAATTGGTAAACATTAAGGAGCACTTATTTAACCCATACAAGTTACGTACACCAGATACGAAGAGCATCAGCATAGATTATGCAATATCAATGTGTGTGTGACATGGATTCTGGATTGCAATAAAATTCGAGTTGCACAAAACGGTAACAAATAATGTTGATAATATTTTTTTGGTCTGCCTTTCAGTGTAATCGGAGTATAATACAGAAGAAAACTTCGTAACTCTGATGCTTTCCAAAATGCTCTTTAGGTAAGTTTTCTGGGAATTCTTGTAACATAATCTGGTGGATGTATGTTCATAAGTAATCCATCAATTTCATCGCGAACTGGTTTTTTAATGTAGAAAGGTTTTTGACAATTTATTGAATCGAACCAAACAGTCATGAGCATACCCCCAAAAGAATGGCGTGGATAGACGAACATACACTTGCACCTTTTACACACTTGAACATGTTGAACATCCTTATCGTTTTCCGCTATCGTTGCCTGAATTTGCATGGCCTCCTTTGTTCGTATCGTATATTCGTTACAAATATTGGAAAGTGGATACACGCTATTAAAGCCAGCACCGATTTCGCAAATTTTACCGGGATGTTCAAAGAATGTGCAACCGCATTCCCCATTGTATAGCATAATGTTTGCAATGTGGGCAATGGGAGCAATTACGATAGTTTGCATAATGCAATTTCGCGAATTGTTATACCAGGTTATAGGATTCTGATACAGGTCTTGCATAATTTTTGAGAAAGGCATTAGATAATGGTTGAGATCAGTATTTATTATGTCAAGATTTAATATAAAAAAAATCAGGTTGCGCCTACACTAGCGCCGCGGTGGCGATTCTTATTATTATTCTGAACAAAATCTTATAGGGTGACTTTTCGTTTATTAAGTCCTTCAATAGTTAAAAACAGTTAAGTATATAAAAAAATGAATAGTTCCGAGAAAAAAAATTAACGAATATAGGCATTGTTTTATTTATTTAAAAAACTCCCCCACAGAACATTAATATTACTCGAAGGTTGCAATAACCTTAAATGTGTAAGGTTGTAACATTACACGAAGATTAAGAAACCTTCATAGAACCGTATTTTAAACTTATATTAACATGTGAATCATCGACCAAACTTATTACATGGAGGTTACACTGTAATGTTGCATTAATATTAAATAATGTCCCTGTAATATTATTATAACATAGCATTAACTTTTTAAATTCTCTAATAGCACATGAACCTTACAACAAGGTTACAATAACCTTAAATTGCGAGGTTGTAACATTAGCTGGAGCTCAGAAAATCTCTGAATAACCTTACGTTACATAACATGAAAATAATCGTGTCATTCCTCCCAGGGACATTATAGGATAACGTTAATTTAAGGTTTTTTGACATTAATACAACATCAAATATTAATTTAACCTTATAAAGGCTATTCAGTCTGGCCAGCCGACAGGGTAGTATAAATCTAGGCTTATAAATATAAATTAAGATGATTGAATAGATTTTTCAAAATTTGGATTCTGTACTAGAAATTCTAGTTACTTTCTGCGCCATCTTAAAAAACACCAAAGTTATTAATTGAGTCTTAGCACCTCCGTGAAGTTAACCGGCCATTGTAACGAAATCGAACGAAAATAGCGCGAATCGTTTGCGATTCGTTTGCGAATGAATGCGATTACCGATTTTTCGTTTGCAACTTCGTCGTTTTTGAGTTATTTGCAAAAAAACGACATGGCCGGCTAACTGCACGTTAACATTTTTGAAAACGATGAATCCCGAATATCACAATAAATAATACGAAAATAAAGGAATTATCGAAAGTTACTAGATTCAGCCGACCTCGATATACAAAAACCTTTAAAAGGATTGCGATTTTTATGGAATCAGTCTCAAACGTTTGCGATTCGTTTCGAATTGAGAAAATAGAGCAATCTCCCGAATATCACAATAAATAATGCGAAAATAAACGAATTATCGAAAGTTACTAGATCCAGCCCACCTCGATTTACAAAATTCGTTAAACGGTTTGCGATTTTTCTGTAATCGATCTCAAACGTATGCGATTCGTTTGCGAATTGCAATTTGGCGGAATAAGCATCTTTAATTCATGATTCGCAAACGAATCGCTACCGATTGAGCCTAATTTGGTTGAAATTGATCGTTTGGTGGCTGAGTAAACGCGTTTTCAAAAATACGAAAGTGAAGTTAGCCGGCCATTTCGTTTTTCGCGAATAACTTTTAAACGATAAAGTCGCAAACGAAAACTCGTAAAGTGTAACGAAAACTGTAAATCGAGGTGGGCTGGATCTAGTATTAATATCTGTTCCTTTGGCTACTGCAATCGGTAAGTAAGGTTTCTTATAATCGGTTGTTTCTATGTATTGTGAAAGTTACGGGCACGTAACAAAACATTAGCTGGAGCTCAGAAAATCTTTGAATAACCTTACGTTACATAACATGAAAATAATCGGGTCATTTCTCCCAGGGACATTATAGGATAACGTTAATTTAAGGTTTTTTGACATTAATACAACATCAAACATTAATTTAACCTTATAAAGGCGATTCAGTCTGGTCAGCCGACAGGGTAGAATAAATTTAGGCTTATAAATATAAATTAAGATGATTGAATAGATTTTTCAAAATTTGGATTCTGTACTAGAAATTCTAGTTACTTTCTGCGCCATCTTAAAAAACACCAAAGTTATTAATTGAGTCTTAGCACCTCCGTGAAGTTAACCGGCCATTGTAACGAAATCGAACGAAAATAGCGCGAATCGTTTGCGAATGAATGCGATTACCGATTTTTCGTTTGCAACTTCGTCGTTTTTGAGTTATTTGCAAAAAAACGACATGGCCGGCTAACTGCACGTTAACATTTTTGAAAACACAATTACTCGGCAACCAATCGAAAAATTTCGCCCAAATTAGGCTTGATCGTTTGCGATTCGTTTGCGAATTATGAATTAAAAGTGCTTTTTCCGATAACTTGTAAAATAAAAAAAAAAATAAATTATCCTACATGTCCCTTATATACAAAATTCATTAAAAGGTTTGCGATTTTTTTGCAATCGGTCTCAAACGTTTGCGATTCGTTTGCGAATTGAGCAAATATAGCAATCTCCCGAATATCACAATAAATAATACGAAAATAAAGGAATTATCGAAAGTTACTAGATTCAGCCGACCTCGATATACAAAAACCTTTAAAAGGATTGCGATTTTTATGGAATCAGTCTCAAACGTTTGCGATTCGTTTCGAATTGAGAAAATAGAGCAATCTCCCGAATATCACAATAAATAATGCGAAAATAAACGAATTATCGAAAGTTACTAGATCCAGCCCACCTCGATTTACAAAATTCGTTAAACGGTTTGCGATTTTTCTGTAATCGATCTCAAACGTATGCGATTCGTTTGCGAATTGCAATTTGGCGGAATAAGCATCTTTAATTCATGATTCGCAAACGAATCGCTACCGATTGAGCCTAATTTGGTTGAAATTGATCGTTTGGTGGCCGAGTAAACGCGTTTTCAAAAATACGAAAGTGAAGTTAGCCGGCCATTTCGTTTTTCGCGAATAACTTTTAAACGATAAAGTCGCAAACGAAAACTCGTAAAGTGTAACGAAAACTGTAAATCGAGGTGGGCTGGA
This sequence comes from Trichopria drosophilae, assembly GCA_030407085.1. Taxonomy (NCBI): domain Eukaryota; kingdom Metazoa; phylum Arthropoda; class Insecta; order Hymenoptera; family Diapriidae; genus Trichopria; species Trichopria drosophilae. The sequence goes on from CM059584.1 coordinate 73,225,974, forward strand.
TCTAGTAACTTTCGATAATTCGTTTATTTTCGCATTATTTATTATGATATTCGGGGTATTGCTCCATTTTCTCAATTCGCAAATGAATCGCAAACGTTTGAAACCGATTGCAAAAAAATCGGAAACCTTTTAAAGGATTTGTATATCGAGGTGGGCTGGATCTAGTAACTTTCGATAATACGTTTATTTTCGCATTATTTATTATGATATTTGGGAGATACTTATATTTTCTCAATTCGCAAACGAAACGCAAACGTTTGAGACAGATTGCAAAAAAATCGCAAACCTTTTAACGGATTTTGTATATCGAGGTGGGCTGGATCTAGTAACTTTCGACAATTCGTTTATTTTCGCATTATTTATTGTGATATTCGGGAGATTGCTCCATTTTCTCAATTCGCAAATGAATCGCAAACGTTTGAAACCGATTGCAAAAAAATCGGAAACCTTTTAAAGGATTTGTATATCGAGGTGGGCTGGATCTAGTAACTTTCGATAATACGTTTATTTTCGCATTATTTATTATGATATTTGGGAGATACTTATATTTTCTCAATTCGTAAACGAAACGCAAACGTTTGAGACAGATTGCAAAAAAATCGCAAACCTTTTAACGGATTTTGTATATCGAGGTGGGCTGGATCTAGTAACTTCCGACAATTCGTTTATTTTCGCATTATTTATTGTGATATTCGGGAGATTGCTATATTTTCTCAATTCGCAAACGAATCGCAAACGTTTGAGACCGTTTGCAAAAAAATCGCAAACCTTTTATAGGTTTTTGTATATCGAGGTAGGCTGGATCTAGTAACTTTCGATAATTCCTTTATTTTCGCATTATTTATTATGATATTCGGGAGGATGCTATATTTTCTCAATTCGCAAACGAATCGCAAACGTTTGAGATCGATTCCAAAAAAATCGCAAACCTTTTAAAGGATTTTGTACCGTGTGAGTCTTTTGCTCCCGGTCATAGGGGATCCCATGTTATAGCCTTGAGCCAATGAGAGACGAGCTTGGCCTTTAGGTTGGCCAATGGCGTGTTAGCAATACAGACAATTTAAAATACCTTACGCAGAGCAGAAGTAAACAAATGCGTAATTATTATCTCTTATAACCGAATGACAAATAAGGAGAAAAATCCGTCACAAAATGTTGCCTGGATTAGATAAGTATTAAGTTTTCAGTTTTTATATTAGACTAAAAAAAACCTGATCCTTTATGTCATTTTATTCTTTTCAGGATACAAGGATAGAGGATAACCTCATTTGTAGAGTACACAAGAACCAAGAGCTTCTGAATTTTTATTAAGAAGTATTAGTTGTGCAAAGGTGTACCATTGAATACTTTAAAGCACTATTTGGAGTCAGGTTAGTTTTCAAAATACCTACAAATATATTTATAATTAATTTTGAAAATGATGCTTTGTGATTATTTTTTGTCGTCAGGAGGAAGAGCTGCCGACGAGGATGAGATCCTGATTACCCCAGGATCTTGACAGCACACCACTCCGATTCAAGGCGATTGCATGTAGCAGACGTCCCAACGTGGTGCATCACACACTGGGTTCTATCCTGCAGACAAGGATGAGGGTCGCATCCTTGTTTCGTTTGCAGCATATTGAAATGGTACGGTTATAATGTGCGCGGCCCCAGTGTCTCTCGGTTTCCCTCAGTAAAGCTAATTTTACATTTCCAAACGTGATCTGTTCTCCTTGTTAAATTAAATTTGACGAATTAGACTCATTTGCTTTAATTCGCTGAAGCCAATTCAAATAGGTGGATAGGTCGATGTGGACCATTCCAGTGACCTGCGAGAACTTTGGATTCGACTCCACTAATTTAATCAAGAGAAATGGGAATGATTAAAAATTGCCAACTTCGTTTTAACGAGGGAAAGCGAGTGAGATTAAATCTGTCAAACCTATTTAACCGAGAAGAAGCGAGCATGATGAAACTTATGAAAATTAATTTATCCGAATGGAGGGAGTGGCATTGACACTGTCATATTGGCTTCAGCGAATTAAAGCAAATGAGTCTAATTTGTCAAATTTAATTTAACCGAGAGAGCAGAGCACGTTTAAAAAGCCAACATTGTTTTAACGGGGGAAAACTAGTGAGATTAAATCTGTCAAATCTATTTAACCGAGGGGAAGCGAGTATGATGAAATTTATGAAAATTAATTTATCCGAGTGAAGGGAGCGGCATTAACACTGTCATATTTGCTTCAACGGAATAAGGCAAATGAGACTAATTTGTCAAATTCAAATTAACCGTGAGAGCAGAGCACGTTTAAAATTGCCAACTTCCTTTTAACGAGGGAAAGCGAGTGAGATTAAATCTGTAAAATTTGTTTAACCGAGGGGAAGCGAGCGTAGTGAAACTTATGAAAATTAATTTATCCGAATGAAGGGAGCGGCATTGACACTGTCGTATTGGCTTCAGCGAATTAAAGCAAATGAGTCTAATTTGTCAAATATAATTTAACAAGGAGAACAGATCACGTTTAAAAATGTAAAATTAGCTTTACTGAGGGAAACCGAGAGACACTGGGGCCGCGCACATTATAACCGTACTATTTCAACATGCTGCACACGAAATAAGGATGCGACCCTCATCCTTGTCTGCAGGATAGAACCCAGTGTGTGATGCACCACGTTGGGACGTCTGCTACATGCAATCGCCTTGAATCGGAGTGGTGTGCTGTCAAGATCCTGGGGTAATTAGGATCTCATCCTCGTCGGCAGCTCTTCCTCCTGACGACAACAAATAATCACAAAACATCATTTTCAAAATAGTGCTTGTAAAGTATTCAATGGTACACCTTTGCACAACTAATACTTCTCAATAAAAATTCCGAAGCTCTTGGTTCTTGTGCACTCTACAAATGAGGTTATCCTCTATCCTTGTATCCTGAAAAGAATAAAATGACATAAAGGATCAGGTTTTTTTAGTCTAATATAAAAACTGAAAACTTAATACTTATCTAATCCAGGCAACATTTTGTGACGGATTTTTCTCCTTGTTTCTGTCATTCGGTTATAAGAGATAATAATTACGCATTTGTTTACGTCTGCCATTGGCCGACCTAATGGCCGAGCTCGTCTCTCATTGGCTGAAGGCTATAACATGGGATTCCCTATGACCTGGAGCAAATGACTCACACGGTATATCCAGGCGGGTTGGATCTAGTAACTGTCGATAATTCGTTTATTTTCGCATTATTTATTGTGATATTCGGGAGATTGCTATATTTTCTCAATTCGCAAACGAATCGCAAACGCTTGAGACCGTTTCCAAAAAAATCGCAAACCTTTTAAAGGTTTTTGTATATCGAGGTGGGCTGGATCTAGTAACTTTCGATAATTCCTTTATTTTCGCATTATTTATTATGATATTCGGGAGAATAATATATTTTCGCAATTCGCAAACGAATCGCAAACGTTTGAGACCGATTCCAACAAAATCGCAAACGTTTTAAAGTATTTTGTATATCGAGGCGGGCTGGATCTAGTAACTTTCGATAATTCGTTAATTTTCGCATTATTTATTGTGATATTCGGGAGATTGCTATATTTTCTCAATTCGCAAATGAACCGCAAACGTTTGAGACCGTTTGCACAAAATCGCAAACCTTTTAAAGGTTTTTGTATATCGAGGTCGGCTGAATCTAGTAACTTTCGATAATTCCTTTATTTTCGCATTATTTATTGTGATATTCGGGAGATTGCTATATTTTCTCAATTCGCAAACGAATCGCAAACGTTTGAGATCGATTGCAAAAAATCGCAAACCTTTTAATGAATTTTGTATATAAGGGACATGTAGGATAATTTATTTTTTTTATTTTACAAGTTATCGGAAAAAGCACTTTTAACTCATAATTCGCAAACGAATCGCAAACGATCAAGCCTAATTTGGGCGAAATTGGTCGATTGGTTGCCGAGTAATTGCGTTTTCAAAAATGCTAACGCAAAGTTAGCCGGCCGTGTCGTTTTTTGCAAATAACTCAAAAACGACGAAGTCGCAAACGAAAAATCGGTAATCGCATTCATTCGCAAACGAATCGCAAACGATTCGCGCTATTTTCAATCGATTTCGTTACAATGGCCGGTTAACTTCACGGAGGTGCTAATACTCAATTAATAACTTTGGTGTCTTTTAAGATGGCGCAGAAAGTAACTAGAATTTCTAGTACAGAATCCAAATTTTGAAAAATCTATTCAATCATCTTAATTTATATTTATAAGCGTAGATTTATACTACCCTGTCGGCTGACCAGACTGAATCGCCTTTATAAGGTTAAATTAATGTTTGATGTTGTATTAATGTCAAAAAACCTTAAATTAACGTTATCCTATAATGTCCCTGGGAGAAATGACACGATTATTTTCATGTTATGTAACGTAAGGTTATTCAAAGATTTTCTGAGCTCCAGCTAATGTTTTGTTACGTGCCCGTAACTTTCACAATACATAGGAACAACCGATTATAAGAAACCTTACTTACCGATTGCAGTAGCCAAAGGAACAGATATTAATACTAGGAATTTAGGCACAGCTATATCTATAGCTTATACTAACAAACTAAAAAAAAAACCCTTTCACCCGCTAGATAACTCAACTGAACACAGAGAAAAATCTGACGTATCGACCCCAGCCGATAAATCCCAGCTCAACACATTTACCCATAAGTGCGCTACATTACCGACAAGCTTACACATTTGTAAACCAGTAAAAACAAACTCATTCATAAATAAAAACATTAAAAAAATAATTTTATTAATATTTTTTTCCATTAGAAAACTCTGCCGTGTTAAAAAGATTGGCTTCTTAAAAAGAGTATATCAACAAGTTCCCCTCGGTTTCCCAGAGTCATAAAAATTCCTAAACCATCGACAACTAAACAAAGAACATAGATATGAGAACTCACACAAACAAATATTCTTTCAAAATTATACAACATATATAAATCTTTAATTTAAACAAAAGCCAATAGAAAATACTAACATCCGACAATATAATATGATGCAACATAATTTTCTGCACATTTTGAGTACAAACAAAATATAATTAAAACCATAATTTACTATAACAAATAATTCTAAAAATAAAATAGAATAATTAAATAAACATCTCTTTCTTTAACTAACAACCCAAATTAAGACAAAAATCATTTCCAACAACATACGCTAGAATTTATCAACAAATAAATTGTTTCTTTTTAACCAACTTATCCACTTGCACACACACAGGCACCAATACAACTGCACATCCGAGCCACGCCCAAACTATGAGAATATATTTTAATTTATACATAAAATAATACATAAACATGAACAGGAAACAAAATATTATTACTCATAATAATTTTCTTTACATTTTTATATAGAAAACCCTCTGGAATAATTAAGAGAAACCCCTGAAAACAATAAAAACAATATTGACTAGGACAAACCAATTCCAATGCTTAACTAACAAATCCTGCATGTGTTATTAACAATCAGCAATTCTCTTTACTTGCGTACAGACATACATTTTTCGAATTAACTATTTAAGCAATAATGACGATGATTAATATCTGTTCTTCACGTATGTTAAATTATAAGATAGTCTATTTGCACAATAATCAACGAACTACATGGCTCTTTATACATTAAAATACTTAAAAACAATTGCTCATAAATAATTAATAACCGACGCGTTAATTAAGTCAATTTCTCGATTGTTTAAAATATATTTATCAAGATCAAAACTAATTTTGCGAATTATTCCACTTCTAAACATGCTACGAAGTTTGTTCATGTTTGTGCAAATCACAGAATGCAATTTGCAAAATTTTTGATTGTCAACCAAACTACATTGTCAACGGATCATTGTTTTTAACAAACTTTGGAAAATCTGATCACGAAAATCTCTTATCTCTGTTCCAACCTTCAACCCCTCCATCTGACCCAGAAAACACAGAGCCAGAATCATATAAATAGCGGCTCCAGAACTACAGAAATCAGTTCAAGTTCAAGACAATATATACGTATCTACGTATCTCGCTAACTGAATAAGTTAGCCGAAAAGTCAACCACAACGGAAAGTACGAGTCCCCGGCTTCAGCCAAGAAACCTTCGGCCGGAAGTACACCCACCGATCCCCTCTCAGGCCCAGCTGAGTCACCAGGAGCGGAAACCAGGCCTTCCAAAAAGTAAGTATTAGCTTCACCGTCTTCCTCCTTTTCCCTCTCTCCCCTTCCCCTTTTTCTTGTGATCGACTGGAGATACTGGCTACCGAGCGGCGAACGTTGGTCTTCGACCACGTCGAGCTTCTCCGTAGTGAGCCTTCGGTTCGATCCACCTGGTCACAGCCCAGTTCTGAACCCGCAGGATACCCCCTTTTTTTTATTAGGGATCGATAAAGGGATCGACCTCCGAGCGGCGAACGTTGGTTTATAACCACGTCGAGCCACCCCGTTGTCGGCTCCCCGAATCGATCCACCCCTCGATCGATTATGGAATTGGGGTCAACACGCTCCGATGCATGATCGACCCATAGGAACCTTTATCTCGTTCACGTGATTCCCATTTTTCCCGGATTTTCACCGTCCTACATTCCCAATTACCAATCCTCAATAGCCTCCCCCGTACCACCTTTTACTTCCATCCAATCGGTCTCGGTCCGACCACCCATTAACCACCATTTTCGTTTTTTTTTATAGTGAAGGGTGCCCAGCAGCGCCGTCGACTAAGGCGGGCCCGTCTTCGGTTACAGGCCCAGTGGTCCGTGTGGGGCGCCCATTTTGCCAGGGGACTTGACCCCAAAAATTCAACTAATCCGGTCACCAGCGAGCGACTAGCGGAGCTTTGTCAGCTCCCGGCGGCTCCTCCTCCTCTTCCTCCTCCTCCTCCTCCTCCTCCTCCATCTGACCCTTTCCCTGGATCCCCTCCTGAACCGAAGAGGAAAATCTCCCTTCAGGAGTATAGGGAAAGGAATGTACAAAAAAAGAACTTATTGAATAAATTACATTTTACCTCCGAACCTGAGCATTAATTATTTTACCCTCGTCTTTCCTCCTGGTCCAGCAGCCTCCGCTCACATACGAACCCCGGATTGTCCCTTCAGGGCAATCCTCCTTTCGACCGTCCAAAATTGGTGCCTCTGTTTCAAGAGCACTAATTTGGGACGTAACAGTTTCAACCTCGCAATTTAAGGTTATTGTAACCTTGTTGTAAGGTTCATGTGCTATTAGAGAATTTTAAAAGTTAATGCTATGTTATAATAATATTACAGGGACATTATTTAATATTAATGCAACATTACAGTGTAACCTCCATGTAATAAGTTAGGTCGATGATTCACATGTTAATATAAGGTTAAAATACGGTTCTATGAAGGTTTCTTAATCTCCGTGTAATGTTACAACCTTACATGGAGGATTTTGTAGAATAAGTAAAAATCGTGTATTATGCAAAATTGTCCATCAATTCTGAATTAATTACGTTGTTATCTTTTGTTTAAGAGATCGAAAATTCATTCTGCAAATAAAAATATTAATTTCTAATCTTAATTCGTCGCGAAAACGAAAGGGAAAGTTCCCCCAACAAAAAAAAAGTAAATGTGGTGAGATCGGCCTCCAGCCGAAGTTGTCTGAGCCGCTTCGCTGTCCACACTTCAAGGAACGCGGGCGCTACTTCGTTCGCGGTTCGGCGACGCGCTCCTAGCGGCTGCGGCCGGAACTCAAGTGACGGGTTTCCCCGGGGATTCGACTTCACCGCTGAGTCGACTGGAATCCCCTTAAATTAATATTTAGATATAGTTTTGATTTATATTATTTATTATATTTGTTTTATATTATTTATTATATTATAAAGATACTTTCAAAAATCGAAAACTAATTTTTAAATGTCAATTTATTGAAGAACACCTTTTATGTTATTTTGATTTTATCCCTATTTGAGTAGTATCTTTTTTTACCGCGATTTGTCGCTTCCGTATTTATACTTTCTATGACGAATGATTGGAAATAGCATTAAATTAAACTTAATAGTATATTGTGTGGATATTTCAGTAATGTTATAGAATAACCTTTATTATAAAGTTAGTGGCACATTATTTTAACATAACACATTAAGGTACATTTCTGGAAACCTTTTATTAACGTTATGAAAATGTTTCGTTTTAAGCTTTAACGTTGTAACCTTCCTGTAACATTAACTTTGTTCATAATTTTGTTTATAATAATCATAAAAATCGAGTAAAACTATTTCCGAACAGATGCATGTCGATCGGTCGGTTAGTTGAACGATATCAGGGATACACCACTCGCCTAGAATCCCTAACTGCCGTAACTCGATCAGCGTCGAATCGACTTCATTTTTATATAAATTCATGTAAATAAAATGGGAATAAAAACACGGTACATTTAAGGTCGAAATTAGGTAATAGAAGATGTTTGGAAAGAATAAATCATAGACCGATTTGGGAAAACGAACCAATAAGAACGCGAATATTAGTTACTTTTTGGTAACTGCGACCTATTTGATCTAATTTTGACATAACTTTAATTTAATTTTACCCATTTTGTTCTAAAGCAAAATTTCTAGAATCCTGGAATTAAAAAATTGTTTGAAATATTGTTACGATGGAAAAGTTAAAAAATGTCATTATTTCTTGCAAGAAACAATTTCGATGAACACATGTTATCGCACAACACCCTCGGAGGAATGCGACTTCCGCATAACGTCGTTGAAAACATTTGAAAATGTCGAAATAGTAGTTTTCGTATCATGGGCATACAAGTTGTACGCCCGCGGTGCGAACATTAGAAAATGGGAAATGTGAGTTCGGTCTACGTGGGTCGCCTCGATCCGAGACCGTTGGAGCAGCTGTCTGGGCCCTTTCCGCTCCTAAGACAGCTTCATTCACAACATTTGTGTCGGCTGGAGGACACTCGTCCTCTACCACCGACGCATCGGTTGAAAGTAGCTTTTCATTTGAGTGTTCATTATTATTTATAGCGTCCATTTGAAGCCCACGAGTAACGAGGGTCCGAAAAAAATCAATCCGCCGCAGCCCTCTCGCAATGGTAAGGCAACTTTAAACCGGAGGTAGCCCGGTATCCGCAATACTAGCGGCGGGTTTTACGCTCCGATCTCGCAGACCTCGGCGTATGTTGTCCTATCTTGCCATCAGGTTATGTACAAAAAACAATATGCTTGGTACGCGGGGTGCACAAGGCGCCCTAGCCAAAATGGCCTTTCTCCTACCCGCCACCAGGGGACGCGCCGCCGGGTCGCTTGCAAGGTACTAGTTTTCCCGGAACCTAAGTATTTATACTACATTATTTTTAAATATTCTTTTCGAAACTCGAGACGTCTATGAAATTTTAATACTAACAAGTTGAGCTATCCAAGCGTGGCACCGACGCGGCTAACGCTTTACCGATACAGGGAGAGAAATTTTCGGAAGCGCGTGCCCGACGCCCGGGCCAAAACTGCCCGGCAGTGGCAAGCAGACCGCGATCAAGTCGAAAAATTGCAATTAAAATTCGAAAACGTAAAATAGTACATTATGAAACTAACCGAGCCGAAGGCGAACTCCCCCCCCCTTCCGCCCGCTGACTTTTTTGTAGAAAATCTCTATATAAAAGGTTAAGTGCATTTTTTGTGTATTTTGCACTGTTTCCCATTCGGAAGCCTTAAACTGAAAAAATATTGACTTTTCCAACTTTAAGTACCTATTCAAATCGTATAAATAACCTCACAGTCTAGAAATTGTGGATAAATATTCTTAACGATACAACAAAAGTATACCCATTTATAAAAAATTTATTTTTTACGTTTCCCAATTTCAATCGCTATTTTTCGTCTTGATCGCGGTCTGCTTGACAGCCAGGCAATTTTGGCCCGGGTGCGTCAGGCACGCGCCGCCGAAAATTTCTCTCCGTGTACTGACAAAAGTAACTGATACTTTATATAAAAGAAGTTTTAAGCAGTGAAACTAATTTTCCTTTTACTGCATGATCTCTAATTTGGACAGGGACAAATAAACATTTGTTTTTGCTATCGTAGAAAATAAATACAAAGAATGTGCAAAAAGCTACAAAATACAATGGTATATAGCTAAAATCGGTGCCATTGGCAACCTGTGATGGCCAAATATACTAAACGAGGTTAAAAAGCTGGAATGTCCAGAAGAAATATAAAACCTAATTAGAAGCTACCTTACAAATAGAAGAGTGATGAACCCGAATAGTTATGAACAAGTCATAATTACTGTGGCATATGCTGATGATTAAGCAATTATAATTGAAGGTACATATTGAAGGTACAGCCCAGGAAGCATTACTGCTCGTTGAGAGCTGTGCGAACTAAACAAATTGGAAGCAGCATCACAGAAATGTGAAGTGCAACAAGTCAAAAAGACAGATTTCCACCACAGGAATAAATTCAGGATAAGCATTGGAAAGACAAACTTGGCATAAAGGAGCACATCAACAATATTGCAAACAAAACGAGAACCATCATTGGATGGCTCAGCGAAGTGGCTAAAAAAGATTTAGGACTTAGTTTCAGGACGATAATGGCGGTCTATCATGGATTGCTCGCCCTGGTAGCGACCGATGCGGCGTCCAGATGGGAAGACATGTTGCTAACAACAGACAAAGCTAAGATCAGAACAGCGCAAAGGTTTGCATTAATAACGCCAACAAGATCACTCAGAAAAAAGTATACGACAAGAAACTGTGAAACTCCTTTATCGATCTTGTCAGAAAACTCATAAAACCCAAGACACGGGTTGGTACATGCAGCTATTGGCAAAAAAAAGCAATCGAAAACAGCATGTGTCCACAGATAAAACGTTGATAAGTTTAACACAATAATAACCGATACGGCTCCCGCAATGTACATCTTGCGAACTCGAGATGCGGATTCAAGCCGTCTCTCGTTGGCACTTACAGTAAGTGCCATAAAACATTCGATATTAACGCTGAGAATCCGACACAACGTGGCAGGATTATTTTACTCTACGAGCCTGCTGCTGCAAACGGCGCGTTAATAATTATGCCAAATTTGTCGTACGGATAATACAATGTACATTATTCGAACATAAGACGTGATTTCGAACTGTCTGTTGTTTGCACTTAAAGTCATTGGCATAAAGTCTTATACTTACTGCAAACGTCCTTCTGCGCAATATTACGGGGATTACAGGAGGAATCTATACCCCAAGTGATAGTGGCAAGTTTGATGGTCAAACTTGAAAATTAGACCTGGAACGTGCAATGACCCAAATTCAACGAATTTGTACATACTCCATGGCAAAATTCGATTTCCTAACCTTCTTGGGTATCTGAGGTGCACTGATAATGTATAGTGGATCAGTCTGCTAAGAGCTATTTACCACATAAGATGTATATCCACGATTGTTAATTCGCGAAGGGAATCCTCGCTGATCTCCTTGTTTTCACCTATAGATAAATATGTGAAAAACACGGACAATCACGGGGCGCTTAAATGATAAGTGAATTTTGAACAGGGGTTATATGCAACGGTGTTTTTTTTTAAGAACCGAGAAGAAGTGAAAAAAGTATGTCCAGGACATACATCTGAACTTCTCGTAGGTTCGTCTTTAAAAAAAAAACATTGTTAAGTGGACACCGAGTGAGACTAGAAAACAAAATTGGGGAAAGTCACCTGAATTGTAGACCCTCGTCTTGAAGATCACGTCGAATTTGGGTGAGCTTGGTCCTGTTTCACACCTATTGGAATGAGAAGCGCAACCTAAATGGAAGATACTTAACGGTTACCTCGATCGGTCTAATAATCCTGCGACGGTAGTAGTGAACACTGGAGACGATGTTAACTTCGGGGCTTCCAAGCTGCGAGTGTGTGCTCAAAGTCGAGTTAACCTTCACGCTTATTTCGTCTCGACTATATCACGGCACCTCGAGGAAAGCTGATCGAGATCTCTTTATTTAGGTCGTCAAGATGAGGAAGTTAGGTGGATCCTCGAATATTTACGTATTTTCAACGCCCACCAGGTTTCCTCTCTCTCAGGTTGGTCGAAAGTGAAAGCGATAAAGTGACCCTGAGCTCACCCTGAGATGAAGTGCATGTTTTGTAAGTAATTAATACAAACTTGAAACTTTGTGAGTTCCTTCATTTTAGCGAGTCCGACAAACTTTTTCTCATCGAAAATTTTCGAAAGTGTTGCATTTTCGAATACACACGCGCGAAATATGATTAATTCATGATGTCTTCTTATGCGGCACAAAATTTGTCGGATAATTTGACCAATTGTTAAATAATTATTTATAAAATCGACTGATGACAATGTCCGACAATTGTTTACTGCGTTTCGTTAGTTCGAGAGCGTACACATGATCTGTTTAAAAGGTTAGATTTTATAATAAATGCACATAAAATATTTCTATTCTATTACAATTTCTAGCTCCTATAATATTGCTCATGGACAAAAAATGTATACAATCTTTTTTTCTTCATTTCAGCTGAATTAAAAAAAAATATTTTCGGTTGAAAATAAATTTTTTTTTCCTAAAAATTAATTAATTTTTTATAGACAATTATCAATTTGTTTTAGACAATTATCAATTTTTTTACTTTCTCCATGCCGAAATTAATTTTTTTTGCATAAATAAATACCTTAAACACTTAAGATAAAAAAAAATCACTGCCCGACATGCGTATGAACACAAGAAAATTTTTTTTACGGCGATGCACGCATTAAATAGAAATTCTAACGTTACTCTTGCCTCGAATATTAACTTTAGACCAGGGTTCTACTTCCTTTTTTACAGGAAATTTCCTGCTCTACAAAAATAGGGTTAATGCATTTTGTTAATATCTTCAACCGTTTTCGATATAGAAAAAAACGGAAAAAAAAACTTTAAAACGGAAAAAATGGCAATTTTTTCACTATAAACGACCTTTACAAATCACATAAATAACTACACAGTCTACAAATTATGCACAAACATTCTGGTATAGCATAAGTATACCCATTAATTTAATACAATTTTTTTTTAAAGATTTCGAATGTTAATCGCCTTTTTAGTCCTAACGCACAATCTACTTCACAATGTGCGGGTAGAGCTTGGTTTTTCTTTTCCCACAAAGACTTTTTGAAACCCCTTCAGCTGCAGTTCTACACTTATTGTCGCAATGTAATTAATTAAATGTATTATATGCCTTTTTTGCGTGCCATATGATTTAACGTTTAAAATGTTTATTGCTAATAAATGTTGCAATCAAGAGAATAACAAATCATAAGTGTATGAAAAATTTGAAGACTTGTATTTGTCCATTCAAAATTCTTGAATGCAGCACTGCTCTTATTGGTGATGAAAATCAAATTGTGGAGTGAAGTAAACCGCGAGTGAAGATCGTTTTGATTAAAAATTAAAAATTAAAAACGGCGATTAAAATTCGAAATCTTTAAACAGAAAAATTTGTACTGAATGAATGGGTACTTATGCTATACCAGAATATTTTTGCATAATTTCTAGACTGTATAGTTATTTATGTGATTTATAAAGGCTGTTGAAAGTGAAATTATTGGCACTTTCCATTTTAAAGCTTCCATATTGAAAACGGTTCAAGATATAAAAAATGCTTTAAACCTTTTTTGTAGAGCAGGAAATTTCCTGTAAATAAGGTAAGTAGAGCCCTAGTCTAAAGTTAATATACGCACCACGAGCAACGTGGGAATTGCTATTTAATGAGTGCATTATTGTAAAAAAAAACTATTCTTGTGCTGATATAAATGTCAAGCAGTGCAATTTTTTGTTTATTCATAATATTAAGTGTTTAAAGTATTTGGGTAATTCCATATCAAAGGACCACGCACAAAACTTATGGAAAATGACTCCCAGTCGATTTGGTTGAAATTGGAGTATGTTGCAGTTCAAGTGATTCTGAACAAATGTTTCCATTGGCTCAACCTTATCCTATGAACAGTTTTCCGCTAGAAGCTCCGGAAAAGCGTGAGATACAAATTTTCTGATTTCAGTTGCAGCAAATTATTATTATATTATTAGTAGTGTGAGTCAGCGTATGCGTGTGCGTACGCGCGTGCTTGTGCATGTGCGTACGTATGTGGACACGTGCGTGCGCGTATGGGAGCGCGCAGTAACTCAGAAACAATGTTGTGGACGTGACGAAATTGAACAGAATGCTCGACTTCTTGGCTTTATGCCTCTTTCTTCGGTATCAAACCCGGTATACTTTTTTAACATTATTTTTAGAGTGTTTTGATTCGACTGCCATGCTCCTTAATTATTTTCAAATCCCGAGATTATAAACCAATGATGAACGCAGCTCAGCTGTACGTTTTTTAGAACGCGAATTACATTTTGAAGGATATGAATTCCCTCTCCCAGGTTTTCTTTCAGGTCTCGTGTTTTACAGTTTCCCGAAACGAAGTAGACATATAAAATTTACTAAAGACGGCAAAATTCAGAATGAAATCGATATTGGCTTTCTGTCTTATTATATAGTTTATTTTGGTAAGTATACTAATACATATGTAACATTAAGTCTTTAAAACTTTCATTCTTCATATTTTCTTGTCGGTCTTCAACGTACATTGCGAAACACATAACAGTTTCGTAAATCTTTTACAATAATGGTATTTGGAAATCTTTTACGTTGTTACGTTTGCGATGAAAGATTCGTGCCTCGTATGATGACTCGAATTGTTGGAGATGACAATGCTGTCAAAAGAGAAATTGCTATCATTCGCCGAGATGGTTTCCAAAGACCAAGTTAGAAGTAACTTGTATGACAAAAATATGTGCCAACTGCAATCAATCGATTCGTGACGAAATTATTGCTATGGAGGAAGATCCTACCTGTTTAAGATTAAACGTGTTAACACAGACGCGGAGTAGCACTTGTATTATATGTAATAGAACTGATAACTTGGATAGATTATCAGCTAAATGTAAGGTATATGTTTTCATTTCACATACTATTTTTATCCCAGAAAACGTAAGAACTTGTCGACATCATTTGAACGATGAAGGTGTGCATCTCGGGCCGCTTGTGCAAGGTTTAAGTTTCATCAACAGGCCCTATGAAATCAGAGGTCATTATCTTCAAGCTTTCTTGCAAGAATTTCATGGCGTAGCAAATGGAACAAAAATATGGGATGAAGATAATCTTTCGGGTAATGAATTTGAATGTCTGTATCCTATAATAAATAAACAACAGTTCCAAGAATTGTTCACGTTTTTTGATGCAGTTCCCTGACCTGGTGGTAACAGATATGTATATAAAAAGGACCTTATGAATATAAAAAGGATTTGTCAGATGAGTTTCTCAAAGTTATGTTTCATTACTCGAGTAAGCAGGCAATAAGTATGGCTGTTGCTACAGTGCGACAATCTTTAATGATTCGTTTTATACCACAAAATATAGGATTTGACGCAATAACGAGACAAAATTATATCGATAGACATGTCACTGATTTTGCCAATCAGCTGTATAATGCGGAACCACAAACTCCTAGAGTAATCACATGCATTGATGGTACGTACATATATACAGAAAAGTAGTAATTTCAGAGCTGGTCGACAGTCCAGTATTGATAGTTGCTCCTGATGGTTATATCTTAGATGTGCAGGGGCCGTACTTTTCGGATAGTCGTAATAATGAAGCTGCGATACTGCAAATTGAATTTTATAAAGATACCGAAAGAATGTTATAAGATGGTTCCAAGAAGATGATATTGTTATAGTTGACAGAGGTTATAGGGATGCAATTGAACTTCTGAGGCGTTTGGGCTTTACATGGAAGATGCCGGCACTTCTTCCAAAAAATCAAGCCCAACTCACGACAGAAGATGCAAATGACTCCCGTCTTGTCACAAAACAAAGGTGGATTGTAGTAGCTAGAAACGGACACTTAAAGCTAATATTCCAATTCCTACAGCAAACAGTACCGATGCATCATGTTCCTAATATTGGTGATTTTTGTAACATAGCAGGTGCTGTCATAAATAGATATGATCCCACTATCCATATCGAAGGAGCTGACGTAGAAAAAGCGAGAGAAACGAACGTTGTACAAGCTCTTGTTGAGGTTGAAAATCTGAAAACCAGAAACGCTCAACGCTAGGTACCAATAAATGAGGGGCAGTTAATGGACTTTCCAATGCTACACATTGACTACCTCAAGAATTTAACGATTGGTGTTTATCAAGTAAAACTAGCACCCTCATATATTCAGGGCAATGTACAACGAAACAACGATGATCAAATCGACATGTTACGTGATGCAAATCGTCTTCCACAGCCAGTATTATTGAGAGTGAGAGTTTACTCAAGGTTTCGTAATGCGACGAAACATCAATTTTGGATTTCATATAAATCCATGGATGATAATGAGATAGACGATGGTATGGACGAAAATATGGATGCGGAGCTGTCACCAAAGTAGTATAGGGGTACCGATGGCGAGACGTAAACACCCCCACTCCTCCACCTTGAGGTAGGGCTGGCGCAAGACGGCACGCGCGTCTTGGGATAGGTCAGGGGTTAATGACCTTACAAAGAGGTGATAATGGTTATTAATGGGTAATTAATGTCAAAACAAGCAATAAAAATGTCAATAAATAATGTTAATTGGGTAATTAATGTCAGAAAAAATAATTTATGACCGTAAATATCCCTGTAGCCGCCTTTTGAAGTAGGTCGGTAGTCTGACGTAAACAAAAACGTACGGGGTACCATTGGCCACTACGCGTGGCTGGCAGACATATCTTAAGATAGGTCAGTAGTCTGACGTAAACCAAAACGTATGGGGTACCTTTGGCGGCTACCCGTGGCCGGCAGACGAATCTTGAGATAGGTCAGGGGTTAATGACCTCATAAATAGGTGTTAATGGTTATTAATGGGTAATTAATGTCAAAACAAATAATAAAAATGTCAATAAATAATGTTAATTGGGTAATTAATGTCAGATAAAAAATAATTTATGATCGTAAATATCCCTGTAGCCGCATTTTTATGTAGGTCAGTAGTTTGACGAAAACAAAAACGTACGGGGTACCTTTGGCCGCTACGCGTGGCTGGCAGACGAATCATGAGATAGGTCAGGGTTTAGGGACCTGGTAACATGATAGTGGTTATTAATGGTAGTAGATAGCCCTGTAGCCGCTTTGTGACGTAACTCATACGTAAACAAACCTGTACGGGGTCCCTTTGGCCGCAACATGAAGTAGGTCATGGTTCAGCAACCTCTCGATGACTATCTATTAGTTTTCGTGTTTGGTTTGTTATGGTGATCCACCCCCACTCCTCTTTATTATTTACTAAGACTTACCAAGACATTGCGCAGATGACCTTTTTATACATGTTGCGCACGTGGCAGTTCACTTGTAGGTCGAAAACGAGAGGCTGTAATTTCCTACGACGACGAAACATACACACGTGTTTTTTACTCGAGGGGACCCAGTTTTCTAGGAAAATCTTGAAGACTAGGGAAAGATAAGACTCTAAAAGTAAGCTAGAAATCGTACTATACAAAATAATACATATAATAATAATAATATACACGTATAAACTTAATATAATATATAATTATACACGAATAATTAATGTCGAAAATTTCCGATTTTGTAATCTGGAAGCCATATAAACAACTACTTAATTGTAATAGTTTCTTGGAAATCACCGGTAAATACGAAGGGGAGATATGATAAAGGTAAAATAAGGGTAGATTCGATTTATTAAAAACACGTTTTATTCAAACATAGCATATTTTAAAGGCACGGTGATCCTACAAAATTTGAATAAACCAGCCTTGCACCTACGAAAACTAACGACGTGAAGTAACTTCTGCGTATAAAAACAATACCCTGCGTATAAAAACAAAAAATCGATACAAATACATTTTTTAGGATAAGTCAATTTTTTCTAAGGATGCTGAGATAATGCTGGAAAAGTGAGAATATAAATCAGTTAGATTGATAACTTAAATTTGGAATGAACTAATTCGTTTTTTTAGTTTATTTCAGTTTTTTCGCCTTTGGTAAAGTGAATTTAATTGTTTTCATTGTCTGAAAGTTAGCCCAGTGCAGTTACTCCTATATCAAACAGAAAGTTGAAGAAATTAATAACAGTAAATCAAGAAACGTATCCGAATGTCTGTCCAAATTTGCCCTCCTAATCAAAAATGTTAAATGGAGAATTTTTAGATATTAAGAAGATATACAACTTTTGCCTACGTCAGTGATTTCATTAAAAAATTACAGCTTATTCGGAACATAAAATGTTAAGTCTCACGTAAAGTTAATGAAACAAATCTTTTTGTTTGTAAAAAAATAAAAATTAAAAACGCAGTTTTTTCGATGTTTTCAAAAACTTTAAGGTTTTAGGAGAAACATGATGTATATAGAGGTTGTACATATTTGTAATTTCTAAAATATTCCTATACCACAATATACAAATACTCCAACCACATATTGTATATAATACGAATGTTGCTAAAAACGAAAAAAATAGAAAGAAACGGGCTTATCTAAAACAGTGTGTGTATCCTTTTCGATTTTTTTTAACGGGGTTTGTTTTTATACATTAGTAGAAGTTACTTCACGACGTTAGTTTCGGGGTGCAGGGCGGCTTTATTCAAATTTTATTATTCAACGCCGTGAAACATACAAAAAATGTATCATTTTTAATTTTTACTAAAAAATTGATCATGCCACTTGCTCACAACATGATCGTTGTTTTTCTAATATTATTCCAGAAATTCTGGTGAATATCATATAAACTGTAATCTTTAGACATAGTATGTAAAAACATAAGGTAATATTGAACGCACACAAAAAAAGTAACGCTCTGAAGGCATTTGTCGAGCCATCGGATTGTCTTACAATTGCTTCGGAGGCAGCGAATGTGATGCGTGATTCACGGAGGCGATCCACAGATGTCCAATAAGATTCCATTAGAAAATTCCTCAACATAGAATGCTACCCAGTGCGTGCGAGAACCTGGTTTTATCGGCCGTGTTAGCGATTAGTACCGCAGGCTTCGTCTACACCAGAGAAATCGGATCTACCCGATACACGCCTGTCGGGATTTAACCATTTGAAACATACATTTTTCTTAACACGAAAAATGGCTGAAAATCTTTAGTCGGTGGTTTTCGGGGTCACTGATTACGAATCTGACGTCCGATTTTCAAAATTCAATATGGGGGATCCATGATGGCGAACCAATAATAACATTATTTTTTTCAACACACAATGTAGAACTAAACGACAAATACCTGTGAGTTTTACACCCTCGAATTGTACAATTTTAACATTCCAGTATCGCAATCCACGACATTCCGTTCCGCCATTTTGGATCCACCGTATTGAATTTCGAAAATACTAGTTCAGATCAGCGGCCCCCGAAAACGGCTAAAGTACCCAATTTTGTCATGTTTGAGTGGTGTTTTTCGTCTCAACACACGTTTTTGTGAAAAAATCTACCAAATTTATAATTTGTTTTTTATTTCAAACAACATGACATAATAATTAATGATAAATATTGTTTATTTATGTTTCTAGCATGTCCTCAAACTTAAGAAGCAAAAAATTGCAAAAAATTAATTTATTATTACCTGAAATATGTAAAAACTGCATTACAAAAACGACGGATCGACACTGTGCTTGTAAGGGTTAAGGATCGTAGTACATAGGCTCGAGATCGTTTTCCGTTACAGCTGTCCTGTTCTCGTTGTTGCGTTTTTGCTTTTTCTCTCTCACTGCCACTGACCCCAACGATGACGATACTTTTTGACAAGTTTTTTCATAAACTTGTAGCTTATAAAATATCTCTGAATTTTTACCAAATCGAGGAGTACCGGCGAGCTTCCACAAAGATTTGTTGACGATGGTATGTGATGGGATACTTTCCGCACGAAGACTACGGATAAATTCTTCGCGTCCAACTGGTTAACAACATCGACAATGTCAGGCCCGATAAGCTCATCAACGTGTATATGGTTACACCTTCATTTTTCCACGTTCCATGCGATGTAGATGTAGTTCATTAATTTCAAATTTTTTTAGAATTTCGGGGATAACAATCGGATTTGTCAGTGAAATTGTGTCCTTCTCCTTGAATGTTACTTCATTTCAAGCTCCGTCCCGGATGTTTGCACCGTTCTCTTATCATCACTCGCCCTGTGTACTGTACGAATATCGACTCGAGAAAAAGCCCTGTGAGAAAAAGCTAAAACGCAACAACGAGAACAGGACAGCTGTAACGGAAAACGATCTCGAGCCTATGTACTACGATCCTTAACCCTTACAAGCACAGTGTCGATCCGTCGTTTTTGTAATGCAGTTAAGAAAAATGTATGTTTCAAATGGTTAAATCCCGACAGGCGTGTATCGGGTAGATCCGATTTCTCTGGTGTAGATGAAGCCTGCGGTACTAATCGCTTACACGGCCGATAAAACCAGGTTCTCGCACGCACTGTGTAGCATTCTATGTTGACGAATTTTCTAATGGAATCTTATTTGACATCTGTGGATCGCCTCCGTGAATCACGCATCACATTCGCTGCCTCCGAAGCAATTGTAAGACAATCCGATGGCTCGACAAATGCCTTCAGAGCGTTACTTTTTTTGTGTGCGTTCAATATTACCTTATGTTTTTACATACTATGTCTAAAGATTACAGTTTATATGATATTCACCAGAATTTCTGGAATAATATTAGAAAAACAACGATCATGTTGTGAGCAAGTGGCATGATCAATTTTTTAGTAAAAATTAAAAATGATACATTTTTTGTATGTTTCACGGCGTTGAATAATAAAATTTGAATAAAGCCGCCCTGCACCCCGAAACTAACGTCGTGAAGTAACTTCTACTAATGTATAAAAACAAACCCCGTTAAAAAAAATCGAAAAGGATACACACACTGTTTTAGATAAGCCCGTTTCTTTCTATTTTTTTCGTTTTTAGCAACATTCGTATTATATACAATATGTGGTTGGAGTATTTGTATATTGTGGTATAGGAATATTTTAGAAATTACAAATATGTACAACCTCTATATACATCATGTTTCTCCTAAAACCTTAAAGTTTTTGAAAACATCGAAAAAACTGCGTTTTTAATTTTTATTTTTTTACAAACAAAAAGATTTGTTTCATTAACTTTACGTGAGACTTAACATTTTATGTTCCGAATAAGCTGTAATTTTTTAATGAAATCACTGACGTAGGCAAAAGTTGTATATCTTCTTAATATCTAAAAATTCTCCATTTAACATTTTTGATTAGGAGGGCAAATTTGGACAGACATTCGGATACGTTTCTTGATTTACTGTTATTAATTTCTTCAACTTTCTGTTTGATATAGGAGTAACTGCACTGGGCTAACTTTCAGACAATGAAAACAATTAAATTCACTTTACCAAAGGCGAAAAAACTGAAATAAACTAAAAAAACGAATTAGTTCATTCCAAATTTAAGTTATCAATCTAACTGATTTATATTCTCACTTTTCCAGCATTATCTCAGCATCCTTAGAAAAAATTGACTTATCCTAAAAAATGTATTTGTATCGATTTTTTGTTTTTATACGCAGGGTATTGTTTTTATACGCAGAAGTTACTTCACGTCGTTAGTTTTCGTAGGTGCAAGGCTGGTTTATTCAAATTTTGTAGGATCACCGTGCCTTTAAAATATGCTATGTTTGAATAAAACGTGTTTTTAATAAATCGAATCTACCCTTATTTTACCTTTATCATATCTCCCCTTCGTATTTACCGGTGATTTCCAAGAAACTATTACAATTAAGTAGTTGTTTATATGGCTTCCAGATTACAAAATCGGAAATTTTCGACATTAATTATTCGTGTATAATTATATATTATATTAAGTTTATACGTGTATATTATTATTATTATATGTATTATTTTGTATAGTACGATTTCTAGCTTACTTTTAGAGTCTTATCTTTCCCTAGTCTTCAAGATTTTCCTAGAAAACTGGGTCCCCTCGAGTAAAAAACACGTGTGTATGTTTCGTCGTCGTAGGAAATTACAGCCTCTCGTTTTCGACCTACAAGTGAACTGCCACGTGCGCAACATGTATAAAAAGGTCATCTGCGCAATGTCTTGGTAAGTCTTAGTAAATAATAAAGAGGAGTGGGGGTGGATCACCATAACAAACCAAACACGAAAACTAATAGATAGTCATCGAGAGGTTGCTGAACCATGACCTACTTCATGTTGCGGCCAAAGGGACCCCGTACAGGTTTGTTTACGTATGAGTTACGTCACAAAGCGGCTACAGGGCTATCTACGGTCATGATTATTATTTATCTGATATTAATTGTACAACTAACAATATTTATTGACGGTTTTATTGTTTGTTTTGATATTAATTATCCATTAATAACCACTATCACGTTACGAGGTCCCTAAACCCTGACCTATCTCATGATTTGTCTGCCAGCCACGCGTAGCGGCCAAAGGTACCTCGTACGTTTTTGTTTTCGTCAAACTACTGACCTACATAAAAATGCGGCTACAGGGATATTTACGATCATAAATTATTTTTTATCTGACATTAATTACCCAATTAACATTATTTATTGACATTTTTATTATTTGTTTTGACATTAATTACCCATTAATAACCATTAACACCTCTTTATGAGGTCATTAACCCCTGACCTATCTTAAGATTCGTCTGCCGGCCACGGGTAGCCGCCAAAGGTACCCCATACGTTTTGGTTTACGTCAGACTACTGACCTATCTCAAGATTTGTCTGCCAGCCACGCGTAGTGGCCAAAGGTACCTCGTACGTTTTTGTTTACGTCAGACTACCGACCTACTTCAAAAGGCGGCTACAGGGATATTTACGGTCATAAATTATTTTTTTCTGACATTAATTACCCAATTAACATTATTTATTGACGTTTTTATTGCTTGTTTTGACATTAATTACCCATTAATAACCATTATCACGTCTTTATGAGTTCATTAACCCCTGACCTATCCCAAGACGCGCGTGCCGTCTGGCGCCAGACCAACCTCAAGGTGGAGGAGTGGGGGGTGTTTACGTCTCGCCATCGGTACCTCTATACTACTCACTAATATTAGGATGTTATTGTACTTTATATTACTTGTGCTCACATATGTAGCGTTTTGTGGTATTTAGGTTATGCTAGAAGAGCACATAAAATATCCGTCAACTACACTCATTAAAACCGAGGCTGATGCAGGCAACCGACCACTTCCAAGGAATGGTCACGTAACTTAGAAGTTCCACACGCGCCCACGCGCACGCACACCCAAGCTCACATACACGCACGCATGCACCCCCGCATACACACACACACACGCACGCACGCACGCACGCACACACACACACACACACATACACATACACATATACACACTCATTAGAGTGAGTTTGGAGTCACAAAATACTGCGGGAGTGACGAACCGCGGGGTCTCAATCTCTTTTGGCACACACACACATATACACACACACACACACGCGCGCGCCCGTGCGCGTGAGAGACTAGGGGATTACTCACGTTAAACCAACACCCTGAAGGGATCATCTTCCTGCTACGTCCACGTCGTTGATCTTGGGTTACGCGGAGAGCAGGTCACACACGCACGCACACGACTGACACGAAACATCGGGATAGTGCATATGATACAATGATAATACAAGCATAAATCAAATAATAATAATCTGCTACAACTGAAATCAGAAAATTCGTATCTCGCGTTTTTCCCGATCTCCTAGCGGAAAAACTGTTCATAGGATAAGGTTGAGCCAATGGAAACATTTGTTCAGAAAAGTGTTTCAATGTTTTTTTTTGTTAATAGTGTTTCTTGAACTATGTAGAATATACTCTCAACGTTTCAAAATGGACAGATTACGAATTGTCGAGTAATTAATTATTGTTTAAAGAAAGCGCGGCGAGGCGCGATGTTTAATGATGCGCGTGCGGTGCACGGACCACGGACCTCCACGCCGCGCTACGCTTTCTTTAAACAATAATCAATTAGCGTAGCGTGGCGTGGAGGTCCGTGGTCTGTGCATTGCAGCCGCAGTATTAAACGTAGCGCCTCGCCGCACTTTGTTTAAACAATAATTAATTAATCGAAAAGTTACAAACGGTCCATTTTGAAACGTTGACAGTATATTCTACAATAAAGTTAAAGAAACACTATTAACAAAAAAAAACATTGAAAAAATCATGTCCATCTTCAAAAAAATTGAATTTGTTTATGAAAAACTTACAATTTTTATGTTAAATAATTAATAAACATTTTTTCACCAATTGCTTTACAAAGCTGAGGAAAAATGTAAAGTTTCATACCTGGGACAGCATTATGTTAGTTTAATTATTTGCAACTTATAAGCGATCGAAAATAGGGGCATTTTCTAAGCATCGGAACTTTGGTAAGTCATTACTCGAAAATTTTGCGTATCATATTAAAATAATAAAATACGTGTCTTTTATTTTCATGTATCGTTATATTTTTACTGTAAACTTAATATGGAATGACCCATTTATTTCTACAAAACAAATAATTACGGCAAGGAAAAAGTAAGAAATTGATAATTGTTTTTAAAAAATGAATCATTTTTTGGGAAACAATTTTTTTGAACCGAAAATTTTTTTTTGTTAAATACAGCTGAAATGGAGAAAATATATTCTATACATTTTTTGTCTATGAGCAACATTATAGGAGCTAGAAATTTCTTGAAATGACTTTTAAAAGAAAAAATTGAAATTTGACATCCTATATCTGGGTAACCCGATATTACAATTGAACCATATTTGGAAGACTTCATGTACACCCAAGTATATCGATTCTTTCCCTGTCGATATCTTTTATGTTTATTTTCACCTGTCCATGTTTACATGAAAGGGAAAGACAAAAAGTGAATTGATGGGAAAGAGTCGATCAACTTGGGTGTACTCTATTGGTACAACTATTATATCAAGTTTCAGCTTGATCCGAGACAAATGGTCCGGGGCGTGCTCTCTTGGCGTGGTTTGACTGAGTATGTCCTAATCATTTGCAAAAATGCGCTTGCCACTGGGGACTAAATCCTATTGGACAGTACAACAAAATTCACCACACCGTTTATTCCGATCGTAACTATAAAAATCGAGTGACATGCGCATTAATCTTCGATATTCTTCGGAACACACGCGGTTACTTGGGACATTAGACAAGTTAATAGCGTGAAGCCTCCGGATCGCTATGATGCCAAGACCTGGGGTGGGATAATCAGCACTTGGGTTTTGCGTTTGCGAGTCGTTTCGTAAGTGACAGGTAGAGCATGTGTTTGCTTTTGATCCGACACTTTGAGGTTCTCTGTCATGAGGTTATATTGTACGGGAAACTTGCGCAAGAAACCTACTCTGCTCAAGGACGTGATAAATTTTATACGGCTCCCGCAATGCACATCTTTCGAACTCGAGACGCGGTTTCGAGCCGTCTCTCGTTGGTACATGGGATTATTGGTACAAATGCGTTTGATTACCAGATATGTCCATAGAAGCAACGTTGGGAAATTTGCGCAGGGAACCAGAACAGCACAAGGACGTGATAAGTTTAGCGCAATAATAACCGATACGGCTCCCGCAATGCACATCTTCTGAACTCGAGACGCGGGTTCGAGCCGTCTCTCTTTGGCACATGCGATTTTTGGCACAAAAGCGTTGGATTACCACATATGTCCAATGATCCAACATTGGGAAACTCGCGCAAGAAACCTGCTCTGCTCAAGGACGTGATAAGTTCAGAACAATAATAACCGATACGGCTCCCGCAATGCACATCTTTCGACCTCGAGACGCGGGTTCGAGCAGTCTCTCGTTGGTACATGCGATTATTGGCACTAAAGCGTTCGATTACCACATATCTCCACAGATGCAACTTTACGGGATTTATTTTATACACCAAATAGACGTTGGTCCAATAGCCGACATGGAATCTGCAAAGTGTGCCTTTGAAACTCGAAATGATTTAATATTATATTAACAGCTAAAATCCAGCATAACGTGCCAGGGTGTATTTACACTATGAACCTGATACTGCGAAGGAGGTATTCTTTTTTTCTTTAGATATGCCGCACGACTAATGCAATGTATTACTTTAGAACTCGAGACAGTGATAAGTTTTATTGGCAGAATATCATTCAGTTACCAGGTATGTCTATTGGCGTGACATGGTGGGACCTACAGAAAGAACATATGATTCCTTATTACAGTTAATATTGTTTTTGTAACAAGAAAATATTTCAACAATGTATGAAGAATCAACCTTTTATTTTTACTTGGTTTTTACTTTAAACTTTTACTGTTGCGTGTGAAAATTACAGATTAATACTAACACGAGACAGTAGGTGGTAAAGGTTAATTATTATCACGTTGAACTAAAGTAGTGAAAAAGGTTTGAAAGAATGTCGTACCAGGATAGAGCAGGGAAACAGCCCTAGTTTCACAGTAATTGAGCAGAGCCTTCTTAACAGGACTGACATGAAGGAGAAAAATTGGCTTCCAGTGGTTCTAAAATTAGAAGTATATTAGGGGGACCAGGGTAACCAGGGTCGATACTAACATTTCTGGACGCAAGAAGAGAGCATGTTTTGACAATACTGTCTGTTCAAAACAGTTGATAAGCAAAGTGAAGAGATGGGGAGTTGCGGAAGGACCATCACCTTCTAGATCACGAACAGATTAGACGCAAAATAAAATTGACTGTAGCATAGCACGTTAAACGGATTAGAAATCCATGAAATACAGCCTGGATTATCTATTAGTAGCGAATGAAGAAAAATCTCATGGAGCTACCTCAGCTCTTTAACAGTGTACAGGATCTACAGGAAGAGGTCAGATAAAAGGTAACTATTTTAAGATATAGGAAGCTTACAATTAGAAGGACGGGAAAGTGGAGATGGTTAACATGAATATTGGTCATCCTGAGATACCAAACAAAAAAAATACAAAAGAGCACCAGCTCTGAAAGAGTGATAGACTGGAGCATATAGATAATTAGGTTATGAATATATATATATGCAACAACAGAAGCATAACAGAAAGTGGCACTTATTTTTGCGAAGCGATTGTTAAGCGGTAAAAAGCCGCGAAACGATGTAGATAAATTGTCACAGAATCCAGAAACGGTATTGAGAACGATGAGGCTATCCGATGAGAGGTGTGCAGAGGCGCACGGATAATTTATTGAGTGAGTTACTCGCCCATTGTGTATATATGGAATAAGTAGGGATTTAAATAAATTTATTTTGAAAAATCCGTCTTTATTAATAGTTAAGAAAATATTCCTAATCTATCGACAGATGCTTAATCGTGAAGAACTTAAGGTGATAAGTGTTACGAGGAAAGTAAGCACTGCAAATACTTGTCCACGATACCCTTCGCGTGCTTGTTATATAGGACACAGTACTGAGATAGCACAAATTAATGTTATTTCGGAAAAAAATTATTTTTTCTTAGAAAAAGAAAGACTCACTCCCTGGATTTTTATCCCGGTCCACACCCACTGGAATCATCAGAAAGGGGTCTTAATGGACCTACCTTATCAGTCGTTGTTATAATTTCAAAATTGAAAGTCTTTGCTACCTTATATTTTGCTACCTTAGAAAATTCAGTACTCGTAACTGTGACATCTATCACTGAACCTAACAAGTGCAAAGCACGAAGTACAAGTTACTTGTTTTATCGCCTGACGACATGTAGCTAACAATTTTTCTGATTCTATGTTTAATTAATCCTTTACCGACCAGGGCACTATGAATAAGTAATAATTACATAATTTGTGCAGGTCGAATGATTAATAGATCACAAGTAAAGTAACGCGGTTTATGCCCTGACAATACCTGTCCACAACACCACTCTAGTGTTCGTTATAGGACACTATACTGTGATAGTATAAATGGATGTTATTTCGAAAAATAGTACATTGCATAACATGGAACTATAGCTACTCATTTTGGTCCGAGTATCATATTCCCGGTACGACTCGTGCCGAGAACACATGCGAGGACCAGAACAGTTTTAGTTCATCGTCACACACTATATTTTATGTTTCAGGAGTATAATTTCTGAGGTTATATGCGTGTTCTGAAGGTTTGATGTTGGTCATTATTGAGCAGCGACTTTATGGTACACGGACAATAAAGTATGGTTATGTGTTTATGCGCAAGCACATAATGTTTGTCGCGAACAGAATCAATCATCGTGTTTTCCCTACGCCATTGCACACCTGAATGGGGGTACACCAGGCCACAAACTATCTGTCCCCAATTAGGAGACGGAAGATAATAGTTAATATGTGAAAATAGAGACAAAAGATGACAGATATTCTGTGGTAAGGTTTATAACTAGATTCGGTTATTGTTGGACAAGATGGGAACGTGATAGGTTACATTTGTAAAGGTTCGAAAGGCAATAATACCGTGTGAAACCTGTTGTATTATCTGAAATAATCGCATATGATCCTTATAGAAGTGCCAAGAGGCATTCGAAGCTTAAAACATAGAAATTTGTTGTGCACCAAAACTAGCCGCTGACTTGTTCCCGACTATGCGGACGTCTGGGGAACCTGATAATTTGAGCGCGTCTCTGCCCGCGGTTCGATCTGCCATTTTGGCGCCTTCGTCGTCTGGGTCAATGAACTGTAGCCGCGCGCCGAGGCAATAATACTCACCATAAGAGGTGACTTCGGCACCAAACGTAAAGGATATCTTTCGAATATCGGAACATTTTGCGAACGCGATTGCAAACGGATGCGGTCTACGACGGCGACCAATACAACGGTAAATTGAAGGATTCGCAGCGATTTTTTGTGGTGCGGAAATGACCGCCAAAGATCCCCCGATGAATATAAAATGGTAACCCTCCTATTTGGCCCAAAGCATTTCCATGCAGCGCCTTACATGTTGAAAATAGAAACGCGGAATCGCTGTCGACTTTGAGGGCTGTTCTACAATGGCACGTAACGTTTCACGCAATGTCACGTAACATCACGGAACGGGTACATTTGAAGTAGGTAACCCCTCAGTTTTTGACGTTCCGTGACATTACGTTGACATTGCGTGAAACGTTACGTGCTATTGTAGAATAGCCCTGAGCCCGATTGCGCTTGAAAAAATTAAGAAACAGATGTAAACGGATACAATCGATGCCATATCGACGACCAGCAGCATCCGTGAAATAATTTGAAGAGAGGGTTTAAGATGCGTGATTGGGCATGCAATGATTCGCAGTCAATAAAAGATAATCCGTTTGATGAAAAGAGTTAAATGTTGATATGCAACATTTCGGACAACCTGCCAGAGAAAACCGACGGATTTCATTTTATTAGAATCGAAAGATTGATGCCGCGCGATATACGAGATCATAAGCGTAAACCCATCAAAAGAGAGATTCTATGGATTGTGATATTCGTATTCAAGCCCTTTGTGTACCTGGCGCCCCTAATTGTCAGGTCGAAAATATTGTTGCAGAAATTTGATTAACTCATTAACGCTCACAGAACGCAATTTGAGTATTAAGTTTGCACTGTTGCCATATAATGAGTGCGATGAAAAAGTATTCGGCGACCATTGTTTCTTATGTTTTTAAGAGTGCTCTTTTCAATGGTCATGGTTAGAATGTTCTAAAACGAAATATAACTGAAAAAATCGAAAGTTACCAAAACAAACGTGATTATATTATTTGCATACCCGAATGGCGGTACCACTAGAATCCGCCACTAGTAGTTCCGAGCACGGAGCATTGAAGCGGGTCTTTAATTGGCTGCTGTGCTGGTCTTCGCACGAATAACTAGCTTGGAAGTTCGCAGAGAGAAAGAGGGAAAAATAGTGAGAGAGATAGAGCGAGAGATAATGAGACGGAGGAAAAAGACAGTGAAAGGGTGCCGCAATTAAATCCGTGAATTTGTTTGAATTTGGAAAATAGTCACAGGAATTCTCGGTACTCTGCGGGCGATGTTGCAGGATCGATTCCGCCGGGCGAGGTGGGGAGACGTGGGTCCATTGGCACTGCCCGCTGCGGATTACAGCAGTTTTTTTTGAACCGCTACTTGTGAAGTATCGTTTTCACTGTCCCACAATTGAATTTATATTAGATTTAAATAAATGAACAAGTCTGCAAGCTAAGAACTTTTTCTTTCAACTCCGCCCAGCTCTGACAACGTTACTTTCTCATCCACGGAAAGTAACTTCTCATCCACAATGACCAACTTTAGGTCTCCCAAACTCGCGCCGAGGACACCGTACTCTTGTTACATAAAATTTATTTTATTATCAGGAGAGAATCACTTCCTGGCATATTATCCCAGTCCACACCCACTGGAAGCAAGGCTTAGTGGTGCGGACCTGCCTTGTACGCCGTTATTATTATTACAAGATTAAAAGTCTTTTATACAAAGTAAACTGAATGTTCTTAACAACGAAAATCCAGTAAACGTAATTGAGACATCACTGATCTGAAAAAATGCGAAGCACAAAATACAACTCACTCGATGAGATAGAAAGTGATTTTATCGCCTGATGATATTATTAAGAATTATTATGGTGCTATGCCCTTTCTCGTTCAAGGCATTCCTAAAAATGACGTATCTCTGAATTTGCCAAATTCTATTGTTATATCGAATATTGCAAGATATATCCCAATGGTCTCCGAGCCTTTTGTTCCCCCAATTTTTTTTTTCGGGAATCATTTCCGGAGTCGGGAAAAAGTTTATTAGTTTGTAGGACAGGCACGGTATGATAAAGAAAACCTTCAGTATCACTCACTTCATTTTTTGGTCAATCAATCATGACTTTGATTCCATGACTCAACAGTTGTTCTGGGATCTGGATATAACATTGACGACTGTAAGAATGACGGAGTAATATTGATCGAAACAAGTAAGTTAGTATTTATAAATAAATATATAAATGCATCTATTATTAAAATGTATTATATTATTTTTGTAATATATATATATTATACAGGGTGTCCCAAAAGTTTGGACACGGTCTTGTAGCTTTTGAAAGAGAAAAAATTTTAAAAATTGCTGAAACACGTGAAACGATTTTTCAAAAAATGAAAGGGGGGGGGGCGTGGGGCACGAGGGGGGATGAATAACTTAAACGGAAATGTGGGATGATTGGGGGCACATTTGGAAATATCTTCGAGACGAATACAAAACACTGGTCATAGATGGCGTTATAATCATTTATCGCCGAATTATTCTTCGTTTGAAATTTCTAATCTCAGAAACCAATATTCGGATCCAACATACCACACAATATTTGTAGGGATTGAATATGCCTAAGCATGCTCCTCTTTTACACGGACTTGGGACCATCATAGGCAGAGTTTTGCTACATTTTTTACATTTTTTTTTTTATTTTTCCTTCGTTTTTTGTGTTTTATTTTCTATAGTATTGATCGTTGTTTAAAAAGTGTATTTCAAAATAATTTATTTCATGTGCCCAAATTGAGCACCTGCAACTTCCTGATACTCTGTCCCAGTCTTAAATAGAATTCGCCCAATGCTTTCACCTTATATCTCAAACATCTGATTTCAAGAGAGGCTCTCGGTTAAATTTTTTGATACGTTGGTAAATGATAGTTCTATTCATGTAGATCAAAAGTCTCAATGCTTATCAAAAACAAGGCTCTAGTGCTTCTCAATGAAACTCAAGTATATAACCTAGAAAAATGGATTATATTACGTTATGCATGTATACATATAATCTACATATAACTGTGTTAATTGTTATATATAATTATATCCCATACAGCACAGGAATTTTCTGTAATGTATCGGAAACGTTTCAGAAATGTTTCCGCGAAAATTTGAAATCATTTCAGATACATAACGGATATGTGTCGGAAACATATCGGAAATCTTTAAATGTAGGAACCATGGCCGTTTTAGCTAGTCGCAAAAACGTAACGTTAAGCGCTTTGTTTCATAACAAAAATACAACGGAAACATAACGGACACGTAACTTGATAAAATGTGTTTTATTATAGAAATGTAACTGAAAGGTATCGTACACGTAATAGTTGTATTTATAGTTACGTTACGGAATGATAACAGAAACATAACGGACATATTTTTCCCCTTAGTTTCAGAATGTAACGGAAATATAGCGGAAACATATCGGAAAACGTTTTTAGGAAACAACGATCGTAATATTGAAAAAACGTTTCACATCTGCAATGTTATGTATCAAGTTGGAACAAAATTGTATATAATGTGAAATTAATTACCTTAATTTTTTTTCTTCACTTTTTATAGAATTTAGTTAAAACTATCAAAAAATACTAGGATGACTTAAAATTTCAATGCGGAAATGGAAATATTAAAACAAGGAAATTACAGTGGACCGATGCAAAAATCCTGAAGATGATTTCCAATTTCGCTGAAATTTCTGCGACGCGTCGACGACACGGAGATACAAATACGCACACAGAAACCTTTTAAAAAGCTAACAGGAAAAACAATTTGTAACACTTTTTTCGATCCTTGATCCTCCGACAATTGCATATTACATGAATCTTTCCTTCACCCAAGAAGTCACCAAACTATCCGCAATTAGGAAAATCATCAGCTGAAATAAAAATAAAATTGTGAACGCAAAATATATCTAAAAACGACTAATTACCGGGGTAGAAAATGACACAAATTTTATTTTGCTTTATGAAATTTACTTATTTTATGTATCTCGTTACTTTTTCTTGTTTGGCGATTTTATTTTGAGGTTCGAGCGTAACTGAAAAAAAATTCTCGCTCATTTTAAAAGTCAACAAGCAACCAAGTTACCAACCATAGATTTGAATGAAACAATTATACCGAAATTTTGTGACAGTCTCGATCGAACCTCAAAAATATGTACACATTAAAAAGTTCTAAGAAAACGTAAAATGATTATAGTTAATTAATAAAAATAAAACTTTTGATGTATATCCTTCCGCTGTAATATTCATATTTTTCTGCATCAAGAATTTTGTTTGGTGACTTCTTGGACGATGGGAGGCAGATGGTGTAGGATCAGGGATAAAATAAAGGGCCAAATTGATTTCTATATCGTTTTAGAAATTTGCAAAGAAGTTTTATGTGTTAGTATCTCCATGCCGTCGTGTCAAAAAAAGTCAGCAAAATTCCGAATCATATTCGGGATTTCTGCATCGATACATCGTGAAGTTTAGTGTCCCTTTCATTTCCGCATTGAAATTGTAAGTCATCCTATAATTTTTTTATACATATATGTAGTTTGAAAATTTGTAATTAAATTGGATAACAAATTAAATAAAAAAACTAGCGGACGTGAGTAATTTTTCATCATATACAATTTTGTTCAAACTTGACACATTTTGTACATAAAATGTGTAGAATCACTTTTGGCGCAAGTCGATTCCAAATTGTATATTAAAAATATACAATTTATTGTGTATAAATTGTATATTTTTAATATACAATTTGTAATCAATTTTTTCACTTGGGAAATATGTCCGTTATGT
The DNA here is from genome assembly GCA_030407085.1 of Trichopria drosophilae. NCBI lineage: Eukaryota > Metazoa > Arthropoda > Insecta > Hymenoptera > Diapriidae > Trichopria > Trichopria drosophilae. The sequence goes on from CM059584.1 coordinate 73,259,518, forward strand.
TTCTGTTATCATTCCGTAACGTAACTATAAATACAACTATTACGTGTACGATACCTTCCGGTTACATTTCTATAATAAAACACATTTTATCAAGTTACGTGTCCGTTATGTTTCCGTTGTATTTTTGTTATGTAACAAAGCGCTTAACGCTACGTTTCTGCGACTAGCTAAAACGGCCATGGTTACTACATTTAAAGATTTCCGATACGCTTCCGACACATATCCGTTATGTATCTGAAATGATTTCAAATTTTCGCGGAAACTTTTCTGAAACGTTTCCGATACATTACAGAAAATTCCTGTGCTGTATGGGATATGAGCCATATAAACACTATATTGAGTAGATTATAGATTTTCATTTACCTGTTGTTACCAGTCCATGTTAGGAAATACTCAACACACACACACACACACACACACACACACACACACACACACACACACACACACACACACACACACACACACACACACACACACACACACACACACACACACACACACACACACACACACACACACACACACACACACACACACACACACACACACACACACACACACACACATACACACCTATAACATTACTCATGTATTTCAGTTTTTTAAATACAAATCATTTCAGCTTTTATGTTTATAAATTATACATATATTACGTTTAGATTCAACAAGAACAGAAATTAAATATTGGCATACTGGCTGCAGTTGTTGACACTGCAAAACTTCCTTTTATAATAAATACATACCCTTACAATAATATATATAAACATGCTTACACCCTTAACACCAAGAACAAATTTGAAATTATAAAATGAAAAATTTTAACCTAATAAAACAAATGTAATAAAACGGCGTAAACATGTGTATTGTGTACCGGAGCCCCGGCCCGGCGGCATCGACGTGTGGTACATAGACGGGGCAGACCATTATCACCAGCGCCACCACGGCGAATCAGGTGGGCATTAAGAAGTCGTTCCGTTTGCGTTAGTTGCACAGGCCTGATTCATATGTTCTTGCAATGTCCTAAAATGCACCACCCGCGCGCGCTTGTTTGTGTGTGTGTGTGTGTGTGTGTGTGTGTGTGTGTGTGTGTGTGTGTGTGTGCGTGTGTTGAGTATTTCCTTACATGGACTGGTAACAACAGATAAATAGAAATCTGTAATCTACTTAATATAGTGGTTAATATAGTACTTAATATATGGCTCATATATAATTATATATCACAATTAACACAGTTATATATAGATTATATGTATACATGTATAACGTAATATAATCAATTTTCCTGGGTTATATACTTGAGTTTCATTAAGAAGCACTAGAGCCTTGTTCATGTGCGGGATACGAAAATGGTCCACTTTAACGAGTTGTAACTAGAAAATTACCAGTGTTGGGTCTTTGTGCCCATTAGGACTGTTGATCTACATGAATAGAACTATTATTTACCACCGTATCAAAAAATTTAACTGAGAACCATTTTCCTATCATTTTCTACGGGGTCCTTTACAAACGCGTGCAAAGACTGAAGCGAACTATTACCAACGAAAATGCCACGTATACCAAAATAGAAACTCTGCTGAAACTACAGAGAAGTAAACACTTTTCAAAACCGAAAGGAAACAAAATAATAAGGCGGTCCGTTGGAATGTAATAACTGCCACCACGTCGGGTGCTCAAGCGACCGGATTTACTGCTTACCGCGCTCGCTCTCCCCTCTTTTATACCTGTTTTTCGGTCGTTCGGACCTTCGGGACTAATTCTATGTTATTTCTGAGAGTATTTCCAAGCGACTTCGATTTTTTCAAAATTTTTTCGATTTTTCAAAATTTTTTCGATTTTTCAAAATTTTTTCGATTTTTCAAAATTTTTTCGATTTTTTCAAAATTTGTCATGGTAACCTGGCCTTAATGACGAAATAATGAAATTTAATTATGGAGAATTCGAGAAGTATACACAGCGACCATTTTGGATGGAGTATGGCAAACAAATATTGAAGGGATAAAAAAAAGTATCATATTTAATCAGTCTGCAGCCGAGAGTTTGTGCCTTTGTAGGTATCTCGGGCTCATCATTGGATTTAAAGTTCCTCGTGAAAACCAATACTGGAAACTGTATCTGATTGTACGATAAATTATTGATATTGTAACTGCTCCAACTTATTTGAAGACTGATTTGTACCTACTTCGGAATTTTATAACAAAGCATAATTTATTATTAAAAGAAAATAATTAACGGCTTAGACCTACCAATTGCATTAGATGTTAAAATGCCATAGTTTGGAAATTTCATAAACATTTTAAACACCTTCCGTCGTAATCGCTCGGATTCACAAACGTGTAGGCCTTGTCGAAATATTTATAATCTCAACTAGTAATGAACTTAACAACAAAAAAAAGGTAATAGAAAAAAGGAAAAATAAAATTATATTCATTAACTATAAAGTTGATAAAATTTCGATTTGATAGTTACTAGGAATAGAGTGGTATGTGAATATGATTTGTTAGCATGCATTGCAATAAGAAAGAAAGGCATTTAATACAACAATATATAATATGTAAAATATATATATAGACATGCAAAAAAATATATAGACCTGCAAAAAAACATAATTTATTATGTTGTTACCAAATGTCCAAAATATTTTGGGCAGATTCGTAATCAGCGACCTCGAAAACCCCCCCAAAACCAAATTTCGATGCGATCGTATCACATTTTGGCACTTTAGTCCGCCATATTGGATCCGCCATTTTGAATTTTGAAAATTGGACAACGGATTCGTGATCAGCGACCCTGAAAACCCCCGAGTAACAATTTTTAGCCATTTTCCGTGTAAAGAAAAATGCATGGCTCAAAGGGTTAAAATAAAACAGGAGGTCACGCCCACTTTTGAACTTAGAACTGTTCTTAGTGATGCTGGTATTGAAATAAGAAAAACTGTGTCCAATATATCTTATATGTGCTAAAACATAAATATGTGACTATTAATGGAAAAATATATAGACCTGGTACAGAGGTTATAATTAAAATAAATGATGAGGGTCCTGTTATGAGAATTATCCACAAAATATATTACATAAGTGGACACATATATTACATGGTACAAGAAGTAAGTATCATCCATTTTGATACCCATGTCCATGCATATAAAGTACATGTAACAAATAACACGACGGAATTAATACATGTTGACAGAGTTCCAAAAGTATGTCCACCGTGCTTGTTAGTTTACATAATATATATATATATATTTGTATTTTGAATTTATGACACATTATAAGGACTATTGTAAATATAGTCCCACTTAACAATAAAAATGTTGGTATCGATAATTGTTGTTCTTTATTTTAAATCTCTTATTATTTCAACCCAGATCACTGGTCTGGATAAAGTATTGAATTTTTTTTTAATTTATTAGCATTTTCAAGCCATTTTTCAGGCTCATTTTGCTACATTTTACATAATGTAATTTACATTTACTTTGCTACATTTTTACATACTTATTGCTATAATATATTGCTTACAAGTTAACTAACAAACTACACGGTCCACTAGTGTTTTCTGACATTAGATTTTAATGTTGCATTCATTTAAGAATGCGGGTATGAAGCAACAGGCCTTTATTTGTGGTTCGGCTATTGGTATCTCGATGCTATGTGGAGGTAGTATTTTCAATGTGTACAAAGATGCCGTTAATTTTTTTCGTTGGTCGTTGTAGTATGTACATCGCCACAATAAATGGTTTAGATTTTCATTTTCTTGACCGCATTTACATTTTGGATCGTCTACAATTGCAACACGGTATAGCGTTTCTGCTAGGTTGTAAGGTTCGCTCTACTTCTGTTAATTGTAACTATGAACTCTCTGTTTAATTGCAATCCGAAATACCACGGTTTTTTCTTATTTTTGAAAAATAGTTGAAAGTAGGTCGTGCCTGTATTAGAACTATTACCTTTCAGTATCTTTTGAGTTTCTAGATGCGCTGCTCTTTGAAATATTCGAAATGGTCAGTAAAAGGTACGGTTTTTATATCAAGTGATTGTTTCATTGCAGCTTCTTTAGCTGCTTCCTCGGCTAGTTCGTTACCCTTTATACCCGAATGAAATGGTATCCAGTAAAAATGAATGCGTGAATTTTTATTTTTAATATGAAATTCATTGCATTTTTTTTAAATATCAAGGATATATTTATTTTGCAGGCTGGTGAGTTTGGGAGAGAAAAGAGATTCCAATGCACTTCTTGAATCTGAAAAGATATTTACATTCGAATTTGTTGTTGTTAGTGCAATTTCTATCGCATCGTTTAAGGCAATGCACTCTACAGTATACACCGAGGCTTTTCCGTGGATAGTTTTAGTTATTTTTTTCTTTAGGTCTGGGCAAATAGTGACAGCACCTACAGAGTTTGATTCACGGATTTTGCTTCCATCGGTATATATGGAGATTGCATTGCTTTCGACAATAAACCGTTCAAATATTTCGTTGATTGTTGATTTTTTAAATTTTTTCCTAATTGGGTGTTTATAGAAATATTTCTCGTAGTAGTTTTGTAGTCGTGAGTATATAAGCTGAGACTGTTTTGAGTGTCTATACTTTCTTGTATACCTATTACGAATGAAATGCATTGGTTAATTATACGTTTCGAATGCGGTTCTTTTTTTCTGTAAGCATTGATTGTTAAATCTTTTTTCTTCTCTGACCTTTTCGTAAGTGAAATTTTCTTGATAATTTTCTTGATAATTAAATATTCTTTTTTGAACATTGCTACCGTTACGTTTCCTTTATCAGCTCTTGTAAAGAATACGTCTTTGTTGGCTTTAAAAAACTTCTGCATTATTTTGTTGTAGTCTGATGTATTGTTTATAGTAGCTGTGTGTTTATCATTTTTCAAAAAGTCTATTATATCGTGTACACATTGGTTTCGCGTAAGGTTTTTATTGTCGGTAACAATGTTTCCTTCATTATCCATTTCATCTTTTATGTTGTAAATACCTTCTTCTATAGAAGCATTGATAGTTGTTTGAATGGCTTGGGCAGTGGATTGCTCATCAAGGAAGCAATTACATAAAAACTTTGTATGATCCTGGAGTCTTATAAGCTTGGTAATATTCACATAATTCTGCTAAAATTACATTATTCGGAGTAGTATTACGGTATCCTAGAGCGGTTCTAATAGCAGTTCGTTGAATTTTTTCTATTTTTTCAATAAGATTTTTATTCGTCGGGAAATATATAAATGAGCCATAGTCAATAATTGAGCGTACAAAGCTGTTGTATAAGATAATTAGCGTTTCGGGGTGAGTTCCCCACCAAGTTCCACAGAGAAACTTAATGATGTTTAGCGCTCTCAAGCAATTCCTTCGTACAAAATTGACATGAAAATTGAATGTCATACTATAATCAAAGTGAATGCCAAGAAAGCGCTCGTGATCGCTAGATTTTATTACGCAATCTTTCATGTTTAGCTCGCTTGATCCTGGTGTGATGTTTTTTCTGTTGAAATGCACAAACTTTGTTTTACTTGGTGGGAGATCTAGCACGAGTGCTCGTAAGTTGTTTTTTATTTTTAATATTCCGTTTTCTAATATCTTTTTTCGTCTTTTGTTAGCGTGACATTTGATGTAGACGGCAATGTCGTCGGCAATTGTGACGCGCAAAGACATTTTTGTAAATTTGTCGTTATGTTTGACACATAGATAATGTACAGAAGCGGGCTAAGGACCCCCTCCCCCCTTGCGGGACGCCCTTGTGTGTTACTCGAAAGTTATCGGAAAGATAATTAGAGAAAATTTGCCTTTCTTGCATTAAGAAATTTATAAAGCTGACAATAGTTTCTGAGAACCCCACACGGAACGAAGGATCTAGGTTATGTAGCGTGATTGTATTCCATTGCATTGTACCATGTATTTTCCCAATAATCGATCATAATTTCTAACCTTTTAATAGTGATGGGCTTTATGAAATTTATGCGTGTCACATATGACACTACAGTTAGATAGCATGCTTAAAAAGCAAGGTGTTTACATTCATAAAGCGTGGCTATACATTATCGCATAATACCTCAGGCTCACGCTATTTGAGGAGATGAGTGTCCTGGAACTGAAAATAACTCGGAATGGCGGAATAGGGGATCAGATTTGGCGCGAAACTGCGTGCAGTATATGACAATCGAACTCTTTAAAGTTGCACGTATGTACACCGTATACCAGTCGTGTAAAATTTCAACATTTTTTAAATAATAAGAATTAAAGTTTAATAAATATCAAAACATGAATTTGAATATGTGATGAAAGTAGGTTATAATTCGAGTATAACTAATCGGTGCGCTCAATCTGTTGGCATTTTCCGGCAGGTGCGACCGGAATGGCGGAACTAGCCGAATTTGGACTGCGCGATAGGAACGAGCGAACGAGAACTATCAGTTCTAGAAGTCGCTTATCCTAAAATAGGATGAGCGCGAGGAACTGCAGGATGAGGCTATATTATGCTGTATTTACATGAACTGGCTGCTTTAATAGTACGGCGCCCTTGACATATTACGATGTTAGGTTACTTTTATTAGCTCGTAAACAGTCTATGCTTTATAGGAGTGAACTTATACTGCAATAGAGTTCACTTCTAACCAATTTGGCAAAATAACATTCAATGCTTTCAAAGCGACAGTTTTCATGCTATGAAACCTAGATCCTTCGTTCCGTGCATTTCAGCGAGTTTTGTGAGCAGTATCTCGGTGTTTATGTTGTCAAATGCACTTGAGACATCTAGAAAGGCAGCTAAAATGTTTTTTTTTTTTTCTATAAACGCTTCTGCAATATTTAGCATAAAGAATGATAGGTTGTCAGTGTACGATTATCCTTTACGAAAGCCACTTTGACTTTTGGTAGTATATCGTTGTGTTCAACCCTACGAGGCTATTTTTTATTAGTGATTCAAATAGCTTACAAAATCACGAAGTTAAGGCAATCGGGCGAACATTAATATTATCTGTTTTGGGGATGAAATGTATGAAGCAATGTTTCCATGCCAGCGAGTAGTCTTTTTTTAAGTATATTTCGTTAAAAATGTCAAGCAGTATTAATTTGTACTTTATTGGCATATTTTGTATGATTTCAAAGTCAAGTCAATCTTTTCCCGGAGCAGAGTTTTTCTTTTTTTTTGTTTTAGTGCAATATTGAATTCTACGAAATCAAAAAGAGTATCGAAAAAGTCATTTTTTTACGCTGAGGAATTGAATTCGGATCACTTCCCGCCCATGGAGGACATAATTTGTTTAGAGCTTCATCGATCTTTCCATTCGTTTGTCCATTCTCTGCTCAATGAGGAGACGGAATTTTTATCCATTTATTTTTGAAAATTTTACACTTCTTCCATACATAGTTATCATATGTGCGAAAGTTAAGACTGCTTACAAAATTTCGAAAACATTCCTTGTTTTTATATTTAACAGTCTTTCTGAATTGTGCGGGGGCTTTTTTGTAGTTTATGAAATCAGTTTAAATCTTTTGTGTAACTCCATTTCTTGTACATTGCGCGCCGTAGGCCTGAGTTTTGTAAATTCAGGATCCCACTGGCGAACTGAGTTGTTTTTTATACTGTTTGTTTTGTTACCTTTTTTATTTTCTTTCCTAGGAGTGCATTGTGCAATTGAGTTTTTTATATGATTTACAAAAAAGTCGTATTTACCGTTCGGAGCGAGGTTCTCATAGTTGGTAATAAAGAAATCATAATAATTATTTTCGAGCGTAGTTTGGAATTTGACTCAGTCTGTTCGCACGCTTTTTAGCTTGATAGTTTTTTTTTCGTACTTGTATTTTTTCGCATCGACGTTTACATATATTGGGTAGTGGTCCGACCCCCAGGTCTCATGAAAATAACCCAGAAGTATTTCGGCAGTAAACGTAAACGCTGGAATATTATAGTAGTACGGCATAATTGGAATTCAATTGCGAGAAAATGCAAAGATAGAATTAATAAAATGAACAAATATAACTCTGTTTGTCTTATAATTTGTGAACATTGCGATGTATCACAAGTAAGACAAAAAAAGGATCATATCAGAATTCATGAACATGAAGTATAAACGCAATTTATTTAGATGTTCTAAACAAATACTCTTAATTTCCGAACATATTTTGGAACACAAACACATTAATTGGCATGAAATCAAAGTTTTAGATACCGAACGATATTTTATTAAATGACTACACTCTCTGAAAAGTTTGACATTAAATTTCAAAACTAATTATCTTACTAAAATTGAAGATACTCATAATCTGAATATAATTTATAAAATATTAAAATAAATTTACAATTTATAAAAGTCTTATTAGGGTTTTCTACTATTTTTCTGCGTTTCAACGCTTTTTAGTAATATTGAACCATATTTATTTAAATCATTATTACTTCAATTAAAAAAGAAAATTTTAAATCAAGTTTGCTTTAAAACTTATAAAAATTTTCCTGGCAGCTACATGAATGTAATGACATATTTTCTAAGACGAATTCAAAATAATATCATTTATTATTATTATATTCAGTTTATATGAAAAGTAAGAAAATACGAAGGAGTATATATAATTTTATAAAGATACCAAATAAAATTATTAAAATTAATTGAAAAGGAAAATAACAATATTATATAACGATACTATAGTTTGTTAAATTAAAATTTTACGAATAGCAATTAATTTGCAAGTGCAGTATAAAGTTAAAAGTATCAAGGCGTTTTGCGATATCCGCTTATACGATTTGCCTTTGTAAAGCGATAATTGGATAAGTTTTATCTTAAAAATAAAGCATTCAGTTTCTTTTTTTTATATTTTCTATTCATAAATATTATATGATATGCTTCTGCTAATGAATCCTGCAAAAAACAGAATTTTTAAGCATTGCGTATAAGCGTAATTAAGCGAAAATTAAAGACACACTGAGTGCCTCGGCGCGCCAGCTACACATTTGAATGTCTACGGGATCGCGGGCGGTCCGCCGACCAATGTGGGACAAGTCACATCGCGCACGCCCGAATTTCCTGTTAGATCTGAGAACACTGACGCTAATCCATGGGATTTCACAGTCTGAGACTGTGAGAGCCATAGGATGAAAGTTGGGGTCTGATCACAATTTCATAGTGAGATTTGGTTGGCATGACATCTAGTGAGTGGCAGTATTAAGCCACTCTCTGCTAGTTCTTAAACTGGGATCAAAACTACACTATGATATTCCGCTTCCTGTATTCGGAAACCAGTAAAGCATAGTATATTATCGTGCGAAACCTCTAGTATTATACTTCTAACGTTCTCTCCGCGCAGTGAGGATTTTCATCACTCCAATATAATATCGAAAATTATGACAGTTTACTGCACCGTCTAAATGAAACGTGACTTCATCGGAAAAGATAATACGATTCAACAGAGTATTATCATTATCAAGGCGCTGCATAAATGTATCGCAAAATTCAACTCTTTTATCAAAATCTACTTCTCTGAGTTTTTGAATAAATTTTATTTTAAAATTATGCCATTTCTCATTTGATAGTAGACGACGAACACTCATTCTAGAAATACCGATTGTCTGTGCCGCTTTCCTTACACTACCATGTGGATTTCCTACAAATGTTTGCATAACTTCCAAACTTCTATCGTTGTTTGTTGCTGATTTCGATCGCCCACTTCGTGGACGGTCTTTTACAGTACCTGTATCATGAAATCGTTGTACTGTTTTCTGCACAGTGGACTTAGATATCGGCGGGCGGTCTGGATGCGAATCATTGAAAAATGTAGCGGCTTCCTCGTAAGATCGAGTCAGATTTCCGCCCCCTCGTGCAATTGATATTTCTATTCGCTCACGTTCACATAAATTCATTTTTCCTTTTTCTAATAGATGAAATATTTTTATACCAATAATAATATGAATAAAGATATCAGTAGAAAATCGATTCAAACGATGTATACGAGTCGGAACTCACTTGTCTGAATGTAATATTTGGTATACGAATATATGGCGAAAAGCTTCTTTAATATTCCAAATGAAAATCCATTCCTCTAACGGACGCAAAACGCAGGATAGCGAAAGTCACGCCTGTGACTAGCGGCGAAATGAGGAACTACAAAACGAGTATTTTCTTGTGAAGATACCTCAAAGACAGGGTATACACGATGAAACCCGCCAACTCGCAAGAACTACGAGGACGAAAAATCCAGGAAGTACCTTGTTAAAGAAAAATGTAAACCTTAACATTCTTGTATTTCACGCGTTTTGTACAACGAAACTGTGATAGGTGGCTCTGGTTGATTAGCAACGACAATGCTTTCTTTACGGTACGAGTCGAAATTTAGTCTGGCTTTCGCTTTCCTTTTGGACGCATCAGCGTGTACGTTTCTTTCTTTTTATATTATAATAAAGGTTTTGTTTAAATTCTCGCGCCGGTTTTATTTATTTAATAGAACCTTTAACAGGTTATGGGCCCAGAATACGCTGGAGAAAGTGAGTGAACAACAACAACGAAAAAAAGGAAAGAAAGGTGGAGGCGACACATTTCAAAATCGAGAAGCTTCGAGAAAAGAAGAATTGGCACCAATGGCGTTTCGTCATACGTACTCTTCAGGAAGAAGATCAAAATCTTTTGGATGTTTGTGAATGTACGCTTGTGAGCCCTGGAGCCGATGGCGCAAAGCGAAAAGCCAAGTTGACTAAATTTCAGAAGGCAGACAAAGCGGCACGTAAGTTAATCGTTACGACCATCGAAAGAAAACCGTTGGACTTGCTGTTGAATTGTGTAAGTGTCAGAGACATGTGGGCAAGGTTGGCGTCGGTTTACGATATGAAATCGGATGAAAACTTATCGCTCGTTCAAAAACAGTTTTTTGATCTAAAGTGGGACTGCGGTGAAAGTGTCGCGCATAATTTAGCAAAATTAGAACAATCGGCAACAAAAATGAAAAGCAAAAAGGCAAAAAAAAAGAAAAGGTAGTGAAATTCCAGATTCAATGATTTTGACGCGCGCGCTTTCTATTTTACCATCGAAATTCAATCATTTCCATAGTGTCTGGGATTCTGTGGAAGATGGAAGAAAAACTTTTGAAAATCTGATGGTAAGATTGATGAGCGAAGAAGTTCGATTGAAAAAGCAAGATGGCGCCGAGGAGGCCACCATTGCTTTGTTTTCAAAGTCAGAGTTTAAGATTAATTTTCCGAAGAAAAAGAATCGAACACTTTCGGACAACAATATTGTGTGTTTTACGTGTGTAAAGAAAGGTCACGTAAGAAGAGAGTGCACAGGCTGTTATTCATTGTGGTTCTATAACTCACATTCGGCGCAATTGTCCAAAGCATGCAGGAAAATCGAAGACGCGATCTAGAAAATTCTCAGACATGTGGCACATCGGTTAGGCAAGCTTTCGTTAGAAGCAGTGGCGCTGCGACGGAAGACTGTTGGGTTATTGAATCAGGCCCAACTGATCACATGACCAAGGAAAGAGGGATGTTTTGCGTTTTTGAAGAATTCGAGACGCCATTGCTGGTGAGATTCGGCGATGGAAACGAGACCTCTGCTTATGGAAGAGGCGATATCGAGATAGAAACGTATGTAAATGGAAAATTTCGAATCATATAGTGATGCTGATTATGCTGGAGATCACGAAACAAGAAAATCTACATTAGGTGTTCTCTGTAAATATGCGAATGCGGCAATAATTTGGTAAAGTAAGCGTCAACAATGTGTATCTCTTTCTACGATGGAGGCTGAGTATGTCAGTGCTGCCTTGGCTGTTAAAGAAATTATCTGGTTAAAAAGATTGTTAACAGAGTGTGATAAATGTGTTGATGAAATGTTGTGTTCATATATAGATAACATTAGCGCTATAAAATTAATAAAAAACCTCGAATTTTATCAACGAAGTAAACATATGGATATTAAATTTCATTTTAAACGCGACATATATGCAAAAGGTATGATTGATATAAAATACGGTAAATGTAATGCGCAATTAGCTGACATTTTTACGAAAAGTCTAGTTAAACACAGATTCGAAAATTTAAGGTGTAATTTAGGACTAGTAAGTAAAAGCGAAATCAATATGTTGAAGTAGATTAAGAAAACGTTTGTATAGATGTAAAGTTTTAGGGAAAGTGTTAAAGAAAAATGTAAACCTTAACATTCTTGTATTTTGCGCGTTTTGTACAACCAAACTGTGATAGGTGGCTCTGGTTGATTAGCAACGACAACGCTTTCTTTACGGTACGCGTCGGAAGTTAGTCTGGCTTTTTATATCATAAAAAAGGTTTTGTTTAAATTCTCACGCCGGTTTTATTTATTTAATAGAATCTTTAACATACATCTTATTTCACGAGATATGAGGCTGAAAGTATTGGGCGAATTCTATTTAAGACTGGGGCAGTATCAGGAAGTTGCAGGTGCTCAATTTGGACACATGAAATAATTTATTTTGAAATACACTTTTTAAACGGCGATCAATACTATAGAAAATAAAACACAACAAACGAAAGAAAATTAAAAAAAAAAAAGAAAAAATGTAAAAAAAGCAGCAAAACTCTGCCTATGACGGTCCCAACCCCGTGTAAAAGTGGAGGGTGCTTAGGCATTTTTAATCGCTACAAATATTGTGTGGTATGTTGGATCCGAATATTGGTTTCTGAGATTAGAAATTTCAAACGATGAATAATTCGGCAATAAATGATTATAACGCCATCTATGACCAGTGCGTTGTATTCGTCTCGAAGACACTTTCAAATGACACTTTCCGAAACTTTTTCCCATTATTGTATACAGGGTGATTCAAAACTCACGGAACACTAAAGTATCTCAACAAGAGGACATTTTCGGGGAAAATGTTTCCGACAAAAGATTAAGTATTTTTCCCTGGCTATTTAATGGTTCCATAGAATTTGACCTTGAAAATTACCTTGAAGATTATTCTAAGGTCAATAATATTAGAATTAAGATTTCTCGACCGTGATAATTTAACTAAAATATTAATTAATCGCGTTAACAACGGTCACAATAAATAAAATTTTAACAATACATAAATAAATATTATAATCAACAATTAAAAAAGTTTTAACGTTTTCGGCTCTTGTTCGTAGCCATCTTCAGAAAAATTAGTATTAAATTACAGCATAATATGGTGCAAAAAACATTTTGGAAGGAAGGGTAAGTAATTTTGCATCAGTTCTTGTTGCTAAAGGAGAGGCAAGTCTCTTCCCTGAACAGTTAAAAACCACCAGTTCACAATTATGTATTACATGCAAAATTATATAGAAGGAACCCTAGAAGAACGTGTTTCTTAAGACTACTTTATAGAACATTAGTCTAACAGAAAAATAGTTTAACTGTCAGCCATCTGTTGTGGAACGTTACAAGTTTATTGATGATTAGATTATTGCAGTAAAACGTCATAGATTTCCGGAAGATTCAATTTCTCAAATCGAATATTAACCGCATTTTTCTTGATAAAATAATTTTCAATTTCCTTTCTTTTTTTTTATTATTATGTTCAGTAGCTAGAATTTTGACTTCGTTGTAATTGAAATTATGCCCGGTTTCCAATCTATGTCTGCTTAACCCAGTATATTTACTCCCGCTACCCTCGATGTTCTTTTTATGTTCTTTTATCCTTGTTTCTAATCTTCTTCCAGTTTCGTCAATATATAGTTTGTCACAATGCAAACAAGGAATTAAATAAACTACATGGCTGTTTTTTAGTATATGTAGTTTATATTTATAAGGTCTAATGTTTCCTATGTTTTTGAAAATAGGTTTTGAAACGAGTCGTAGATTTTCTTTTCTCAACCTTCTTTGGTTCTTTTGTGTGACACCTTCCACATGTGGTATGGAAGAAGCTTTTAAGATGGTAGAATTTTGGGTATGAGTACCAAGCTATGATTTGCTATGAGTACCAAGGCTATTATAAAAATTATGTATTTTCTTAGAAATACATCCGTTTATAAGTTGTAAAGGATATCCATTTTCCAACTTTGTTTATGTTAAACATAACCACGGGCCTCGGGTTGTTCACCTCTTAAAGGAATGGACTTTTATCACGCAATCATTAGCAAAATTAATAAATCAACGTATTTTTCTATTACAGTGTATTTACGTTACAAAATAATCATTCCTAAACATATAGACAAAATTTTCTCTAAATTTAATGGTAAACTCTTTTCCTATCAAGTAAACAACAAAAGTCATAATATTTATCATAAATCTTCACTTTATTTATTAAATTTGGAAATATCTGACATCCATTATAAAATTGGTAATTTTAGAAATATTAAACATAATCCTTTTCACTCAATTGTACACTTTTTACCTTTTCAATTATACAACAACTTTTTTTACACTCAAAATATAAAATACAATAAAACCTTTAATTTTCATTCCCGTCGATTACACAAAAAATTACAATGGATGAGTAAAACTCAAACAAACAATGCTTCTGATAATTTTATACCTAAGACCAATCCAAAATGTGTTTTAAATCTTAAAAATGTAGATATTCCAAATAAAATATTAAATATAATCACGCTTGGAAAAAAACACGCCTTTCCACTTAATAACAAATTCCCTATGCATAACATTATTGCGAGCATAGGAGACGTGTTAACTAAAGTTGAAAATATAGTAGATGATCAAGGTAATATCATTATTGATAAGAAAAACAGAATTAGACAGGATTGTATTCAGGCCATCAACCATAAACCCGACAATGTAAAAAGCGATTCCTAAAAGTATTATTACTAAGTTAAATTCCTTTTTTGAAAAACAAAATAACATTATCATTACACACGCAGATAAAGGGAATACTACTGTCGTCTTATCAAAAAACGATTACTTGCACAAAATTCATACACTCCTAAATGACTCTACAACATATAAAACGTCTAAATTCGAATATACCGAAACAATCTCTAAAAAAGTTAACACTTTTGAGTAATCCCAAGGGCATATGGGTTGCCCAAAATACATAAAGACGGAATTCCATTACGTCTAATTGTTTCCACCATTAATTTTCCAACATATAATCTTGCTAGATTTTTCTCCGGGATTCTGCGAAAAATTGTAGGCAAAACAACGTCGCATATTACTGACAGCTGGGATTGCTGAAACAAATTAAAAACTTTTGTCATTCCTGCAAATCATAAAATAATGTCTTCCCAATAAGCACAGATTTTGAAAAAAAGAATACTTTATGACTTCTTGAAAGTCCGCATGAAATTATACTTCTAGTGCATAAGACGTAATAAAAAAGAATTCTTTTATAACAAATTTGAGTTACCGACCGAGTTTCTCGCAAGCGCACGAGTCTTGGGTAAGTTTGTATATAAGGAACCTTAAAAAGTACTATATAACAGTACAACACACGCGGCATGTGTTAAATATATGTAGGTACATAGTGTGTGCACTGTTACATGTGGATAATACACGTATCTCGCTCTCTCTCAAAATCAATTCCATAATTATTATTATACTTATTCAGTAAAAGAATTCTTTATGAAAATTTAGTTATGGTTTGTGAGGAACATTTTTACAAAATGAGTTTATAAAAGCATTCGTATCTAACTCTTAATTTAATAACTATGGCGGACATTCGTTATTTTTTAAAGCATTCACAAAGAATTCTTCTAGAATTCTTATTTCATAAAAGCATTCAAGAAGTATTCTTTTTGAATATATCAAAATTTCTTTTTGCTTATTGGGTTTGGATGTGAATTTATTATTTACCAATATCTCAACTGAAATAATCATGTTAATTATTGAAAAGAAATGGAAAGAAATATCGGAATTCACCTCTCTTCCAAAAAGCGAATTTAGAAATGGCTTGAAGCTTGTTTTAGATAATACCATGTTCTCCTTCAGTGGCCGATATTACAAACAAGTATATGGTGTTCCCATGGGGTCCCCCCGGTCACCGGTTGTTGCTAATACGATCATGGAGTTTATTGAACACATATTGCTCTCGAAACTAAGCTTTAAGTTACCTTTCTATATCCGCTATGTAGACGATATTTTAATAGCATACCCGAATGGAAAGGAAGAGAGCGTCCTCGATACGTTTAATATAGCCTCAAAAAAAAATCAGAGACCTGGAAAATCGTATTCCTTTCACCCACAAACTGGAAAAAAAACAACAAAATTCGGTTTTTAGACATGATAGTTATAAGGAAAGACAATGGATTTATTGATACTGATTGGGCTCATACGGAAACCTAGCCAGGAAGATATTTAAATTTTTCATTCAATCACCCACTACAATACAAAATCAGTGTTATTTACGGGTTAATAGACATGGCTGTCAAATTGTCTGAAATCAGATTCAGACAAAAAAACTTACACTTAGTGAGGAAAACCTTGTTGGAAAATGGATATCCTTTACAACTTATAAACGGATGTATTTCTAAGAAAATACACAATTTTAATAATAGCCTTGGTACTCATAGCAAATCCCAAAATTCTATCATCTTAAAAACTTCTTCCATACCATATGTGGCAGGTGTCACACAAAAGATCCAAAGAAGGTTGAGAAAAGAAAATCTACGACTCGTTTCAAAACCTATTTTCAAAAACATAGGAAACATTAGACCTTATAAATATAAACTACATATACTAAAAAACAGCCATGTAGTTTATTTAATTCCTTGTTTCCATTGGGACAAACTATATATTGGTGAAACTGGAAGAAGATTAGAAACAAGGATAAAAGAACATAAAAAGAACATCGAGGGTAGCGAGAGTAAATATACTGGGTTAACCAGACATAGATTGGAAACCGGGCATAATTTCAATTACAACGAAGTCAAAATTCTAGCTACTGAACGTAATAATAAAAAAAAGAAAGGAAATTGAAAATTATTTTATCAAGAAAAATGTCAAAGATGCGGTTAATAGTCGATTTGAGAAATCGAATCTTCCGGAAATCTATGACGTTTTACTGCAATAATCTAATCATCAATAAACTTGTAACGTTCCATAACAGATGGCTGACAGTTAAACTATTTTTCTGTTAGACTAATATTCTATAATGTAGTCTTAAGAAACACGTTGTTCTAGGGTTCCTTCTATATAATTTTGCATGTAATACATAATTGTGAACTGGTGGTTTTTAACTGTTAAGGGAAGAGACCTGCCTCTCCTTTAGCAACAAGAACTGGTGCAAAATTACTTACCCTTCCTTCCAAAATGTTTTTTGCACCATATTAGGCTGTAATTTAATACTAATTTTTCTGAAGATGGCTGCGAACAAGAGCCGAAAACGTTAAAACTTTTTTAATTGTTGATTATAATATTTATTTATGTATTGTTAAAATTTTATTTATTGTGACCGTTGTTAACGCGATTAATTAATATTTTATTCTAAGGTCAAGATTATTTATTTTTTAATTGAAACCCCGTGTCATTTTCTTAGTGAAGTTATGAAGATCTTCCCGTATGGAGAGTGATTACATTTATTTTGTTCAGTCCACGCTGTTACTGGACAACCTGCTCTAGGGAGATCCTTTACAGTACCGTAAACTTCGAAACAATTTATTGTTCTGCTAACCGTCGATTTAGAAATTAGTTCTCGTCTTTCTCTTGTCCTCTAATTTTAGAAATAGAATAATACATTTTGTGCTCTTTCCGAATCCGAGAAAAAATAGCAGTTGCCATTTAAATAAATAAACTTGAACTTGGAACATGGACATGCTTGGAATATAAAAAATACCCTTGAAGGTCAAGTTTTATGCGACCGTTAAATAGCCCGGGGAAAATCCTGAAACTTTTGTCTGAAATATTTTCCCCGAAAATGACCTCTTGCTGAGTTGATTCGCAGTTCCGGGAGTTTCAAGTTTGGCCTCGAAATGACCTTGCCAAAAAAACGGCCATAGCATATTCGGACTTAAAATTTTGTGCTCTTTCCGAATCTGTGAAAAAAAAATAGCAGTTTCCATTTTAAAAATAAACTTGATCTTGGAATAACCTTTAAGGTCATGATCAAGGTCAAATTCTATGGTACCATTAAATAGCCAGGGACAAATCTTTAAACTTTGGTCTGAAACATTTTCCACGAAAATGTCCTCTCGCTGAAATATTTTAGTATTCCGGGACTTTTGGATCACCTTGTATGTCGCTGCGTGCTGCCTCTCGATTTCTCTACGATACGCTATAATTGTAAAGACACGTCCATTTTGCTACATCTGGGATGACGCAGTGGGTCCATCGCCCCGAGTCTGCTGTATCCTATATTTGTTGCCACTGATCTCCGATCCTGCTGGACCATTTCTTGTGTTTATCCTCCTGGTCGGCGAAGTTCTGCCTTGTACCCCTGCCTTCTCTATATACTGCGTCTCTCGGTTTCAAGGAAGTCTACAGGTGGAAGCCCTGCGACCAACGAGAGAGCGATGCCCGATGCAGTACGGTAGACACGTACAACTCTTAGGGCGGCTGTTCAGTAGGCCCGCTGGCAAGCGGCTCCATAGCTCTTATGGGTGTTTATAGCATCAACCCAGATCGGTGCCCCGTAGAGGATGACGGAGCTTACTACCGATAACAGGAGGGACCGTAGCGATTGCTTCGGCCCACCCATGTTGGGCATGATGCTGGAGAGCGTACGGGACACTTTGGCTGCTTTGCACCTACGTTCATCAGGTGTTGTTTGAACGACAGCCGTACATCTAGAGTGACCCCAAGATATTGGATAGCGTCTACCGTCCTGATCTAACCCATGGTTTCTCAACCCGGTAGCTACTACCTCGGTGGCTTCCTCTCCTGATTGCCTGAGCAGTCCGTCATACAAAATGTTCCAGAGCAAAGGTCCCAGAACCGAGCCCTGTGGCAAGCCTCCCGTGATGTTGTGGAGTGCTTGCCGTCATAGATGTCATAATATAGGGTCCGTTTTGTTAGGTAGCTTGAGATGGCTTCTCGTCAGTCGAGCGGTACCTTCACATCATCGAGTGCCTGCATGATGCAATCCCACCTGGCCGTGTTAAATTCGTTTCGAATATCCAGTGCAATGATGGCACGCATGCTCCTGGTATTACGGCTGCCACTGATGGCATCCGTGGCTATTGCTTTCCCCCAGCCGATTCCTTCAAACTGATGCTCTCGACTGATTGAAAGCCGAACTGGTTGTCAGAAAGACCTCCGGCATTTTCGATGGCTGCTTCTAGTCTGGCTCCAATAATCCTCTCATATAGCTTCCTGGGGATGTCAAGCATGCAGAGAGGTCGGAACGAGGATGGGTCGTGGGTCGTCCGGGTGTTTGTTGAATAGCCCCCCCCCCCTAAGTGTTGCCACCTTCCGTGTTGAGGGGGGGGGGGCTCTGGTTTCCGATAAACTGTTCGGGCTATACCGGTAGGTTCGAGCATGCCGGGAAGGCTGACGGGGAGGGACTGGCCAAGTGCAACGCGCCCACGAGTTGTGTCCTTCCCCGAATCTCGGTATCGGGCCGACCTGCGTGTTGCCCGTGCGCGGCAACCCGAGAAGGCGGGAGAAGGGTGCCCTGGGCATTGAGGGAAGCGCGTCCTGCGGGGTGCTTGGATCAAGACATGTCTTTGGCCGCTGATTCTGCCGATGTGACGGGTGGTCCTGGGAGTGGACCCCGCCTGGGATCAATCAGGCATGGTTAGAAGCTTCCTTTCTGGCGCCACGCCGACTTTCTGCCGCTCGGCCGACCTGTCGGCCGCGGGGGGTTGGGGGGTTCTGGGGGGAGGTGGAGGCTTGGGGGAGACCCGGGAGAAGGTACGGGACTGGTGCGAGCTTCTCTAGAGCAGGAATCCGGTTTTTGAGGGCCGGGGACCTGCGAGATGGCCTGTGCTTCGGCGCCTGCTCGGACCCTGGGACTATATCCGAACGTACCCCGTCGCCCGTTAGCCGCCTACTTGCAGGCCACTGCCGGGCGTCCCATGTGTGGGGTCAGAGTAGGGCCACGGGGACGCTAGGACGAAGATCAAGGGCCATTCGTATGGAGGCAAATTTTTCCGCTAGGGTTATGGGGAAGGGTGATTTTGACGCGAGTTAGGTGGATTTTCCCCGGAGAGGGGGCAGCAGTCCGCTCATCGGTGACGACGTGTCGGGAGTCACCGCCCCCGGCAAAGAAGTAGCGCCGCATATCAGGGCGAGGAATATAGGCGGTGACAGACGCGGCGCTGGTCGCGAGCGAAGCGTTCGACTGGGCCTAAGCCTACATCGGCCGGGCCCAGAATAGTAGCATGTGAGGTGGTCGCGGGCCCTTCGAGGGCCGCTACTACGAGCGCCCCGTCCACGCCTCGGACGACCTTTCGCCCTAAGCGGCGGAGCGAATCCGACGTGGCGAGCGTCGTGGTGGCGCCCACGAAGAAGGCCTGCGTCGAGGCCGAGACGGCAGGGTCCGCTTACTCCGACATGGAGTTGGATGTCGTGACCCAGATGGCAGGACTGCATGAGAAGGGTGCCAAGGCACCAAAGTGCATGGGCGCCAAGGCCCTAACGTGCATGGGTGCTTCTGCGCCAACGTGCATCGGTGCCGAGGTGCCGACTTGCATGGGTGCCGAGGCACCAGCGGGCGAAGGGGTCCTCCCTCAGGGGAAGGCCCCCCTAAGAAGGGAAAGAATAAGAAGAAGAGGGGCGGGAAGACGGCGGAGCCGAGACCGCTTGGGGGAGCCGAGCTACCCGGTAAACCTGCAACCATCGACCCGGTCGCGGCGATGGGGAGGGCGGCGGGGATCGAGAAAGATCTCCGTGCTTTCCTCCTCGCGCCTACGAGTCATTTCTCGCGGAGCCACCGATACCGTCCTCGAACGGCTTGGGGTGGTTCGTTTGCTCCTCGAGCAGACGCTCGGGGCAGTGGTGTCACTCCAAGCTGGAGTGGCGAGCGGGAAACCGCAACCGGCCGATGTGCCACCACCTGGTCCCCCCCAGGGGTCCGTGTCGTACGCGGCTGCGGTGCATCGAGGTGTGGTTAACCGGGGGGTCCCTCCCCCCGAAAGTGCCCGCCTCCGGCACCGGGTCCAGATGGACCCGTTAGACCGCAGGCGCCGAAGGCACCGAAGCGGCAAATGCTCCGAAATGTGGTCGCCATCGTGCCTTTCGGGCGGGGGGACGGCTCCCAAGCCACCTCCGCTCAGATGAAGGAGCGCCTCCAGCGCCTGGTCGACCCGGGGACCATTTCCGTTAGGAATGTCCTGGGGCCCGGGCGCGGAGGCGTCATCGTAGAGACTGGGTGCGCCAAAGATGCCGCCCGGCTCAAAAGCTTAGTTGCGGGTCTTGGGGCGGAGGGTGGGCTAAGGGCTGAAGAGCCCGAGCCCCCGCGCCCCGAGATCATTGTTTTTGGGGTGCCTGGCACCATGGGGGAGGCTGGGCCTCCTGCGGCCCTTCAGGGGCAGAATCTTCGGACTCTGTCCCGGGAGGAATTCGACCGGGAGGTCCGGGTCAATCGCAAGATTGTTCCGCCTGGGGCCGAATCCCCGTGGGTGTTGGGGGTCACCCCAAGGGTAAGGGAGCAGCTGAGGTAGGCCGGCAAGGTCTTCCTTGGCTGGCTGGCCCGCAATTTCCGGGAATATGTGCCCATTACCCGGTGCTTCCGGTGCCGAGGGTACGAGCATATCTCCCGGTATTACAGGGCCAGACACGAGACGTGTGAGCATTGCGCCGGAGAGGGTCACTCTCGATCGCAGTACCCCCGAGCACAGGGACCCGCCCTATGCGCAAATTGCTCGAGGGCGAGTTGCGCAACGGCGGGCCACGCTGCGACCATGGCAGGATCCAACCGTGTGCGGTCTAGGATGGGGGACGGAGAGCGCAAGCTCAAAGTCCTCCAGCTGAACTGTCACGGGGAATACCCTGTGATGGTCGACCTGGGATTAACCCTGGTCGAGGGTGAGTATGATGTCGCTCTCCTGCAAGAGCCTTATCTGGGACGGTCGGGCCTGGTCGCGGGCTTGCCGGCCTGGAGGAGGACCTACAGGAGCGGGGACCGGAGGGCCGCTATTGTGGTCTCCAACGTGTCCCTGGATGCGATGGTCTTGCCGACGAATGGCGAAGCGGGTGTCGCTGTGTGGATCCGCGGGGGCATGGGCGAGATTAACGTCTTGTCCGTTTACTGCCCGCCAATGGCTGATCCCGCCGGCCAGCTCCTCTACCTGGAAGGGCTGCTAGCGCGAACGGTGGGTTCGGTCCTGATCGCGTTGGATGCCAACGCGGTTTCGCACATGTGGCCCTCAAAGGGTGTCAGGCCCGGGTGGGAGAATGCGAGGAGGGGGCGAATATTTGAGGAATTCCACGACAGTCAGGATGTCGAGGTCGTCATTCGCCCCATCCCCGTATTCACCTACGCCGGCTCGACGGGTATGTCCGACATAGATGTCACCCTCTTTAGGGAGGGGACGTCGCGTTGGAAGGCGGGGTGAACCGTCCACGAGAACGTGAGTCTATCTGACCAGAACGCGATGACCATACTCCTGGAGAGGAAGGGCGGGGTATCGGAGCCCATCGAGAGGTACTCGTGATTGACGGTCGGTACCGACTGGGCTGACTGCGAGTCGGCCAGGGCCGACGTCATCACATCTCTTATCCATGGGGTGAACGACCAGACCCTGAAGGCGGCTCGCCCAAGGAGGAGGAAGAAGGTCGCCTGGTGGAACGCTGAACTGGGGATCTGCGTACAAGGTCCTGAGGGGGAAGTGCCCAGCTGCTGGAATCGGTAGCATGCGGACAGATGGTGGAACGGCGAGAAACTGGGAGGAGAGTGCGGAGAGCCTCTTAAGGGCCTTCTTTCCTCGACTCCCTGCGGACTGCCCGGAAGCCCCCTCCGAGCCGCCCGAGGAGCCTGAGCCCCCATGCCGATCACCATCTGCGAGGTAAACCGGGCGCTTGTAAGGATGATGTGTGGCCACGCAATCCAGGATCTTGTGGCCCTCTTTACCACAGCAGAAGCACTGCGCCGAGCGATCGCATTCTTACAATCTCTCGCCAGGTGCCTACTCTCGTGGCATCTGTAGCAGCACAGGGATCCTTCATGCAGTCGGATCCGGCAGTTTACCCAGCCACTTTTCAGCTTTCCCTTTTGCAGCAGCATGTTCGCCAATGCGACGGAAAGCAACACATTGGCTGTCTGGGTTCCGCTATATGATCCCCTGAGCTTGATGTTCTCAGGGGTCACTGCTCCCGGCGGGGCCACCTCATTGATGGCCTGCTCCATCTCCTCCCTAGTTGTGGCCTTGTCTACGTCCTTGATGGTGATGAATTCCTTATGGGACAGTGTCTGTACGACAGGTGTTCCTTAGAGGATGAATATGGCCGCTGTTTGGACGTCTTTGGTGGACACACCAGGCTTCGCAAGCTCTAGGAGCAATTCGCCTGCTTTTGAGCGCCTGATGGTGGCCATTTTTCCTAGGGTTCGCAGTTCTGGCCCTGCTCTAATTTTTTGAGCATGTCGACATACAACATCTCTTCTAATGCCTTGATCTTAATAGCATCAGGACGAGGGGGTCGAATGTCGACTTTAGTTTCCGGCTTTCCCCTCGCATACCGACATTCTCCTCATCATGCGGTTGTTTTCGCCGCTGACGCTGTCGTTTCTACTGCTGCTGTTGCTGCTGCTTCTGCTGTTGCTGCCCTTCCTCACTATATTGTAGCCCAGTCCAGGTGTTTTGACTGGGCTTGGCACTGATTCTGGGAGGATCTGCCGCTCCTCTTCTATTCCCCTCTTCGCCTTCTTAATCGACGGCATCTTCTGCGGCGACGGCTCGTGGTGCTTAAGGAACTTTGGGGCCTTATGGAACAGGGGCGAGGTTGAACTCGTCCCGTCCTTACAGGTGGTCACGCTTGCAAGACGCCAGAGCTTTGCCGAGCCTTGGCATACTGGCTAAAGGCCAGAAGAGTGCCTTTAGCCATACTTTTGAGCTCCTTATGGAGGTTCTTCTTCTCCACGATGAAGTCCACAAGGGGCTGCAATTTTGCCTGGAGGCGCTGGAAGCATGCCTCTTCGTCTGCGTTTCCAGGTAAGATGGCACTCGTAGCCTTTAATGCTCTAGAGGCCGAATGACCATCCTCTACATCACTGCGGTTACCTGCTAATGACGTCGGAGAGCCTGCTTGCGCACTCGTACCCGACGCCGGTACTGCATCTTCTTCATATAAAAAACATGTATATTTTATTTTTTTTCGTGAAAAATAAGAAAAAGAATATTTCAAAACAAAAAATTGAATGTAAATTTGATATAGAATGACCTATATACAATATCCTAATTTTAAATATGACAATATTTAATTTTAATGGAGTTAATGTAACATTCGTAAACCTTTATGCCTATATTCTTATAAAGAAAGTTTTTTTTCTTAACTTAACGACAGTTTTGCTGTAAAGTCATTAAGATTATAACACTACATGTCTTGCATTATTGTTACTAATTAATCATTATAATCTGTCACAGAATGAGCTATCAGAGATACAAAGTTTCTATTCCATTACTTCTAGGTTGAATTTCTCTAAACATTAAAATTGCGTAGGAACCATTTATTTCAATTCCACTAATTGATGTAATTGAACGTCGATATCCTTAATATGAACTCGGGTAAAAAAGTATTAGTAGTTAGAATGCTATTGCTAAAATGTGAGTATTGTACTTCTTGAACAAATTATGAATCTATCAAAATAGTTATTTTCGTACGGTGGGCGACATTACGCCTGCAACTTTACGCCCGGTGGCAATTAACGTACCGGAGAGGCAGCGAAGCCGGCCCAAGGGTATCACCGCTCGCCTGAGGGCGAAAAGTCTTATGTACTTTACGCCTACTTTGACGAAAATAATTTATTAAGTAACTTATTTGTGACGCGTTCTGAAGAAAGGGACCTAAGCGTCCGAACGATAATTGTGCAGGAGAGGGAAAAGATATGCTACCAATGGCTCAATTTTCAATATTTTGAGCTGAAATTTTCAGCATATCTTTCTAACTCGAGTTAGTAGCGTACAGAAAGAGAGTAAGAGAATATCGGAAACACTGCGCCGCAGTCTTGCCTCTTCTTTTCCCTCTCCTCATAATTGCCGTTCGGACGCTTAGGTCCCTTTCTTCAGAACGCGTCACATTTACGAGTGAAATTTTCTTATTAACCCTTTGCGGTATGGTCGTAGCCCAGATTACCACCTTTTTTATTCACAACTTTTCTCTATAGTTTCAATGCTTTCAAAGCAATATTCAAAAAATCTTTTTATAATGATAGATGGGGCTTTTTGGTACGTAACGAAAAGGATAATAAATGTAATTACGCAAAATTATTAACAATTATAAATAAATAAATTTAAAAACACGTCGATTTTTTAGAATGAAATCATTTTTGAACGAACTAAAGGGTAAATTACAACCAAATTTGGTACTCGGAGATTTTTGGGGTCGCTGATTGCAAATTTGAAGTCGGCTTTGAGAAATTCATAATGGCCGATCCAAAATGGCCGACCGAAAAGTGAAAAATTACCGGATTTTGATGAAAGTGGGTTTTTCGTGGAATTTCGACGTCGCTGATTACGAATATGATCACAGTTTATACATTTAACACTCAGACTACATAGAGTACCCAATGTTATCTAGATCAAGTAAATTTTCACCCAGTTTCATCAAGTTTGTGTAATTTTTCGCATTTTGGTCGGCCATCTTGAATCCGCCATTTTGAATTTTCAAAATCTGACTTCAGATTCGTAATCAGCGACTCCGAACACTCCCGAGTAACAATTTTCAGCTGTTTTCCGTGTAAAGAAAAATGTATGCCACAAAGGGTTAAGAATTAATTACAGTTATGAATTGTAATTATTCTTTATTTTTTTTTACGATATCAATCCGTTTTATTATCAACGATATTATTAATAATAATTGTTATTATAGAAATCATATTTAAAATTAAAACAAAATTTGATGAGAATTGGACGAGTTAATGAAAGCACTAGACATTTTATCTAAGAATAGCTACTTATAGGCTAGAATTTATTTCGAGTACGGTTTATTTACGTCACAATGGATACTTATTTAACGGTAGTGCACCCAACATAATTTTATAAAGTAAATAATGTTGGAAAAGACATTGCCATGCTTCGAGCATTTCAAAATCAATCAGTTAAATTTTTGGTGATATCGACTTTACAAATAGTAACTTTTTATATAAGCGCACAAAAGTATTGTCAACAAATAAAAAATTAACTCAGCAAGAGGTTTCTTTACACTCAAATGCGAACCCATTACAGGGTATTGTATAGATAATATCATTAAGGATAATATTATAGATAACATCTTAATAAAATTTTTATTCTTTTATTCGATAGTATAAAGTCTCAGGAGTATTCTGTTAAAATATTAAGTAATTTGGTGAAGAATTGACGGATATATGATTTTTTCAATTTTCGGCCTCGGACACGCAGGTTATACGCAGCACCTATATGACCCTGAAATTCCTTTGGGCGTGCAAGGCCCCTTTTCCTGTTTAAACGTGTTTTGCTGCCTACGTGTTTCGGCATATTTATTCCGGTTTTTCGATAGGGAGAGAACATACACTTTGCCGTTGGGCATCGAGGTGTGCAGACGTATACTCGTGTCGTCAAAATGCCGAATTCGAGAAAACTATCCAGAGATAATAGACTTGCCGGATCGGGGTTATTTAGATCGAAGAAAAGACCGAACTTAACAAAAAAAACCGGCGAAACAACCACGAAGAGCGCGTCGGCCATAAAGTGCGTTTATCGACTTCTGCGGAAGTACCGGAGGACGCGGAAAAAAAAATTATCGAATCATAGACTTTTTACTAGTTTTTACAACGATTTCTAGTTTAGGGAAATGCGTAACCTGTGGTGAAAAAATGCATTTTAAAACATGTGCCACGCAGAGACTAGGTTTTAAAATAGTAGTGAAATGCGAGAAATGTAAACTGCCAAAATTCGTTCCGTCGTGTGATAAGATCGGTGGAAAGTATGAAATAAATTTTCGATTTATATTTGTGATGTGCATATTAGGTTTGGGAAGTGCGAGATGCGACAAATTTAGCGGATGGATGGATCTTGCAAGCAGTTTCCTGAGTCAGTATGTGTACGAGACTTATATCGAAAGTATAATAACGAATGTAAAAAATGTTTAGAATCAATTTTTTTGCTCTGCGGCAAAGCAGGAAAAAGAAGAAACGTTGAAAGCAAATGATGCATCGGAACTAAATGCGTCAGGAGACGGCACGTGGTAGAAGCAGGGGTTCACGTTTTTATACGGCGTGGCTTCGCTTATAGGATATTACACCGGAAAAGTTGTTGACATAATCGTGAAAAGTTTGCACTGTAAAAACTGCGAATATTGAAAAAATGCAACACTCAAGAGTTCGCAGAATGGTATGAAGAACATGTACGAAGTAACGCACAGTAGTCTTCAAGGGTGAGTAGGTATGATGAAAATGTAGCGAAAATCGGGCTTCGCAGCTTTTTTTGTAGTCCTTCGTAGGTTCGAAATATACTGCGATTGAAATCCCAGCTGATCGGATTCTCTAGATATCATGAATTTACTTATACTATTTGTACATTATATATCACATGTCGGTGTTTTTTATTTAATTTATTCATTATGTACACTAATTATATTACACCATGTTCAGCTAACCCCAGGACCACGGCTTGGACGTAGTGGTATGATGGCCCCATATTTTTTTTTTGTGTTTTCAACTTTTTAATATTTTTTTGGTATTTTAATTTTATAATAGTTTTTTTGGTATTTAATATTTTTTTAATATAAAACGCAATTTTAATCATCAGGAAATAGAACATACATTACCAAACAGAAGTAAACATTTTAAATATGAAATGAAGAAAAAGCTACGATTGCCTTTTTAAGGTTGCATGTATATAATGGATCATCAAGCGAGTTAATTTTCTACCTTCCCCAATATTTCATGAACCCTGAGAATGGATTCCCCTGCCTGCTCTGACCATAGTCCTAATCCATTATTGTCTAAAAACTGTATGCAATCTTCTAAGTTTGTCAAGGTAACGTGCATTTTTATAGTTTCAGAGACATCAACACTAGCAAGAGCTTTTTGTAACTCTGATAAGTTATTACTTAAATCAGAACCAACGGTTTTTGTTGAAAAACAGCAATTTACAATTTTGTCCATGGCTTTAAAAGACGCGATAAAAGGCACTAGTTTCAGACTTCCTACATTTGCATAAATTTCGGGATCTGGAAGTTTATCTGCCATTTTTAATCATTTTCTGCAGGCGTTGCCTTCTAAGATTTCACCTTGATAGTTTTTGTGAATCGCCTTTAATTTTTTTGAGTGGGACCAATCCGTTCCAGAAGAGGTGATTCACAAATCCCTGTAGTTCACAACACGTGTAGTTCTGGAACTATGCACTTTTGAAGTACGAAAGTACTATCATTTTTGTTTAAAAGAGGACGATGTATCGTACTATTACTGTGAATGTTTCATCTTATTTCCTCCCATAGAGCAAAACCATTCGTAATCTTTGTTCAAGTCTCCGTACGTCTTTAATCTATCATGAACACCATTCTCTGTATTCGATTCATTATCACTGCAATCAGCAGTACCTTTACCTTTATCTTGTAAGTCTGAACGATTCCTTAACTCTCCTATCGTTACGAAGCAATATGGGCAAGGGTACATAGATGTAGCTGTCTGTTATCCGTTTACAATAAGTAACAGTTTGAAGTCTGCGATAAGCTTAAAGCTAATGTTATTAAGTTTAATTAAGTCATGTAATATTTCCACATTTTCATAACATTCCTTTATACGCGGTACGACGCATTAAAGTATCAGTCGATTCACGCTTGTCAACTTACTTATATGCCCTATACTATCACCTTCTGAATAAAGTTTTCTCTTTGTCGGAACGTTATCTTGTTTATCAGTTATATATTCATCCGTATCGTCATCAATATCTACAAAAAGCCCTGATCATCATTCTTCATAACTTTTATTTCGTAGTTACCGACTAAATTTCGTTCAGTTAATACAGCTGGGTCATTCCACGTCAACAATATCAAAGTTGCGGTGGGGGTCGCGGAATTCAACGAAAATGAAATATTTGATAGGCGTATTGTTTTCTTCATTCTTCGATTAATCGTTTATTGTACAAATGAACAGCAGCTGAATTATGATCCAGACTCTCAGAAATTATGACGAAAGAATCATGACCGAGTGTTTCATTTTCTTTGTGGTAGACAATAAACGGGTGAATTGTCACTTGATCTTTATTTCAGCGGTATGTTTGAACCACATCTTGAATAAAAAATCTCGGCAAAATCCCCTAATACAACGAATTCGCCGTCCTCTAAGTTGTCTTTCGAATCTTAAAGAAATTTACTTTGCGATTTAGAAATAAAATGATGTTTCAGGATAATTATTAAATCATTACCGAAATTTTCAATGTAATCTTGTACAGAATGAACAACAGTTTCTAACATTGAGCGATCCGTTGACGTCCATTGTTTGTGAGCAACTTCGTCTACGAAAATATTTTCAAACATCGCAAGTAACTGTTGTTGCACGTTATCAATACCAGGATAAGACAAACATGTCCGGAAGTAGCAACTTTGTGTCGGAGGATTGCATACTACAGCAGAAATGAGTGTCTCAAATGACTAAAAATATGACTGTCCTCTTTCAGTGTTTCTCATATCAGATGTATTTTACATACACAAACCGAATGTGTTCCACTACTTGCGGCTAGAATGCTTTCCTTTGGCCTCAAAGTAGCGAAGGTAGAGAAGCCAATTTTTAAATGCATGTTTTCATGTTTAAAAGCAGCATATAGTTCCTTTAAATTAACCAAAAGTAAACGCTTTTGTACATGTAATTTTGAATTTTATTGTAGCTTTTACTTGGTGGTATTAATCGGCAAGAATCACAAATTTCGCGATTTAACCATATATTATAATTAAGATTAAACTTTTTATATAGTTCATTATTAATTTTGCGTGACTGTTCTCTTTCAACTTTTGATGTTGTGACACGAAGTTACAACATCCACACACTATACTCACTTGTCGACATTGGTGTCTCGCCTTATTAAAATTTCACCAAGCATTATTTATATCTGTAAAAATAATTGCGATTAATATTATAATATTATTATAATTAGTAAATAAGGATTTATATTACGTTTATTGCGAAGCCTGGAGTTAACGTCCCTAAGTCCTCCCATGGCTAGTGGTCATGTCCGGGTCCAGTCTGGATCCTGGCGTGAACCTGGAACGCAAACAAAGAGGAATCCACAAAGAAAATAGTTCTTATTAAAAGTATTTACAAAACCAATACTCACCGTGATCCGGATGACAGCCATCAAGAGGTCGTTCCCCAGGAGGTTCCACTGGTCGCGTTCCGTGTTGGTGTTCATGTGAACCCGACGTAAACACGATATCATTGCACATTCAGCACTTCAAACTAAAACTCGCGAAAATCCCACAATCGCTATACATCCATTTGATGATGACATGTCAAGATTGTCGCCATATTTGATACTGACTCGTGCGCATCTATTACGCGCAGCATTCCGCCGTCCCGGCTAGTCAGTAGCGGTATTGCCTCTCTCCATGCGTATCATGCATCCCTGTCCCACGCCTTGTGTATGGCATCGCCGACCCATGTCGCACGCATACGCAACGTGGTGAACAAGGGAATGCAAAATCTGCGATGATAGTCGCTCACGCACGCGCAATATGGAGAGAGGAAGGTTGATTATAACCGGGAGCGAACCTGATTGGTACTCCCTTAGTGGTACCATGTAGCTCCTTCCCCCCCGAATACGAACGGAGCAATGAACATCAACCATCCAGTGCTACCAAAATTGGGAATGTTCTATTACCGTCCCTAGGCTGTCATAAAGTTGACTTTTTATTATTAATGTTGGTAATTGTTCCCCCTTTGTTTTACATATGTTTCCCAGTTCACGCAAGGTGGCGCAGAGCTACCGGACATGACCAACACTCAAAGAAGAAGCTGCCATTTTGGTCATTCTTCCCTTGGACAGTGACAATAGCGTGCGAGCGAACTTTTGTTTTCCTTTTTCTGAATATTGTTAAGAGGCCATCGGGTGTTACCCCCAAAAGTAAGAACATCTCTAAAAACAGTGATACATGTACTGTGCACAGTGCGCGTTTCTTATATGAATTTAATTAGGCTTTTCTTTGTGCGATTACAATTCTCCCTTTTCGTTCCCCACGTGTCGAACGGTCGACCCCGAGATCGTGTTATATTAAATGTAACAATTCTGAATTAATAGTAAAATTAATTACTTTCGCAAATCGATAGCGTTTTAAGTGAATATTGTTTTTCCTTTTCTTATTGATCCTTAGGTATATACCAGAGTTCGCGTTCCGTCTGAACTCAACGGTTATAATGTATGTCCCTTTTTCTTGAAAGGATTACAATAACGACTGACAGGAGCCACGAAAATTAAAAATATATATTATAATATAATAACTTAAATAATTAATTGTTAAAAAATTATAAAATTTGTTTAGAATTATGCAAAATAATAAGTAAATTAAGGCAAGACAATATTTTTGTTTATCTCAATGAAATGCCGTAAAAGATATTACATAAACATTTCTGTAAATATACAAACATATATACAAACGGAATCACATTATACTTGCGAGAAAAAAACTCGGCGCCGCTACGTTACAGAATAAAAAATATGCAACATTGATTTGAGTGCTGCGGCGCGTATCGGATAGTTGAGCACAGTGAATTGCGCTCTTTCAAAATTCATAACTTAAAAACGGGAAGAGCCTACGCCATTTTTATTTTTGGTAATGATAGGTAAAATCATATTCTTCAAGATAAAATAGCAGATTTAAAAAAAAAAATACGAGCTCAATACCAAGTTTAAAAATGTTTTCGGTCAGTTTTCTGGGAAATTGACATTTTTTTGAAATTATTTTATTTTTCAATAAAAGTACTTAATTTTATGAACAAAATGCGCGTAGTCTTATTTGAATGCGATAATTAGAAAAATAGATATCGCAATTTAAAGAAAATTCAATGATCATGACGTCACGGGCGCCATTTTGAAAATTTTCGAAAAATATTCTACCATGATTTTTTCCACACGTACACCTATCAAATATTTCATTTTCGTTGAATTCCGCGACCCCTACCACAACTTTGATATTGTTGACGTGGAATGACCCAGCTTCTAATAATTCTTCTGAATCAGCCCATCAGGTCTCTTTACTTTTCTTGAAGTCTCACAGTCAAATTCCAAAATATCATCTGTATAGATATTTTCTAATTTTTTGCAATTTTGAGATACTCGTTTACCATAATATGTCGGCACAGACTTTTTACCAGCGTGGCTTCTTAAAAAGTTTGCGAATTTCTTAATTTCATTGCAGGATCCACTGGTATTATTTTGAAAATTATCTAAACTTTCTGATATAAAGACTGTTTCTTTTTTAGATTTTGGATTCAGAATAATTTTTGCTTTTGTTCCTCGAGTACTCAAAGTCATTTCAATATTAGAGCCGGTTTTTTTGTTGCTCAAATCAGATCGTGTATTAATTCTCTTTTTTAATAAGGAAGATATAACTTGGTCTTGTTGTTTCTCCGAGAGTTTATCAACAATTTTAACAACATTTTCAGGATTCGTTTTGCATGTATGTTTTATTCCTTTACCGGTGTCTTGGAAGCAAATTGTACAAAGTTTCATTGCATTTGTGCATTCCTTACTGTTTAAGTTGCCCGAGGTTACTGCAGGAAGTTTATTATTATCAGAAGACCCATAAAGCCCATTAGAAGTATCTATAATAATATTAGACAACGATCGCACATGGCCCTTACCTTTTTGTACTTTTGTATGTCCCTTAAATCGTCCAGTCAAACAAGTGTAACAATTGCACGTATTACTGCTTTTACGCGTTTCCTTGGGCAATTTTAAATCTTCGTATTTAGGCATATTTTGGAGAGGTCTCTTACAGATGCCTTTACTGTGATCAAGAAGGGTCACATAACAAGTTCCACAAATGCTTAACGGAAATTTGCTATTGGATTTATCAAAATCTTTATTTACAAGATTTTCGGTCTGTTCATATATAAGAAATGAATCCGGTGCTTTCTTTTCGAACATAATTTCTTCCCACATGGTGCGCATACTTTTTTTCTGTTTTCTTCATGAAAACATTTCTTAGGCATTTTAATATGACCTTTTGTTTAAAAATACATTAATAGACAAACCGAAATATATTACTTCGCCAATAAAGCACACCCACAGATTTTCTAAATATGTAACATTAAATCTCGTAATACAGCACACTATAATGAATCAAGCAAAATCGGATGAGCACATTTATATAAATTATTTCACGATTTCTTTGTGGGTTACCTCGCCACCAAGCGACAAAAATGGAACTAACCGTTTATGCTTTCGAATATTGAGAAATTTGATTGCACATATATTAGCTTGCACGCTTGTACACGCATACACCCTTACGCATACATCCACGGGCACGGGCACGCGCGCGCTTGCACACACACGCACACACGCACACGCGCGCACACACGCACACACACACACACACACACCCACACACACACACACACACACACACACACACACACACACACACACACACACACACACACACACACACACACACACACACACACACACACACACACACACACACACACACACACACACACACACACACAACGCGTGCATTCCAAGTTGTTTGCGATATCATTTAAAATGT
This sequence comes from Trichopria drosophilae, assembly GCA_030407085.1. Taxonomy (NCBI): domain Eukaryota; kingdom Metazoa; phylum Arthropoda; class Insecta; order Hymenoptera; family Diapriidae; genus Trichopria; species Trichopria drosophilae. The sequence continues at coordinate 73,293,217 of CM059584.1, forward strand.
TAACAACGCACATAATCCAGAAATAGTATAAAAAGTAAATTCATGATATGTAGAGAATCCGATCAGCTGGGATTTCAATCGCGGCATATTTAGAACCTACAAAGGACTACAAAAAAAGCTACGAAGGCCGATTTTCGCTACATTTTCGTCACACCTATTCGCCCTTGAAGTCGTCAGTCTTAGTCCGCCCGAACTGAACGTCGCGAAGGGCCCGAGTTCGAATCCCCGTCCTGCAATTTTCTCTGCTTATGTCCAGTGTGGAATAACCGGGGAACTTTGCTGGGCGAGGGTACGAATTTGGGACCGCTGCCGATCCCCGTCGGCAGTTATCGGTACCATCAGCGTCTTATCCGCGGTCGGTACGTCGTGGGTCTTATCTCGGATAAAGAGGGGATAAGCCCCGCGTCGTACTCGCTAAGGCACAGACCGCCGAATCTGCTGGTGGTACCGATATTGGGGTAGGGGGGACTGGCTCTGGGTGGGTGTTGTATGTGCCTATAGTTCTGTCTTGTACTGTCTGTCTCTGTCCTGTACCTCTCCACCCGAGAGCCGACCCGCAAATAGACATATTCGTCATTAACGCGGGGGAAAATTTCCTGTCCTTTGTCCTTGAAGACTGCTGTGAACGACTGCGACAGCAATCATGACGGACCAGCAGGAAATATGGAAGTTGGTGCCATAGTCGAAATGTTCAAACGTTCAATGGAAAAGCTCTCTGTTATGTACAAATTTTACAAAGGCGACGGAGATTAAAACGTTCACGCGTGTCACAAATTCCAAACCCTACAGGGATAATGTTCAAATTTATAAAAAAGAATGTGTTGGCAACGCATGAAAAAGGATGGGCATACGTTTACGCAACTTAGTTAAACATGTTGTGGAAGAAGTATCATGGAAACGGAAAACCTTAAGAAAAAAACTACTTTCGGGCAAGGGAAAGTTCACGGCTAAACTTATCGATAAATTGACGATATATTACGGATTAGCTATCAGAAGAAACTCCGGCTCCGATCGAATATCGACCGCATCGAAAACGGTGCAACATACAGCAAAAATTTACTAAAGCTGTTTTGTAGAGGAGGAAATTTCCTACAAAAAAGTCCGCGAGAGCCCTAGTCTAAAAAGTATAACTAAGGCGGAAGCAAGCCTCGAAGAAAGCATCGTAGTTTTGCTGTCTCATCCTAGAGCGTTTTCACAGTCTGAGACTGTGAATTTCTTAGATTGATATCTCGCGGCACATGGCACAGAAGCAGCCCCGAAATCTTAGTACAGTGGCGAAGCAATCCCTACAGTTTCACAGTTCTCCCCGTGTACGAGCTATCCAATCCCTGGAGACAGCGGCGACGTTCGAATCTTCGGGCAAACTCAGCAATTAAGTTCCGTCCGTAGCCGCTAAGAGCGCGTCGCCGGACCGCATACGAAGTAGCGCCCGCGTTCCTTGAAGTGTGGACACCGACACGATAACTAGGGCCGGAGGGCGATCGTGCCACTTTTAACTTTTTTGTGTCGGGGAACTTTCCCTCCTACTAAAAACTAACTAACACGAATTAGAAATGAATGTTTTTATTTACAGAAGTACGTTGGAACTAGTACGACGTTTTACGAACTGACTAATCCAACTCGTTGGAACTATAAATTTGGTCCCGCTTACAACATAAAAAGACTCGTCAATAAGCAGGGATATATGCATATATCCATCGATGGTATATACATCTCCAAGGTTTCTTCCAATAACGTTTGTTTTTCTTTTTAAAAAATTTTTCAAATCCATTAATTCGGACATCGTGCTGCTTCGCCGTTGCACAGAGAATGCCTGTATAACTTAGCTGCAGAAAGTCTGCAGCTCTTTTGCAGCTTCCTGCGCTACGTGGGCAATATTGGTTGCCGAGTCTAGGCCGTAGTGTCGCAACAGGCTCTGTGCCATCGCCGGCAATCAACGCGGCTACAATATTGACTGTGGATGCCGGGCCGATGCCGACTACTGATGCCGGGCCAGTGCTGTCTGTCGATGCCGTGACAGTGCTGGCAACCATTATTGGAGCAATACCGGTTGCCGAGTCTAGGCCGTAGTGTCGCGCCAAGCCTCATGCCAGTGTTGACCCGATGTTGCAGCCGAGCCTCGGCAGCGACATTGCCAGGACTGTGCCAAGACTGCGCCAGGGCGTAACTCATTTCGCACATGGGTTATTCAGCGCACAAAGGTACGGCTGAGAAAAAGAAAAATACCATGATTTTATTGAACAAAGTTCAAATTCTTTATTTGATATATCATCCTGTAAATGTGAGATGAAAATTTCTCTGTGCACAAAGATACCTCAGACTAAGTAAGATCGGCACGATTTATGCAGAGGAAATTCAAAAGCTTACGTTGCGATTACAAAGAAAAGCTCGCCAGCCAAATAAACCAGATTACTTGGACCCTTTTCTTGCAGTATTGAAAGTGAAAGAAAAGAAGAACATGTTTCAGTAGTTAAGGAACCACGATCGAAGTACCTATGCCATTTAGTGCCTACCTCTGAAACTGGAAAAGATACAACGTTCTGCATTGTAGACCATTTTGAAGAAAATGGAACAGATTTACAAACATTGTAGTGGTTGGTTTTGATGGCACTTCAACAAATACTGGTTGGAAAAATGGAGCAATTAAATGTATTCATATCTGCGTCTTCAGAGACCAGTGCAATGGGCTATCTCCTTCATTTTAATGAGCTACCTCTACGACATCTTGTGGAAGCACTTGATGGGAAAATTACTGGACCTCAGTCTTTCAGTGGACCTCTCGGTAAACAATTGGCTCATTGCGACTCACTACCTGTCGTCACTTTTTAAAAAATTGAATGCCTCTTCCAGAAATAGTTGATTATAAAATCCCAAGAAAAGATCATAGACACTTACATGACATTGCCATTGACATTGATGGTGGATCTTGCTCCCGAGACCTAGAAAATCGTAATCCAGGACCAATATCACACTCGCGTCGATTGACAACTGCAAACTGGTTTCTGAGGTTGTACATTTCCCCGCAAGAACCATTCGACGACGACGACCCCATTCAGATTGTAAAATACATTCTTTCAGTATGCATACCTAATCAGTGGGCCCGAGCCTTAGAGCCTTCAGGCGGGTAAGGCTCGATTAACAAATACGACGTGACTGAATCACACTCAGGTCGTGGAGCGCTGCGTTAAATTATTAACGTAAGCCGCCCCAAAAGTGTATGAGCATGAGAGACGTGATGAGCTCATAAGGGCAATTCTCTCCTGTCGTGCCTTTACGCCCAAAATTGATACTAAAGCAGAGCTCGCTATTGCTAAATGATTGTCTTCAACAATTTATAGTTGATTGGGTGGGAATGGTAGGGATGGAACTCGCACTGCAGTCACCTTCCCGTGGTGAATTCTAAGTCGTTCAAAAAGGTGCGGGCAAAAAGCTGCACAGAAGGAAGGCGAATTTTTGCTGGTGAATTGCAGGATAGTTTCAAAGAATGCAAAACGGTTCCAGGTACGTTACCATTCCTTCGTACCTGAAGGCATTCACAAATTACATTTTAAGGAATGTAGTACTGATGATACTGAAACTGTATTTGGCATGCCCAAGCGTAAAACACACACGCGCGCGCGTTCGCACTTTTGCAATTTATTGACATGGAATACACATTAAATATCATATAAAATATAATACGATACAAATTAATATAGAGTACAAGAACGGTAACATTACATTATAGATTTCGAAATCTTGATTTATGCTTACTTACAACTAAAAGATAATATATAAATATTTGAGAGAAGAAACAACGCTCGTTAGAAAGAAACTGGAAAAAATGCTATTTATATTAGACAAATACACGAATTTTCGTTTTGCACTATATTTCTACAGGCATTACAACTACGGTGTAAATAATATAGATTTATAAGATGTATAGAATGTACATTGCTGAAATGTCAATCAGCAGGGAATAAAAGAGGCATTATTACTTAGAATGGATAAGAGGTTAAACAGCAGGGTTCTTGAAGGTTGGAAAATATATTATAAATCGTTAACTAAAGCCGCAGTGACTATTTCTCTCACCAAAAGCACATAACATATTACCCATTACAATACCCTGTTTGTTTTAAATTTTTGATCGTTCGAATGCTAAGTATATATTTGCAAACAATGGTTAATAGTATTATAATATCACTGATAATTTCAGCAATCGAAGCAGAAACTATACTAAAATCAAAATTTGTTGACAACTGCGAAACTGCAAGTATGGAAGTACATATCAGTAAAGGTGCGTACATCGCGTATATTGGATTAATTCCACATACTTTTACAGCGGATTCAAGGTGCGAAAAAAATCTACGAGCAATATTATTTGTACTAATACTTACGCCCTGTGTATGTTGTGTAACGTGCTGCACAGGAACTGATTAGAAGATATACATTCCCATGCAAAAAGTGAAAGCTGCAAGTTGTAATCTTAAAGTAAATATAAATATGTACTTAATACCGGACGAAGCTCATAAACGAGCAACCGAAATTTCAAACGGACGCTTTGACGCATAATGAATTTGTTTTTGTCTTCGTCTTTGTCTATCTCGGCTCGTTGCATTTCTCCCATAAACTAAAACAATTAGTAATAAACAATCCGCAACCCTTTCTTTATTTATAAAAGAAAGTAGTATGGTTAAATGAAAACCTAAATTATTATTTTTTCTTTAGATAACATAATTGAGGTGTTGAAGTCCCGGAATAAGTTTGCGTAATGATAATGCCCAACTATTTATACTTTATTACGATGAAATCTAGCGAGATTGAATGTTAATAAGGAAAGAATAATGTTAAAAGGGCTGCGATAATAAATAAAGTATAATAAAACAGTAAATAAAGATAAAAATGATAAAAATTAACATATAATACAAAGAAAAAGAATATAGCTCGTCCTTATTAACATTCAATCACCATTATTGCTAAATGTAAAATTTGATTATTTATTTAATATTGTAGTTGACATAGTCATTCGTATGTCGGTGTGGGATATTCGATACTTCAACACATGTGTGTTGCCCTGGCCTTACAACGTGAGATAAGACTTTTCCAGCCTCCAATTAGGGCTGAGGGCTCTAATTGGTCGAAGACCAGAGCTTCTAAATTTTCGTTTAGAATATTAAAAAGTAAGGTGGGGATTTCCGATAGAAAAAATCTCAGAAAAAGCATACAAACTCACTTTCGATTCCATCAGCCTACGAAGGAACATCATCCAAACTTCTACAGTGAGTATACATTTTATTTAAATAATTTAAATATAAACCCGATTTCGATACAGAGAGAAAAAAAACGACTCCAGTTAATTCATTTAACTGAGACTTAAATTGTATTTAATATTCCAGTTAATTCATTTAACTGAGACTTAAATTATATTTAATAGTCCAGTTAATTTCATTAACTGAGACGTAAAAAGGAGAATAAATTTAATAATTCCTCCGGGTAATCTATTTCTCTGTGAAGAAAAGATCGGTTACTCGTTTTATTTTTTATTAGTTTTCCAGTTAATTCAGTTCTCTGTGAAGATGTTACGTCCGGGATGGCGCCCAAAAGTGGACTCCAACTCGCGGCCTGGACAGGGCCAAATCGACAAGAAAAATCGATTTGTGTATTCTTTTGGGGTGGATGGGGCTGCCGAATTCGTTCAAACAATAAAAGAAGGGGAAGGGTTAAAAAATGAGGGGTTCAAGAGTTTTTAAAAAATGGCGCATTTATTTTTTTTACTCTGCGCCATTCGGCGTCGGTACTCCTCTATGGCGATTTTAGTTTTCTGCGGCGGAGGCGGCTGGGGTTGATTAGCCGGCTGCCCTTCTCACTGGAGACGCTGCTCTATGAGAAACTTAATCAGTTTCCGTGCTCGCTCTCGCTTGCGGTGCACAGTAGATCGAAGCATACGGAAGACGAGACATTGGGGATTTATAAGGAGATCGCAAGATATATTTCATAATCAACATAAGTTTTCATGGTCGCTGAACATGAATCTGCTGTCAAATTGACATTCCGACAATTGACATCTGCCAATTTTGCTGCCAAGTTCTAAAAAATTCTACTATGACGATAAAAGTATACAAATCCAATGTCTTTTCGGTTTTTGATCATTAATCTGTCACTGAGTTATACATTTGATAATTGACAGCTGTCTATTTCGTTGCCAAGCCCAAAAAAATGCTTATTTGTCGATAAAAGTATACAAAACGAATGTAGTTTTTATTGTTGATCATTAATTAATCTGTCATTAAATTATAAATTTGACAACTGACAGCTGTCAATTTCGCTGCCAAGTTTTAAAAAAATTTTACTATGTCGGTAAAAGTATAAGAATCCAATGTCTTTTTGGTTTTTGATCATTAATCTGTCGTTGAATTATATATTTGATAATTGACAGCTGACAATTTTACTGCCAAGCTAAAAAAAAATGCTTATTTGTCGATAAAAGTATAGGCAACCAAGGTGTTTTTTGTTTTTGATCATTAAATTGTCATTAAAGCGTTGACGTAAAATATATTTTTGTGATGTTTACATAACTGACGGGTTTCACATAGTTTTTGGTCATAGTTTGAGCCGCGAAGTTTTTCATAGTTACAACCCAGTAATTTACTAAAAAAACTTTTTCCGCTTTTGTAGGCTCTCATAGTCTAGAGCGTTTTCGCGACCGCAGCTCCGACGATCTTGTCAATGGTAGGACATATAACTTATAAATAATAATTACAAATAAAATATATAATCTCTGGTAGAAATGAAAACATTTTTTGTACAATTCTTGTATAACATTCTTATTTACCATGTTAGAGTTGTAGCCACAATTTCATTCATTATCCGCCATATTGCATCCGCCATTTTGAAATTTTTAAAACTGACTTCAAATTCGAAATCAGCGACCTCGAAAACGTTATTATAATAATTGTCGTTAAAAACCGTTCATATGAAAAATGTATGCTGCAATAAGATAGCAAATATTTTGGAAACGGGCGAATAAAATAATAATTAAAAAATCAAATTTCTCAAAATGGGGCAATTTGGGGCAAATGGCTCTTGCGTATGTTGTTAGCTGGATATATGCAGAAGACATTCCAATGCGTAGAATCTGGAGGGTTTTTGGGGGATTTTTGAAAAACATATTTGAATTTTCATTTTCACATTTTCTCGTTTGTTTTTAATCTTTAGGGTACAGCTATGAAAAATAATAATTTTTTTATCTATTATAGCGTAATCTTGATTATATATATATATCTATTGATGAAATATAAAAATCTGTATACATGTACAATATTCAATGGTGTTAAATATAGCTTCAAATGTTGGACTGATATTACGTACTTTTCAAAGTATTTATACGACATTAGGTTTGAGCGTTGAAAACAAATTATTATACGTCACTATTAATTAAAATAACATTGCATTTAATACAATGATTAATAAACAATCGATTACCACGAAATTTACATAGTTTTACGATTTTTTTTTTGTAACCCTATGTCCCGGCTTTTACATTGCTTCGATCCACTGTGCGGCGGCGGATCCCATTATTATTGCGTGCCAGTAAAACATACGTACAAAAAAATATAAATATTGTGGTTGGCAAACAGAAACGCGGTGAGGTTATTTAAATAACCCGAAAAACAAGATAAAAAAAGATGGAGGGGGTGACCTAATATCCCGATGGGCCGATTCCACATTGGCGCGTGCACAAGTCCCTCGAGGGAGATATAGAAACGCCGGGTCAAGATCTGACCCTGATCCCGAGCTCCGTCCCTTTTTGGAACAAGTGTACCCCCCCCCCCCCAAAAAAAAAAAAAATCTTATAATAGAGAGATATACATATAAATACAAAGTTAATTGTTTATTCCTGAGATATCGTTTACAATGTTTTATATGCTAATGTTTATTTCTTCGCCTGTTGGGTACAAGTTGGAAAGTTCGACTTATGAAATTTTGTGGTTGAATCTATTGTAATAAAAGGAAAAAACAGAATTAGTTTGTAATTGATTAATTATTATAAATAAACGTTTTATTTTATTTTTACAAAACTTATTTCTGCAAAACCTGCACTTTATTTGTTAATAGAATTTGTATCTAAATATTGAGTCTAATCCGATTTACATTCCCTTTGATACAAATGGCGAGCCACATCGACAATGCTGTTTTTCAGACTGAACAACGTAAATAAAAGTACAAACTAACAGTAACATACGGAATAAAAATCAAATAAGATAAGGTAATATATGGCAACACATCGTAAATATGAGCAAAGCAAAACGTAATTAATCAACTAAGAATAGGTAATTTGAATTATACATTAGAGTAGACGATAATGGAAACGAATGATATGGATGATTTACAAATCTATGATTGACGCTTCTTATGATAGCACGCACTCAACATGCAAATAATAGGTCTGTCGAAAACATCGATTTTCGGATTTCCAAAGGTAGTGAATTGAATACTTTAACTGTATAGTATGCGAAAGAACCAGTGTACTTGCTTGATGAGTGAGTTGGTTACGCAAGGTGGACGATACGGCGCTTCTATAATTATTATTAGTGCTACAACTTAGAAAGCAAATACTAGCATACAAGTACTCTGGAACCCTCGATACTAGAAACCTACTTAATATCTTGAGGATTCTTATTTCCATTCTGTCTGGCATCTTTAACAGGCCGGCTTTCAGAAAAACAGGTGTGATATGGTAAAATTTCTTAATAAGAAAAGCATATCTTAGACATGCGTTTTGAACTGCTTGTATCCTTGACCAGTTTTTTTTTTAATAAGGCAGGGACCGAAAACCGATATGCAATATAATAAGTGAGGTACAAGAGATTCGCAGAGCCTAATTTTCGTATCGCTAGATAGTTCACGTCTGTAAATGTACAACTGCCACAGTCGTGCATATGAAATTTTTTTTTATATATGTGATGAGAATGACCAATTGCAATCAAACGTAACACCTAAACTCTGAGCTTCCTTCGTTATAGAAATGATATTACCTTTGACATAGATGTTCACCTGATTGCAATTAATTTTCTCTAAATATTTGTTGCTTCCTATTTGTAGTATTTTAGATTTCGAAGGATTGATTATGAAAGCATTATCATTTGCCTAATTTTCAATTTTTAAAGATTTAGGTTAAATATACTCAGATCTCGCCCAAAATTCTCCGAACGAAGCGGCATAAAAATCTGTGTGTCATCAGCATAGGTCTTAATATTAATATTGTTATCATTATAGCACTCGTAAATATCAATGGTGAAGATTATAAACAATAAGGAACTTAATTTTGCTCCTTGTGGTACCCAAGAAGTTAGCGGTTTTAGAGACGAATTTATATTTAGATTACCAGAATTTATTGTGATTGCTTGAGATCTGTTTGTTAAATAGAAACGAAGTAAATTACATGAATTGGTAGAAACGCCATAAAATGATAGTTTAGATAATAGGAACTCATGATTAATCGAAAGCGCGAGAAAAATCTAAAAGACATAAAAGAGTAATAAGATTTTGATCCCAGTTCGAAAGAATCTCATCGGAGATATTTAAGAGTGCTGTTTCACATCCGAAGAGCCTTCTGAAACCCGATTCAAATACGGGAAAGAGGTTGAAAGTATTGAAATGTAGTAGCAATTATTCGTAACGAAGCTCTTCGAAAATTTTGGATAGTAATGGAAGCTTGCTAATTGGGCGTAGATTTTTTACCCAATTTTAACAGGTTTGGAAATTTTCGGGATAGGGCAGACCTGTTTCCACAGGTCAGAATAAGATGTTGTTGAGATAATTTGATTGATGGTGAGCAAAATTTCTGGAAGACGATATTTGTAAATTCTAACAAACATCGCCCGAGATTCCGTCTAAGCCAGCCGCTGTAAGATTCAATTTACAAATGATATAAGTTAATTTATCCATAGAAATTTCAGAAAATGAAAAGAAATAGTTTATAGGTAGTTTATTAGAGCGTGAGATTAAATAATGATAAGGTTAGGATTCGGAAATACTTGAGGGATATTAACAAAGTGCTCATTTATAGATTTAGGATTACTTAAAGACGGAGGTAGCTACGAGGAGACAGGCTTTGCGATACCAATATGTTTCATCGTTGACCAAAAATTTTTTGCGGGAGTTTACTCATTTTTAACAAATATACAGTCCGTTCTCTCCTAATCGCAGAAGTAGTAAAATTGCGCAGACTTTTGTAATAAGCCACATCCGATGGTAACTTAGTTTTACGCATTTTAGTTTGCGCTGCATTCCTTTTCTTTATGAGAAGTCGTATGACATCAGTTATCCCTGGAGGGTTTAGTGACCAGAATTGTTCTCCTGGGAGCGAAAATATCAAACAGATCAACAATCGAATTAGTTAAATACATCACTTTATCATTAATATCGGAGAAATCAATAATTTCACTTCACGGATAACATTTAGCAGCTTCCTTTAAATTAAAATTCCATTTCATTAAAATTTTTAAAATCACGAATAGTTAAAAATTTTGTATTGTTTGGAGGTCTTGGGCATACTAGGCTGCAACCTACCAAATTATGATCGGAGACATGAAATAAATCTGAGGTATATAATTAATAAATACGGAGGTATATAATTATGTAAATAAATACATTAGATAAATGCACGGATTCAGATGTAATTATAACGTCAATCAATGTTGCTGTTGTTGAAGAGATTCTGGTCGGACGTTTAATCAATTGAACGAGACCACAATTGTTTATGACATCATTCAGTTTCATAGTATCAGCTTTGTTAGGATTAAGCAAAATATTCAAATCACCGAGTATAATTATCTTGTCAATAAAAATGAAAAAAGACTGTATATTTGTTTGAAGATTATCAATGCATTTAAGAGAAACATAATTCGAGGATCTATATAAAATTCCAATAACAATTAAATTATTGTGAAAATGAAAAGTGCACCATAGTCATCCATCGATATTTGGAACTGCCAGCAATGATAGAAACTTTTGTAGAAAATTGCTATTCTACCGCCGCGCGTTTGCATCCTATCATGTCGCATCACCGAATAACCCGGAATGCAAATATCTTCACCGGAAATGCTCTCAGTCAACCAAGTTTCAGAGAGACAGAAGATGTCAAAATCTTTTTCGAACAAAATGTGTTTTAACCGAGGCAAATGTAATGGCAACGTTCGAACATTCAAGTGAACAATTTGTAAATTATGACCGGACGATGAAGAGTCGAAAGCATGCGTTGTAGTACTTGAGGTAACCGCGCATGGTGGATCGCACCTGACGTAAATGAATTCCTTGATGTTGAAGTAGGTGATCTGATTGACGTTGATGATCGGTTGTCAGACTTGGATTCATCAATGTTTACCAAGTAGCGTCATCGCGATGTTTGCAAGCAATCAAAATCCTTTTCAGACGTTATGCTATATTTAACTTCACCCACACTTGAGCACAGCTGAATAACCGCTCCTCCGCGCCGGATTTTTAACCCTATCTGTTTTCCAAACATTGAGTATTTTTTTATTAATCTGTAGAATTCATTTGGAAGATGTTCGTTAATGTAGATATCAGAGGGAGGTGCTCAATGACTAAAAGAATTGGCTTTCAGTTCCTTGGCAGCATTTCGTGCTTTAATTAATGCATCACGTTTCGAACGGCCAGAGAAAAGAACAAATCTGTTCCGCACTCTTGCAAAGCCATTAGTTGAAGACGCAATACCAGTTGTTCTTTCCCTTGTTGCGCAGGTTGGAGAGGGGGGTCAGAGAAAGTCAAATTTTCTTGTATAGATCTAGGAGGTGGCATACGCCCCACTCTTATAATATCAGTGGTTTGGAGAGGGACTCCAAGCTTTGAATCATCGATTTTTGAATTCAAGATTTCAAATCTTTCGGCCTTTTGCTCGACAATGCTTAAGCTCTTCTACTGTTTTTACAACATCAAGACGGAGATTTTTAACTTCCATTACCAAATTTGCAACAGATTGCTCGTGTCGAATTTCCGCTAGCTGAGAAGATGATGATTGAATGTCATTAAGTTTCGATTCTAGAACATCCATTTTTTTTTTATCCGAAGAAGGGGGGAATGCGTTAAGCACCGTAAGGGAGTCGTGCGAGACTCCCCCGTGTGTGGGACTCACCTGTTATCCGACACAGGCAATACCCACTAAACCCTAACCTTCTTATCCGACCGACGTTTAAGTGACCACCGCGGAACTTATAACAATACTTCGCGGTGGCAGATTCTAGAACATCTAAAGAGCTTAGTTTTGCAGTGATCTCAGAAAATTTAAGTTTTAAGAAATTTTCAATTCCAGTCGAATTCGAATCCACTGTTTCTATACAGTCACTTGCCCTTTACCTTTCGTTATCTTCAGCTCGCATTCTTTTAGGATTAGGCGCATTATTATTTTTATAATTATTTGAAAAACTATTTGAAGAAGAATTTTTTTGGAAAAGAAAATTTGTCTGTGTGCATATCTGCGTGAGCGAGAGAAAGCGGATGTACGTTGGAATTTTTATTACTCTTTAGAAATAGATAGAGTTGGTCAAGGGTACGAGTCGCAAGTGCCGTTAACTGCGCTTTTTAAAGATGCGTTAGATTTTTCGGTGTATTTTCCTGCGTGTCTATTTCAGAAAGTTCATTTCGAATAATATGAAATAATTAATTATGTTAGTAAGTATCCCGATTAAAAACTACGAAATTGGTTACATATGTTGAATTTTATAAATGAAAAGAAACCATGGTGGTTTTGATATTATTACTTTCTACTGGTAATATAGGAAACGGTAAATTGGAGTGAAAATTCAGGAATCATAGGGTTCTTTATTTTCGATCGGGATCGGTAAGCTTTTTGTTTGGGTTCATTGAGCCAGGGGCGCTGTTGCATGGGATATTTAGCCTGTATTTTTTTGATGAGGTGCGTTACGTGGGACGTAACGCCCCCTTGTTCGATTGAAAGTCGGCCCTCCGACTTTGAGAGCACTTGCGTTACTAAACGTGTATGCGCAGACGCATTGTAGAGTGATAATTAATCAATATGGAATTTTCGATGGTATTACCAATAATTTGTCCAAGTACAGTCCCTTTCTATTTTATAGTTCAATTTTTACACAAGAAATGTAACAAAAAATTAGCCTTTTGTGAGTCTGGAACCTTTTTTTTCTGAATTCCTAGAAGAAATGCAATATTTTATTCCTGGTAGCCGTTCCCTTCTTCTGTGTGATTACGAATGTTGATGTCGTCTAGGTTGTTTCGTAGCTTGAATCGGTATATATTCCTTCCTTCTATTTGTGGTGGTTTTATATGTCCATATTTGATTAGACAATTTATGCGATCCATGAGATTGTTTACATATTTCACGCAAGTGGTGGGTGGTCTTCCATTAAGTGGTAGCCTGTTGCATAATTCGCAATTCGAATGTCGTATTATTTGTCGTTGTTACGTAGACGCCTGTTAGTTTTATTGTTTTGTATTTTTCGTGGTACGGTAATTGAATTCTGATGACATTCTTCACAAAACCATTCATCTTCGTCATTTGTATCGACATGTTCCGTTTGGTTGCATGTTTCCGAAGTGATGCGGGTGCGTTGCCATATATCTTGCATGGCTATCATCATAGTGTTGATGAATATGTTCCGTGGGTAGTACATCTCTGTTGGCAGCAAAAAAGAAAGAATTTTCTTTGGTTATTTGTGTGTACTTTTTTGTTTATTTTGGCTGGATTGTTCCTGCACTTGATATATACATTACAATTTGAGTGGCTAGATTCCCGCGCAGAAATTGAAGGTATAGATAAAATATGGCTACAGTCTGGCAAACGTATGGCTCACATATAAAACATAGTATGGTTACTGTATGGCTAAAATATGGCAGTACTATGGCACTGATGTGTGGCAAAAGTATGACCAAAGATCACGAGCCATACGTTTCCCAGAGCATGGAAGAGTGCTATGAACACTATCTATATGGATCATGTCTGAATGACGTCTGGGACAATTCCGCGTAAAATTGGAGCTATGGATCAAATACGGTTGTTATCTGGCCAATGAATGGCACACTCTGAAAAATACTATGGGCGCTATATGGGTAACGCATGGAGGTACTATGGCATTTACTTATGGCTATAATATGGCCAAATATCACGAACATCCAGATCGTCGAAAAGTCAAAACTCTGGCGTAGTAGACGATCTTGCACCGTAGCAACATTATATCTGACAATTCATATAAATAAAGGAAAAGTACAGCTAAAGTCGCTCAAAAGTGTGGCAGAAAAACGGCAATATAAATTGTAGATCGAATGCAAAGGTACGGCACGCGACTGGCAAAACGAACGTCTTTTAAGTGGTTAGTTAAGATGGTGCCGTACTGATCAGCCTATAACGTCGAAAATCTACGCTAGAAAATGTAAATTAAAAATGATTGAATCAATTTCTCAAAATTCAGACTATACGTTGCACTCGACCGAACTATTATATATATATATATAATCTCCTAAAAAATATCAAAGCAATTCGTCGATAATTTACGGCGAATTTTCTAGAGTAAGGAAAACCATCTATTGTAGAAAATTCTCGGTCAATTTTCAACGAATTTCTTTGATATTTTGTATAGATTATGTATTGTTGTTAGAAAGGGCGCGACATAGTCCGCATTTTGAACATTCGATTCAATCATTTTTATTTTTATTTTTTAGCGTAGATTACTATCTTATCGTCTGAGCACTGCGACATCCTCTTAAATACAGTCTAAATTCGAGAAAAGTCTAACAGAAATACGGTAATATAAATTTCGGACTGAATCCAAAAGAACGGCACACAACTGACAAGAGCGTGTCTAAAATACGCCAAACTCGAAGTACGGCAAAAGTCTATTAGGAATTGAGCGATTTATATTTTCGGTTAAAAATTGGTATTACATTAAAATTTGATTATAATTTGTTTTGTATAAATTGTGTAACAAATCATTATTTTTCGTTCACAAACTGGTTCAAAAATTCTAAAATTTAATAAGTATAATAATTTACATTCAACGGCATCCTTTAACATTTTCGGGATACCGTTATCCTGTCCACAAGCTGACTCTGCCTACACGCTGATACTCTTTAAATTTTGTTCCTCAATATAATGACGAATGAGCCTGCGAACCATCTCCTTCAGATTTTTCGAAAATCGTTGCATCATTATGTAGTCGGTTTTTTCTATCCACATTCCCGACTTTAGTTTCAATTCTGCAGATTTTTCAAAATGTCAAATATTCTAAATATTAGGAATAGGTTAAAGAAAGATTACAAAAGCAACATAATACAATAAAGATATGCAGAACTATGAATAAATTACAAAAAACCCATTAATAGGTAAAAACAAGATTCAGTACTAGAGAAGTTGAATTTGTAGATTAAAAGTGATATATGAACAATTAGATGATGGTACAAGTTGAAAACACGATACAAGAGCTTTTAGGAGAAAATAATGACTATGCATACATACATATACAATAAAGTAACCTCACGCCCGGTGTGTCTGAATTAAGTTTAATAACAGGCAACGTTAGACAAGTCTGCGAGAAGTAGAAAACTAAAAATTGACCATACTATTTTCCCTTTGTAGACACTTCAAAGGTAAAAAGTTTTACTTGCGTTACGGGCGATTGGATTGCCAGATAACTGGGGAACAGGAACATTAGATGTAGAGCTCGTGGATGGGCGAGAAGAAATACCGGGCCTTGGTGGTGTGCAAAAATCTGTGGCGGCACTTCTAGGTTCGAATTGCGAACCTTCAGGTAATTGCGGGGATCATCGCTGATCACGGCGCTAGTGGGCGCACGCGGGGACCCTACGGGTGACTTGGAAGAGTAAGTAATGCTTCTGTGGAAATTAACTAAAGAATTAAATTTAAATGCATTGACGTTTGCTAGGAAATTCTTCCTGATATTAAAATTAGTGATTAACGTAAATGAATGAATAGAAACGAGTGAAAGAAATTAACGGACGAACAGAATATAATATGAAAATAATATTAAAAAAAAAACAATAAATTTGACTCAGAATTTTATAAAAACAGAAAAAATTAATCATTTGTTTCCCGAATTAAATGGTTTTTACACGCCACGCCAGTACTGGCAGTCCATGTCGGTAATATCAATTCTCAGTCTACAATATTCAAATTAAATCGGATCTAGATACAAAAAATATTTTAATGACAGTGCTCTCATTTGATAACGTCAATTCCTAACATAAAATATTTATGATATTAAATGAAATTAAATAATGAATGAAATGAATATGAGTGAACTATGGGAGTAATTAAAATTAATGGGTGAATAGGCCGAATGAAAGTAGTGAATACGACTTGAGTAAATTAATCAGTCGGATTACTGAAATCAGTGATGAACTGAAATTATTGGATGAAAAGAATGTCTGAAATTAATGATTGAATGAAATGAGAGAAGTAATAAAATAATAAACGAATCAAAATCAATAAATAATATTAAGGTATCGAACGAAACAATGAAATCATCAGTGCAGTGAGAGAACAAATGGAATTAATGTATGAATAGAAAAATGAAATTAATCACCACTGTCCATGTGTTGTAATGCAGGCAATTCTAACATTTCGGCCTCTATAGTCCTCTGATTCCTCTTCCTTTTACCATTTTTATTTCCCACGTTCCGAACTTCTCCATTTGAAACTACTGGTGTTATGAAGTAAAGGGGTACGGCACGTTTTGCCCGAGCTGTTTCGAGATTTCTATATGTTGATTTCGAACATAGTATATGTACTACAGACTACGATTTATGTGAATGTGTGTGTGCATCCTCCGTGTCATAAAGGCGGGCAACTGGGACATCTGTCTGTCTCCCTTTTTATCGATTCCTTTCTGTCTGTCTCTCTCTCTCTCTCTCTCTCTCTCTCTCTCTGTAAATCAACTGCATACCCTCCGCCGGTACCGTCGAGTGTGTACCCTACCTACCCTCTCTCAGTGACATCCAAGGTTAGGATTTCTCCCAGTAGATGGTTACTCCGGTGGATTTCGAGAAAAGAAATGGAGCAGGCCTCGGGAACTGGTGGAAACGGCATCCCGTCAGATTAGTATAAAACTTATTTAATTTAATAATATTTTTAATTTAAAAGAATTCTATTCTTGGTAGGTGCTTTCTGCTTTCAGCACCCAGGAAGCAGACCAAGAGTAACGAAGAAAGGGACCAGGACCAAGATACCAGAAAAGTGGAGGATATTGTGCCTGGCTGCCGGCTTAACTCCATCCAAACCGAATTCATGGTGGAGTGATGTGCTTCGACTTCCTTGTTGCCAGGTAAACAAAAGTGCACCAGTATCCGGATCGGACTGGCAGCTGTTGAGGACGATGTTCGTGCTACTTTTGGCGGCAGTTCCTCCTTCGTGAAGATCTGTCATGCAGGTTTTGCTAGCTTCTAATATTGGAGTCAGGTTAGATATAAATTTATAGAAATAAAATATATTACTACTGTTAAAAATAAATGTTGATGCTTGGTAGGGTCTTCTTGTAGCCTGTCTCCCAGCTAGAAGTGACGGTTGTAAAAGAAGACCGCAATCGATTTTCGAAGATTAAGAATTCACAACGAGGTCTCCGACATGCAAAGTTTTTCACTGCGCCGGGAATGTCTGGGACCACTACAGTTAAATTTCTCAGCATGGAATGTTTCAACGAGACCTTCGACATGCAAAATGTCCTATGCTTTGTTTAATCGGATAATATAATCGGGCTCTAATATGATACGTGTAATGCGTCAGTGGTGCATGCGAGGCAAGCTAACTTTTATCACAGGAATGTAAATATTTAGAAATTTTGTGAGGGCCTTTAAATTTACTTACTATTGAACATCAATTATGAATCTCTCAAATTGATGAAAATTGTAATTAGGGCTTAGTTTTTAATTTGTAATGCGCAAACAGTGCTTGTAAGGCAAAGGAACTTGTCGTTGGAATGTAAATTTTTAGAAATTTTGTAAGTGTATTTAAATTTATTTGGCATTGTTTTTATGTCCAAATAGGTATTGAGCATCGATTATCAGGTCTGAAATTAATGAAAATTGTATTTAGGGTGTAGTTTTTAATTTGTAATGCTCCAACGGTGCTTGCAAGGCAAGGAAGCTTATATCGTTGGAATGTAAATTTTCAGAAATATTGTGAAGGCCTTTAAATTTATTTTGTATTATTTTTATGCTCAAGTATGTATCGAGCATCGATTGTAAGGTCCCAAAATCGATGAAAATTGTATTTGGGGTTCAATATTGTATTTGCAATACTCCTGCGGTTCCTGGGAATCAAGCTATCTTTTATTGTTGTTACGATCGTACGATCGTAACGATCAATTATGGGTAAATTATAATATGAAGTATACGCGATAATTATAACAAACGAGACACTCCACATCCGGTCTCGCGCAAAGGTGTGAAATCGGATAATTATTGGGTTGTACTCTTACAATTCAATTAAAACAATAGCTAAGCTTTTCTTCGGTGGGAACCTGCAAACCTCAGCAAATTGCACGGCGACAGACAAGAGTTTGAGACGACAAAAAAAGGTGTCCTTAGCACCTTAAAAAAGGTGACCGGTAGATTTTAGACATCGAAGGTCGGACATGACAGACTTTTGACGGAACTCTGACCCGGAACGTCGCGATCTTAAGTCAGGGACCCAGGCTCGGTAGTTATAGCGAGTGCAATCGGAAGCACTGTACGGATGCTGGGCGCGTTGAGAAAATAAAGTAAAGACAATTATTGGCGCGTTCGTTTCGTTTTATTCGCGCATTATGTTTATCAAGAAATGTAACAAAATTTAATGGTATTAGAAGAGGGATCCACAAGTGTTTGAATCATAAATCGTGGACTCATTCGCGTGAGTATCAATCTCCTTAGTGTCGATTCAAAAGAATAAAATATCCGACTTTTTCGGAAATCGTGAGTATTACCAAGATTTTGCGAGAGCGTGTATATCCGCGTTGAAAATATTACCCAATAATAGTAGGGAGCTTTTCAAATTTTTGCTAAAGGAAAATTTAAGGGAAAGGCTGAGCGTTTCTCGCGAGAGGCTGACGATTACGAGACGGTTGAAGAGTTGCTGGAGGTGTTAAATAAACGTTACGGAGGACACGATGACCATCATATATTTCTATCAAAAATACCGTCCTTAGTACAAAAATCCGGCGAATCGGTCGACGATTTCGGTCAACGTGTGACAGACTTATATACATCGGCGGAGGCTGCATCGAAGTATGCAACCGAAGTTCGCGATAGTTTAATTAAATTACTAGAGGAAAAATGTTTACAACAATTTATAGTCGGATTAAGGGGAGTAATGGAGTTTAGGGTACAGATGGAGAAACCAAAGACCCTAACCGAGGCAACAGAGATCGCGAACAGGCTAGCAGCATTACACTTCGCCAAGATAATTCCGATGAAACTCGAGCGGGCCAACGGGAATGTTACAGGATGCCTGCGTCAGCTCGAGTCGTTGACGCCGAGAACGCGTATCCCCGCGACAATAACTTCGTAAACCATGATGAACATTACAGGATGCCTGCATCGGCCCGAGTCGTTAGCGCCGAGAACGCATATCCCCGCGACGATAACCTCGTACCCTACGGTAAACTATGCAGGTACTCTGATAGACCGGGTCACAGCAAATCAAACTGCGAAGCTAGAAAATACAACGAGACCCAATGTAGTTTTTGTAAACGCTTCGGGTATGTTCGAGATAAATGTATGATTTTAAATCAAGAGTCGAAACAAGCCTAACAGCGGTATGAAAATTAGGCGTCCTCCGCGCCGAATTCTTCGCAAAACACTCGCGATTGGCAACGTAATCCGAACGAGAGCAATCGTGATAACGGGGCGCGCAAACAACAACAGTTCAAACGGGAAGGGCCGCGAAGCAATCCTACCAAAACGAATTATCGAACTCAGAGCAACGGTTGGCAAAAAAGAGGAAAAATGGGCCAGTGTCGCCACCAAAACATTGAAACTCTCAAGGCGCTCGGGCCGCGACTGGAGTACCGAGCGACCCTCAGAACCAGTCGAAAAATCAAGTAAGATTATTGAAAATCCAAGAGCAAAAATCCGTGTCGGAACTGCTGAGTTCATTTGCTGCCCGAGATTAAGATTCGCGAACGCCGATCTGCACGACATGGAGGGTACTTTTCTCATCGACCCGGGCGCGGAAATTAATGTAGTTAAACTTTCAAAATTGCGCCGCGGTATGTATCCGGACCCAACCATAAAGTACGACCTTAGTGGTATCGGCGAAGGGCTAATATCCACATACGGGTGTGCAAAAATCAAGTTCAACGGCTTGATAATTGAGGCACAAATTGTACTAGATGATTTCTTCATTTCCGAAGACGGAATACTGGAAGATCCATTCTTACGCGAACATTCGGTTAGAATAGATTACGGGAACGAAATTTTCGAAATCGGAAAAAAGAATTGCCGTTTGCGGATAGGAATGTAATCGAGCTCCCTCCACGTTGCAGAAAGGTAATTGTGTGAAGATCGGGAACAAGGTTGAACTCGGATTGCTACCCAAAACGGATACGGTCGATGGAGTGTACATTGGTAATGCGCTCGTCCGAAATCGCTTAGGGTACGCATATATGATAGCAGCAAATACTAACGAGAAGTCGGTCACGATGAAGGTGCCGACGGTGGATCTCGAGGCATGTGATATTGCGATCGTCGACGGATTTGGGAACGATGCCTTGGCCGGCGAAAAGGACGGGGAGACCAAGACGTTGGAAAGCATTGAAATCGACACCGTGGAAAAAGATAACGGCCGAGCGGGACAAGTGTTGTCGCTCATGGACTTGAGTCCCTTGTCCCAAGAGGAAGAAGACCACGTGCGCGCACTCGTTAGCAGATATGCGCGGAGATTTCATCTACCGGGTGAACAGCTAGGTGCGACTACAGTGTTCTCTCACCGAATACATACGGTAGATAACGTGCCGATCAAAGCCAAACGTTTTCGCCACCCTCCTGCTATAAAGCAGGAGATGCAACGTTTAGTGGCGGAGCAATTGAAGGCCGGTATTATACGTCCGTCAACATCACCATATGATTTGCCCGCCTGGGTCGTGCCGAAGAAGTGCGGCTCGGACGGAGAAATGAGGTGGAGGCTCGTTATCGATTTCCGTGAACTTAAAGAGAAAACGATCGGCGATGCCTACCCGATACCCAATATCGCAGATATTGTCGATCAATTGGGATAAGCCTCGTATTTTACGATGCTTGACTTAAAATCGGGATTCTACCAGATCAAAATGGATGAGCGAGACGCCCATAAACCGTCGTTCTCCATCCCTTATGCACATCTCGAGTACACTCGGATGCCCATGAGCATAAAGAATGGACCGAGTTCGTTCCAGCGTCTGATGGACCTTGTGTTGACCGGATTACAAGGGGCAGAAATACTGGTATACCTAGACGACATAGTCGTCTACGCAAAAAATCTCGAAGAACACGGTAAGAAATTTGACCGACTTATGAAACGTTTAGCTAACGCCAACCTATCTTTAGAGCCCCAAAAGTGCAACTTTTGGCGAAAGGAGGCCACTTATCTCGGTCATCTGATTTCTGAAAATACGATTAAACCAGATCCGCGAAAAATTCAAGCAGTGGCGGAATTTCCACGGCCCAAAAATGCTAAACAAATTAAACAGTTTTTGGGTCTTGCCGGATATTATCGGCGTTTCGTGGAAAACTTTTCGAAAATTGCCCATCCATTGAATAATTTACTTAAGAAAACTGTTCCGTTTGTTTGGACGGAAGAACAAACTGAGGCTTTCGAAATATTGAAATCAAAGCTTTGTTCAGACCCTATTTTACAGCTACCTGATTTTTCGCGACCATTTCTCGCAACTACTGACGCTTCAGGGTATGCACTAGGAGCGATTCTTTCGCAAGGCGAGGTGGGTAAGGACCAGCCGGTAGCTTACGCCTCTCGGAGCTTAAGGGGTACCGAAATTAGATACTCCACAGGCGACAAAGAAATGCTCGCTGCAGTATTCGCAGTGGAGCAATTTCGACCATACTTATATTGCCGGAAATTCACGATCGTTAGTGATCATGAATCCCTGAAGTATCTTAAAACGATGAAAGATATGACACTTCGTCTTCATCGTTTTCGCCTAAAGCTCGAGGACTACGACTACGGAGTGGCCCATAAGCCCGGAAAGTGCAATGTGAACGCCGACGCGCTGTCGCGTAATCCAACAGACGGGGGCTGCGAGGAAAGGGCCAGTAGCGACGAGAAAGCCGAATCGCCAGAAGCTCGAAAAATGCTTCCTTTAATAAAACGGAAACCTATCGAACGTGGATCTAAGAGGTTGAAAAGATTTCACCAATACGAGACGCGGAAACGCTCGGAATCCAGTTCGGGTAACCCCACGGAACGGAAAAAGCGACGCCATAAAGACAGAACCACGAACCCTGTCGACACAAATGGAGCATTCACACTTCGGACGGAATTACCTAGTCGAAAGTTAATAGGCTCATTAGTAAGCAAATATTGGACACGGGAAACACATGATGCTAGGGCACAAACCAGTCCCAAACAGGTAATTGACCGAAAGGACAAGCTCTGGCAGGAACTATAAGAGGGAGGACACCTCAAATTCGCCGATACGGCCAACCGCGAAAAAAGTAGCGAATTCCCATTCTCCTACTACTGTAGCTGATGAACCACGACTAGACTCAACGGTAATCATGGATACTGAATTCACGGCCGATGATTGCAAGGAGCCTCCGAAGCTCGTACGAGGTCTTGGTGACTTCCATTATAATCCAGATCATGATTATAGAATGCGTTGGGAAGACTGGATGGGTTCCTGGCCACCCAGGGTCGTCATACCTGGAACGGACAAAAATGCGTCTAGAGTCGCTCGTATGAGTGGTACCGAAGAGGAAAATGTAAATTCCCCGCACATAAGGGGTGACACTATAAATCCCGCTACAGAAATTGGTGAAATTTTGAAAAAACATCCGAAACGCCGACATATCGTTGATGTGCGGAGGGTCAGTGACGATCCATTGGAAAGCGATTTGGAGTATTCGGGTAGAGTAGGGAAGAATGGTCGAGAGGGAAAAACATACACGCCGAAGCCCAAGAGTAAAGATTAAAGAGTAAAGAGCGCGACGAACGAGGCGAACCCGTGTTAAACGTTGCGAAGGGTACAAGTAATTGCATTCAAATTTCTCTCCGTCCGTAAAGTTTGGGGAATATGGCGCGACTGGCCTGTGATGGTCCGAGGGGAATTCGGGAAATAGATTAAACGAAAAACTCTACTTCCAGGGATCCAACGGCAAAATATTCGAACGTCAGGATTGAAGTGAATCCAGGTCTATACTCTGAAAATATCGGACCTATGCGATTGACACGCACGGAATGGCGATTAGTCTCCAGAATTCCACTACATGCTTACTTTGAAAAGATAGATGATTTCTACGCTAGTCTTAAGATTCTAGAGGAATGTTGTAGGGAACTCCAGGTGTGTACTATAAGCGAAAGGATACATGAATCCCGGGCGATACTCTACGAAGTAGTAAAGAAGAACGAAAATCTCTTAGAGATCTTGGCAGGGCACGAGGGACGGCGCAAGAGGGGTGTCATCGACGCGATCGGAAAAATAAGTAAAATTTTATTTGGAACAGCACTGGAAGAAGAAATCGAGGATCTTCAGCAACAGATGGATATGGCGAATGACAGAATTTCAGAAACTGCTACGCTAGTAATCGAGCAGATAAGGTTAATTGCGGTCGAATTCGCAGAGATACGTCAGGAAATGCTAACCATCAATAAAACATTGAATGGGTTACAAAAAACCCAAATATTAATACAATCACTAGCTGAAAAATCCTTGCGAAACGAAAAACTAAACCACATCATGTCTGTAATCGCTACGGAAGTACAGAGATATGCAATAGAGGCGGATCAGTTGATGAATGCTGTATTATTCGCAAAAGCTGGTCAAATTCACCCCGAATTTGTCTCACTCAAGAATTTAACCAACCACATCAAGGATATTACCGAGCTTACACCAGAATGTGAATTCCCTATCCCGATTGCACGGTTGACCTTGGACTCGTTACTCGAGATCTCGACGATGAAGATCGCATACTGGAACGCTACCCTGGTATACATACTATACATCCCCCTCGTGTCTCACCTAAGATTTACCATATACGAGCACAGATCGTTGCCGATAGCCCAGACACTTGCAAATCATACGAGATCAGCGTTTATAGTACCGTCAGCCAAATACTCGGCTCTGGCGAACGATAGATAAATACGTTCGATTATCTGCAGAAGCATATCGTCAGTGCAAGAAGGCTAACAACATGTATGTATGCCATGGCGATTTACCGCTATACGAGTGGTGAAGTACGAATGATGGCCGAATTGATCTTCCAAGATTTTGGCAATTGTGACATCAGAATACGTCGACAGAAGACGGCATTCTGGCTTAAACTTCGCACTATGAACCGTTGGCTATATTCAGTTACCAAACTGGAACCATTGAGGATTATTTGCGGTAATGAAGTAATCACTACCATAATGTTAAACGGAACGGGTTTGATCGAAATTACGCCAAATTGCAAGGCACAGACGGGAAAAACAACCCTAGTCGCCTCGAGAATGATGGAATCAGAAATATTTATGGAATATCACGGACCAGGACTTCTCAACATAACGAAGCTATTGATCAAGGGTTTAGTGGAAGTAACGGATATCGACGAAATCCTCAAAACAGAAGAGGCCAAGTCAATTTCATCAGACGTGACCAGTGACTTCGAGACAAGTATTAAGTTCAGCGAGCTCATGAATAGGGCCCGTGACATCGCAAAGACCTGGAAGATACACGGGCGGATGAATGTGACGGAAGGAGCCACTGTATACGGATTACCATCTCTAACGATAGTAATCATAGCCGAGGGTCTCTACTGATGTATACGTCGGAGAAATTGGGTTCTTTTTGAGCCACGAAGAAAATCGAAGACGATGACTGTGTCATATAATAGAGACACTAATGTAGTACAAATAGAAGAACAAAACCCGGCAGTGGGGGCCCTCATCAGAATCACAACTACACGAATCAGGAAGTGATATTAACACTTCCAAGATTAGCGCCTCCCCGGGAGACAGTTTAGAATTAAGGAAAGCATAAATTGTGAGTTTTGACCTAAGTATATTAAGTGTACTCGGCCGGCCCTCGACTAGTTTAATAGGTAAAGCGTGGGTTCGAATCCCAACTTATTGTTTAGACAGTATTATGTATGTATTAACATTATATTGTGAAATTATGTTGTGCAGTCTTCAAACGAATGTATTAAAATTCTAATAGAACGTCCCATCATCCACGCGTAATTTAAGTACACGTACTAACCAACTGTACACACATTTTCGCGGTAGAGTTCAGTTATTTTTGAACGTTGTACGTTCTTTCTTCTGATTTTCGGCGGAGGACCGCCGGTTTTCAAAGGGGGGAAGTTTTACGATCGTACGATCATAACGATCAATTATGGGTAAATTATAGTATAAAGTATACGCAATAATTATAAGAAACGAGACTCTCCATATCCGGTCTCGCGCAAAGGTGTGAAATCGGATAATTATTGGGTTGTACTCTTACAATTCAATTGAAACAATAGCTAAGCGTTTCTTCGGTGGGAACCTGCAAACCTCAGCAAATTGCACGGCGACGGACAAGAGTTTGAGACGACAAAAAAAGGTGTCCTTAGTGGGTTCCCAGGAAGGAAATATGCGGACGTCATCAGGAAGGCCCGGCGACTTGGGGTCTTCGCCGATGGACTCTGCGACCGGTAGAT
Source organism: Trichopria drosophilae (assembly GCA_030407085.1). Lineage (NCBI taxonomy): Eukaryota > Metazoa > Arthropoda > Insecta > Hymenoptera > Diapriidae > Trichopria > Trichopria drosophilae. The sequence goes on from CM059584.1 coordinate 73,319,071, forward strand.
GTTAGACATCGAATGTCGGACATGACAGACTTTTGACGGATCTCTGACCCGGAACGTCGCGATCTTAAGTCAGAGACCCAGGCTCGGTACTTATAGCACGTACAGTCGGAAGCACTGTACGGATGCTGGGCGCGTTGAGAAAATAAAGTAAAGACAATTATTCGCGCGTTCGTTTCGTTTTATTCGCGCGTTACGTTTATCAAGAAACGTAACAATTGTCGACATGTAAATTTTTTAGAAATTTTATAAATAAGGGAATGTCGTGCAGGTTGGGACAGGTTTCGTTTTTGGTGTATGGTATTGAAACGGATGCGAATTATGTTAAAGGTTAAATATCAATGAAAGGGTATGATCATTGGCTACAACTTTGTCACTGAAAATTATTTAATAGCGTGTTTGAGTCAAAAGTTATAGCCATTTTAATGAAAACACATTTTTGAGCAAAAAAAAATTTGCCGTGCAGGTTGGGACACTTTTTTAAATATGAAAAATAAGCCATAAAAATGCATGTTATTTATATTATTATTTTTATTAAATAATCATTGAATATCATTTGTCAGTTAATCAGATTCACAATTTGAGCATATAAAAAAACTTTAGGTGCACAACGCGTTTGCACACGTTGCATTCGATGGAATTGTAGCCAGTTTGTTTGCGAGACATGTTTTTCATGCATATAATGCAAGAAATCGATTTTTTCTTTCCGCGTTTTTTACAGGTTTCCTTTGTGCCGGTTCTTTCGATGCAGGTTGTTTTCTTTTCAGCAGTCTCTTTTTTATTTAATATATCGCGCCGAACTACTGTTTGGTATATTATGCGCTTTTGCAGTGGATCGTATTCCCTTGTAATCAAATTTTATTTCCTTGATTGCTGCGACCACATTATCCCAATCTGAAATTCCATAATTGGTTTTCCGAATGCGGCAAAGCACTTGCAAAATTTGTTACTCATGCAAAACGGTTATTTTGCTGATACCTCATTTTTGATATGGCTGAGAGATTCTGTACAGTGAGTAGAAGTAACATATTCTTGCTATTGTAATTCATTAATTTACAATTTTTTTCAGGAGTGAATCTAGAGTTATAATGGGTACAAGTACCATGGTTATGTGGATAAATACAATTTTGTCACATGCGATTGTATCAATCTGCCAAATCCAAAATGGGATACTTGCACAACTGATTGATCCAGTCCCTTCATTATGCAAATATAAAAAGTGAGTTGTTGAATATAAAGAAAAACTAAAATGGCCATTTACGGTACTTGTTTATTGTTTATTGTTTATTGTTTATTTAACTCCTTATATCTTTATTACTCCTTATATCAACGATAAACGTTTTTAGACGCCATTAAGGGGCGGCTAAATACCGACTCGCTCTTTTCATCAAATTCGCTTTTACCGACGCCATATTTTCATTCAAAAATATATGTTTCGGGGAGAATTTACAATCAATTACTATGTTAAAGCTATTTTACATGCTTTTTATGAATGTTGGTCAAATTTCAGCGATTTCGGTTCAGAAACGAGCGAGAATCTAGGAGAATAAATTTCGGAGGTAACATCGCGCTCTGTTTGACCTCTAAAAAAATTTATTCTCTTAGATTCTCGCTCGTTTCTGAACTGAGTTTGCTGAAATTTGACGTACATTCATAAAAAACGTGTAAAATAGCTTTAACATAGATTTGGGTTTGAAAATATGTTTACTGCATGTTTAATTTGAATATTTTAGAGTAGGAACTGATGTTATCGACGGGGTCGGTTTAGCAGCCCCTTAAAAGTATTTATTATTTTTAAAAGATAGAATATGCAATTATCTCAATAGCTTATTTATGTATTATTTACTTTACATTGTTACGTCCCAAAGGGGGCTTGGGGAAGTGTAACGATTAGAGAAAAAAAATCACAAGAATTGATGGTTACTATTTATGGAAGGCAATTGCCTTTTAACTTAACTTTTAACAATTGCCTTTTATACTAATTAGTATAAAATTGTTAATTATAACGATGATTCAAAAATAAACCTATTAAATTTGATAATTAGATAGAGTGATGCAGGCTGTTAAATAATAATAAAAATAAAACTTCTACCTCTATCCACTCGTGCGAGAAAGTAATAAAAAAATAATTAATTCACAAGCGTTCAATTGAAATATAATTGGAGAGATTAATTATTATTCAATAATTATTTATAAGTGAAATGATACAAAAAAAATAAATGCGAATTGCTAGAGTGAGTAACAGTGATGAAATAGTCAAAGTCGTTTTAAATGGAAATAGAGATTGAGCAACTAATTTAATCAAATCAACTATCGATCATTATAACCGATTATTGAAATTCAATGAAATTAGAGTGATAATTACAGAATGAAATATTCAATGATAAACAGTTAAATAAAATATTATTCACGTTTTATTTTAAGACAACCTTTAGAACTAACATTCTTTTGTTAAAGAAAAAAAAATTTCCTGTTGCACTTTTTACGTTAATTTTACCAAATTCACTACTTTAACTGGCCGACTTCTGTCATATTGTAACTCTCTTTTTGCGATTTATTTTAACCCATTAACGCTCAGACGGACGGATTTTCAGTATCAGTTTGAACATCGATAATTTGTATATAAATGCCTTTAGAAACATTTGAGCTCCACTGTTTCCAACGTAAAATTGTATGCCCTTTCGGAATCCTTCAATAAAATCTCGATAAAGTGAACCGTAAAAAAGCTATACACGTTTTTCTGTTAAAAAACATTGTTTTTTACATTTTGTTTTTCAGTATAACATCACTTTCACCTCGAAATTGTGTTGGGAAACATATCTAAGTTGAATATATCGCGTCCATGGACCTCCAGGTTTAAAATGTACCATAACAGAATTCATAATTTAACATGGAAGTTTTCGATATGGCGCCTAGAAGCTCAAAATTCTTTTTAAACCTTAACCATTTTTTTTTCTTAAAAACTATACACTTTAGAGAAAATTTTCTAAGAACAACAATGCTTTGGAATAAGTCCAAGAATTCTCTCAAATTTTATCAGCATGCAATAATACACTGCTTGATTTTTCAAAAATTCGAAAAATCGAAATTTTGAAAAAAATCATTTAAAATATCTGAAAAAAATTGAGTAGCTTCTTTAAATAATTCTAAGATATTTTTATTCTAAGGAAATTTTCTGTAGTCTATAGTTTTCATGAAAATAAATTATTAATCTTTTCTATATTTCAAGACCAATAATTTATTTTCTTGGAAACTATAGGCATTAGAGAAAATTTTCTTAGAATAAAAATATTTTAGAACTATTTAAAGAACCTACTCAAATTTAAAAAAAATTTTTTTTCAAAATTTCGATTTTTCAAATTTTTGAAAAATCAAGTAGTGCATTATTGCATGCTGATAAAATTTGAGAGTATTCTTTGACTCATTCCAAAGCATTGTTGTTCTTAGAAAATTTTCTCTAAAGTCCACAGTTTTTAAGAAAAAAATGGTTAAGTTTTAAAAAGAATTTTGAGCTTCTAGGAGCCATTTTGAAAACTGCCATCTTGAATTATGAATTCAGATATGGTCATTTTAATCCTGGGGGTCCATGGACTCGATATTTTGAAGTTAGATATGTTCCCAACGCCATTTCGAGGTGAAAGTGATGTTTTTGTGAAAAACAAAACGTAAAAAACCACGTTTTTTAACAGAAAAACGTGTATAACTTTTTTGTGGTTCATTTTCTCGAAATTCTATTGAAAGATTCTGAAAGAGCATACAATTTTACGTTAGAAACAGTAGAGCTCATATTTCTCTAAAGGCATTTATATACAAATTATCGATGTTCAAACTAATGCTGACAATTCGTCCGTCTGAGCGTTAATGGGTTAACACAAAAAAACGTTCTTTTTTTAAATGTGCTTGATCAGATAGTTTCATATGTTCAAAAGGAGCAAACACAAACGATTAGAATGAGCAAATAATCATATTACATTTTTCATCAAAAAGTTTGCCTTAAGTGGCCGACTACTGTACCGTTTACCCTAGTTATATTTTTTTTTCATGGCCTTCCCATAACTAAAAGGAATACAATTCAATACATTTAATTTTCAATGTATGTAAATTTTACTTCAATTATTACTTATTAATTACTATATAATTGCAATATATTAAAACTGTACAATATTGGAAGTTTTAGTATGGCAACATGAACTTTAGAGTGAGTTTTTAGTTAAAAATTAAAAACGGAACTATCGTTTAACCCTTTGTGTCATAGAGGTGACCCACTTTACCATGTTGATTGCTTTAAATCCATCTTCTTGCTATTTCCTGTTACTTTAGTGGTAAAAGAAAATATGAAAATGCTTAAGGAGTCACAATTGACTGGTATACGCTGTACGCTAGTGAGTTGCAAATATCACTCTGTTACACAAATATGTAAAATCTCTTTTCGCTAATTCTTTAATTCGTTTATAATAAATCCGTTTCAATCTTAAGTAGCTATAACTCCTTTTTTGCATAACCTTGTGTATCAACACTTTTATTTCAATGATTTTCCCAATCCTCTAATCCTTTTTTATACCATTATCTTCATCCCTCGCTACTTCTTATCTGTCATCTATTTCATTGTTTTAATCGCTCTCCATCCATTGTGTATCCACATTTATCTCTTTCAATGAACTATTTAATAAAAAAATCCTAAAATCCTAATTCTTTAATTCCCTCGTGAGTATAAAAAAACACAAAAATTCCTTTCTTTCTAATTTGCTACTACCCTTATATTACTTACCCACTTTTATTTCAGTGTACTGCTTATTAAAATAACTCCTCCAATCCTTTATTGTACCATTTTTCTTATGCCTTTATATCACCTGTCTATCGACAATTATTTCGTACATCCCGATTGTAATGTGTAGATTTTGATAAAGTTTTATTTATTGCTTTGTAATAATATAGCTGGACAGATAATCGTGCTGCATTATTCGATTACACAAATATTGTGTCAAGCATGAACGACAGGCAGTTTCTTCAAGACTTCAGAATTTCAAAAAGGAAATTTCAGTACTTGCATGAGAAACTATTAACGACCAATGCTTTCATATTTACTAGTGCCGGAAAAATGCAAGTATGCACTGAAAAATGTCTTTTAATTGCCCTGTGGGTTTTAGCGACCCCAGACTCTTACAGAAGTGTTGCCTGTCGATTTGCCGTATCCAAATCCACCGTCTACCACTGGTCTGGTTTACACCGATGACCCAGGCCACGACCTGGGCCTGAAATTTGTCTGAAAATGCATTAGGTCTTATGGTGTAAACAGCAGCACGAAAAAAAACACATATAATGCGTAATTGCTCATTACAGGAGCCGTAACAATCGCAGTCATTTTTTTACATTTTTTCTGGCGCGGGGATCGATTTTAAATGTCCATGAGATGCTCTCATAAAAATTCCAGGCCCGAACATACTCTGGTTCTCGAGATATGCTTAAAAGTACGCAGCATGTTAATAGCGTATAAAATATTTGGATAAAATCATTTAATAGTTAATAATGCATTATATATGATTTTTTTTTGTCTGGTGGTTATTATGTATGCCATTTCCACGAATTGATCGCTTTTTGTTTAAATTTTAGAATCGCAGCTTTTTTTAATCCACTGCTGAGAATCTATAATACCATCGTTTTTATTGTAATATTTGTTTTTGAGCTGCACTGTGTTATCAGTTTGGTGGACATTTTAAACGCATTATATCTCGTTATAATGAACGAAAAATTGAAGGTAAGTGTTAGCTCGTCAAGTGTAAAGTGTACTTAACGCGTATTTTTTTGCTTCTTTTTGAAATTTGTCTCAATTTCCTTATTATTACAGCTTTTTCTAAACATGGACGGTTGGATGAAAAATCAAGCTTCATATGTCTGTGAAGCTAGCTTCTCAACTATTAGAATCTCAAAAATTAATACCGTATTTCCTAGCATCCAGCATAGTTCTATAGTTCCTAATAGACTTTGAACATTCTATAGTATTATATAAAGTTTTATAGAAGAGTTCCGATGAATTATGCAGAAATTGGCATTCTACAGATCTGAGATGCTAACATCACCAATCACATTACAGCATCTCACAGTTATTCAAATTATTGAGTAAAGAAAAATAGATTCTAGCACAATTCTGTGGCTATTAGTCGGCATTATTTATTTTTATTAACCTTGAAAAAAAGTCACGGGTTCATCATGTGCCGGCATTTCAAATAACGCTAGTAACAATAGTGAATGATTAAGATAGTTTGAATTTATTTACTAATTACTTATAACAATTAAATCTCGAAAAAAATGGTAGATCGATTAAACGGGAGATGCGAGTTCTCTTTTTAGAGTTCTAGTTTTAAAATAGCGGTCAGAGATGAAAGTTGGATCCGTTTCGTATACGATTCGCCTAAATCGATAAACTCGTTCCGTGTTCCAGTCGTTCCTCGTTTACGTACGACTATCGAAATGGATACGATTGGGGTACGATTGGGATACGTTTGGGATACGGTTCTCCTAAATCGAACGCAACCAGAGATTTGCAACACGTATTCTTCGGTCTAACGTATATTTAACGTTAGTTTATAAACAAACTTTACTTCCCCAATCGTTAGATACGCATCGCCACAATAAACAGTCGAGATATTCAGCTGTCCCAACGTGCACAGTGTCCTAACGTGCACGACATTCCCTTACAATTTTCATCAATTTTGGGGCCTTACAATCGATGCTCAATACACACTTGAGCATAAAAATAATACCAAATAAATTTAAAGGCACTTATAAAATTTAAAGTCCCTTAGCAAATTTTCAAAAATTTACATTTGACGATAAAAGTTAAAATGCCTCGCAGGCACCGCTGGCGTATTGCAAATATAAAATTAACGCCTAATAACAATTTTCATCAATTTCAGGGCCTTATAAACAATACTTAATACATACTTGAACATAACAATAATAAAAAATAAATTTAAAGGCCTTTAGAAAATTTTCGAAAACTTTACTTTTCGCGATAAAAGTTACATTTTGTACGATAAAATAAGGCGACTTTACTTCCAAAATTGCAATGCGCCTTTGGTTCTTTTGAGATAGACAAATTTTGATCGTAATAATATAATAGAAATTATTTTGAGGCCATTAAATTTATTTAATATTATTTTTATACACAAGTTTTAAAATTATACGGAAACAATATTAACGTATATACTATAAAATAAGCGTTGATGCTTGATGGGTTCTTTGTGAAGCCTATCTACACGGATGGGAGTGGCAGCTGTCGACGATGGACGATGTTCGTGCTACATCTGGCGGAAGGTCCTCTCTGACGAAGACTTCTCTTGCAAGTTTTGCTGGCCCCCGATTTCGGAGTCAGGTTATGTGTATTTAAATTCGTAGAAATAAAATATATTGCTACTTTTAAAAATAAGTATTGATGCTTGGTTGGGTCTTTTTGTAGCGGTCTGGAATGGCTGGAACCACCGTAAGTCAATTTCCCAGCATCCTATGCTTCACCGCTAGATTGATACAAACCCGAATTTTGTTTATCGCACAACGCTTTTAAACATTTTAGATATCGTTAGAATGCCATAAACTTGTATTTCTTTATCGAATGAAGCATTTAACAATTTTACATATTGTTAAATTGCCAAAAACATGAATTTCTCTATTAGTGACCCAAAAATTGATGAAAATTTAAAATTGGCCTCAATCATAAGCTTGTAACAGGCCCACGTTGAGTAAAGTACGTTTGCTAGAAATATTGTCCAGTCTAAAAATTTATTCAATATTATTTTTATACAATTTAGATCCAGTTATAAAATTTCAATATACCTATCACGCATATTGCAAGTTTTAGACATTTTTTAATGGTCTGTAAATTTACTCGATTTTGATATTATACAGAAGTACTTATTCAAAATCGAATAAATATCTCGAAAATTGATGAAAATTGAAAATTATCCTCGCTTGCAAACTCATAACTGGTTTTGCGTTAAATTCAGGTCAGGCTGTAAAGCAGCTATAGCTGTGTCTCGCCTTTTGTGCTCTTGTATTGTACAATAAAGACATTTAGTATTATTATTATTATTATTATTAGAGGCTTAAGAACCTTAGTCGCCCATTAGAAATTGTTGATCTGCCTGTAAATTTATTGGATTTCGAATTTCTACACAGGCATCTCTTCAATATCAAATAAATATCTTGGAAATTGATGGAAATTAAAAATAGGCCTTTAAAAATTGTCTAAACGGCGACTAAGGTTCTTAAGCCTCTGTTACGTTTTCGAAGTAACAATTTAATTATTTTTACTGATTCCCGGTAGCGAAAGGAATCGGGTTGCGGAAATCGACACCCCAAGTGAAAGGCGAGAGTTGATTTAAACTAGATGCATATTTATTATTTCTATCGCCAACTGAGGTTTTTACAAAAATATCGCGTTGGGATTAAGTCCCACAAAGTCGTTTATTTCGCGGAGAGTCGCTGATGACCGACGAATCTTTTGGAGATCTTCAGCAGATTACGAACGGTGCGACTCTGCACCGAGATGTTCACGGCGTCATTCACGGGGCGACTCTGACTGGCCAATGCAATTGTCCGTTACAAGTCAGGTCGGTTTTGCGCATAATTCGGTAGCGGGGGTGTTTACGAGACACCATCAACCATGGTGTCCGATAAGACTCGTTTTCCGCGAATCGCCGTTTTCGTGTCAGATATCGATGCTTTAGTGATTCGGTGATTCCCGGAACGGGCTCGAATATCTGCACGTGCAGGTTCCGATGAGTCAATTGTTCGTTAATTCGACTTCTTAATCTACAGCGGATGTCTTCAAATGTGACTCGATTATCGACTATAAAGGAGATTGCCGCCGCGGTATGCCTTTGCATGTCTCGATTTACTATAACAATTCGGCTAACAATAGGACACCCGAATCTCTAACTTCCAACGGTTTTCTGCACGTGTGGCCCGAACGGATGGATGACGTCGCTGTGGACATCTCAGGTGTCCGCTTTATTATTTATTAACAGGCGAATATTCCTGACTCCGTACGCTGCTAGACGTGTAGCCTAGCGTCCGTAACATGCCCGGGGTTGAAAAAAATGACGATCCACCATCAATCAACGCGAGTACAAAAATTAACACGCAACTTAAATTATGCGCGTGACCTTCAGTTGTCTATTGCTAGTAGAAAAATGTTACATTATTGTCTTTTGGGTCATCTGATACATTGCAAAGTATCTTAATCTATGGTTAGTATTGCATATTTTCTTCTAACGCTTTAATGCACGTATATTTTATACGCAATATGAATTTACAAAGTTGTATCGGCAATATAACGAATATTATATTGGGCGCAAGAATTATATAACATAAAAAATAATTTTCCTATAATTTAGTCTTTTGGCGCCTGCATGTCTCGTCACGAGGCAGGCCCTCCATTGTATCATCGATATTTAGACACTCGTGATCAATTTCATTAGTAAACACTGTCATAATCACTCTCACTATACTTAAATTCTTACGCAGAAAGTCCGTAATAAACATACAAATGTGTTATGCATAAGAGTGTTTGGTTATGTATGTAGTAGCATCTTCTTCTCGTTTTCTTTTCGGGGAAAATAGTATTAATGAAGTCTTAAGTTAAATTCTAGAACCCCTATTACCTACTTAACTATTCCCTATCATATTTCTATATAAATATTTAGGTCTACTCTTCGGATAAATAAACAAGCGGATCGTAACACTTTTGTATTTTGTCTACGTGGACAATCTTATTTTTTCGCGCGTAAATGCACAACTTTACGTCACGCGTACTTACTTATAGTCTTATAGTCTCTGAGATTTCGTAGGGGCCGACGTATTCGTCGTCCATTTTTCCATGTCTGGGTTCTTTCAACAGCCAGACCATTTCTTCTACACGATAGTGTTCTATTTTCAATTTCTGATCATAATATCTTTTGATCGATGCTTTGCCTGAGTCAAATTCATGGCAGCTAAAGTTTGCAACTCCTATATGACACTTATGGTTTCTATTAAGTGATCGTTATATGCAACGAGTTTTTCTCCTTTAGGGTATGAAGATGGTAGTCGGGCAGTTCACCAGATCATGAGGCGAATAATTCGTACCCTCCTGTACGCTGGTATTGTATGCCAGCATACCTTTCACGAAATTTTTCAGGTAATCTACCAACACCTGATGGCTTCTTTCTATACTTCCATTGCTCTGTGGGTGGTAAGCAGATGTGGTTACGGCTTTGATCTTGAAAATGTTTGCGAATTCTTTTAGGGTTTTTGCAATAAAACATTTACCTTGATCTGTGATTATGGAAACATGGTGCTGTATAATTACGGATAAAACATCTTGCGAAAGCTTCGGCAACGGCCTGTGCCGTGGCCACGCTCAACGGAATTGCAAGGGTATATTTTGTTAGTAAATCTTGAACAGTTAGAACGTAACGATTTCCGTTTATCGTAACATCGGTAGGTCCACAAATATCTAGGGCTACCTTGTCAAAGGCTGCTCGTGATGTATCAGTGATGACCATAGGTAATCGGGGTTTCACGCGCACGAGCTTCTTCTTCTGACATTGCCGGCATCGCTTCACGTATTCTCTTACGTCTGCTTTCATGTTTCTCCAATAAAATTTGTCGCATATTCGGAGATACGTTTTTGTAACACCCTTGTGTCCTTCAGCGAATGAATCGGATATTCTTTAATTCTTCTATGGCGAGTCGTTCGACCGCTTCCGGTATAGCACGGTGAATTTTACAGAAGATAAGAGTTACATTATATCCAATTAATACTGATTGAGAAATCTCGTGGATTTCGTACCATTTAGATTTTTGAAAAATATCGTGATCATGTCCAATCAGAATCTGAGTTATTTGAAATTTCCGTAAAAGTAATCCTAGTAGTACCTTAAAAGATTTAACTATTAATCATTTTTTAACGCTCTATCGTCGATGAATCGTTTTACTACCAGTCCGAAAAAATGTCTCTTTCCTTTTTTATGCACGAATACCTCTCCGACTTTTAGTCGTTTTAACTGTGGATCATCCTGATTGATTAAAAATCTTTCAGCGAGTGTGATTGCGATCTCACTATCTAATTGACCATCGGCGGTCGTGAAATATGCAACATGATCTTGTCGATTGAAAATGTGGTCATTGGTAATTTGTGTTTTTAATTGTGCATTTCTTGGATTATCATCTGTCTTACTGATACTTGTGTCTGGTTCTCTTTTATTTGAAATTTTTTTCTTTCGGGCAGTTTGCGTACACTTGTAGTTGTTTCCCTGTCGGATTTATGTTACGTCAAACGGCGTATGCATATCAGTGACGTGATCCTCCTCAAACTCAGTAACTTGACCCTGCATATGGCCCATATAGTTCGCAGTAGGCGCAAAGTTAAATGCTATACTCCTTTCTTTCCATTTTCCTGTAAAAGTTCATAAGGTTCCATGCAGACAGTACTAACTTCATAATTGAGATGTAGTGTCAAATCATTATCCGATTCAGCATTGTCTGTAATGCGCTCTTTACCATTCTGTGATTCCCGCATCGTTTCTTCAGTCTCCATTTCCTGTTCTTCGTTTAGCTGATTCGTCACTGCGTAGGATTCACGATTTTCGTCGCAGTGGACGCAGTCCTCATCAAGTTCCATTTCTTCGTAAAAAATTCTCGTTTCCTCGAAATCGCGTCGATCATCGGACGGATCGTCTATGCGTCGAGCGCGTTCTCTTTCTCCATCTTCCCGATCACTTTTCTCTCTCCTCGCCGTCGGCGGAGAAGGGGAAAGTCTCGTCGCAGTCTTCCCGAATCCGATGGACGTCATGCTTCGACCCGCGACTCTATTTTTAGGAGAGCGCTTCTCCTTGGGCGTCGAATGGGGAAGTAAACGTATAGTTTCTTCGGGCTGATCGAGGGAAAAATCCGACGACCATGAATCTTCTAGGTCCTCGTCCGGCGTAAGATTCTTTCGATTTTTCATTTTTGTCTTTTTCTTGGAGTTTTCTCTGACGCTTAGTTCTCCCGTTTCGGAATAGGTGGTTTCTGTATCTGGTAGTGACGTCAGTTCGTCCTCAGTAGGGAATCCTTCTATTTCCCTCCAACTGTTTCGAACATCAGCTAACCGTTTCTTGCAGTTTAAATTCATTCCTGCTTTGGATATCACTTTATTTTTTATTATTTTGGGTTTTTCTTTTGTCTGTGTTCTTTTTACTGTAGGGTCAATTTTCAAATAATCCGGCACTTGTAGTGTCTCTACTTCCGTTATGTATTGTTTTCTTTCTTTTTTCTTCACCGGCGTAGGAGATTTTTCCATTGAAGTTGATCCGTCTTGCTGTCTTGACCGAGTTTTTCCTTTATAATTTCCTAATTTCATGTAGGCTGGCAAATCGAGTTTTTCGACCTCGGTTATGTATTTCTTTCGAGCTGTCTTTTTAACTCCCAGCATTTCTACATCGGAAGTCTGGCTCTCTTTGTCGCAGTCAGTCACGTTATTTTCAACATCTCCATACGTATCGTTTTTTTTTTTTTTTTTTTTTTTGACGGGGGGGGGAAATGCATTAGGCACCATAGGGGGTTGAAGATGTTGTGTAACCCCCCGTGTGTCGGACTCCCTCACCTTTGATGTTAACGCACGGTGTGCCTGAATCCGTCTCAACCTCAAGGTGATATAACTTGAAATATTCCTTCTGGAATTAAAAGTGCGTTATGTGTACAAGTTTTTCTAGCAAAAAAGAAAATCATCGAATAAGCCGTTTTTAAGAACTGCTCATTACAAATTTTATTTTATTAACTCAATATTTAAAAATAAATATACAAGGGTTTTTGAGGTCACTCAATTACGAATTTAAACTCAGAATTTCGAAATTCAAAATGGCGGATCCAATATGGCGGTCCAAAATCTAAAATATTACTAAAAATAAACGAAACTTTGTATTCGTACTTTTTTAAGGTCGCTGGTTACGAATCTAAACTCAGAATTTCGAAATTCAAAATGGCGGATCCAATATGGCGGACAAAAATCTAAAATATTACTAAAAATAAACGAAACTTTGTATTCGTACTTTTTTAAGGTCGCTGGTTACGAATCTAAACTCAGAATTTCTAAATTCAAAATGGCGGATCCAGTATGGCGGTCAAAAATCTAAAATATTACTAAAAATAAACGAAACTTTATATTCATATGTTTTCAAGGTCGCTGATTACGAATCTAAACTTAGAATTGTAAATTTCAAAATGACGGATCCAATACACGTGATCGATATGTAAAATATTACTAAACTCGCGCGCGTCGTTATTACCATCAATTCTTTTTATTACGTCCGAGTGCAGCATTTGTTTTCTTATAACATAGTAACATGTCAATTGCAACAGCAGTATCTAACCTGACTTTTCTTTAATCAAAAGAGATCTTTAATGCCATTGTGAAAGTAATCGTATTATAACATGTCGAAAGATCACGCCTTAACGCATAAAGAAAATCGGCTAAAAGTTTGTTTATTATGTTTACGAAAAATGAAGATCATGATTCCCCTGAAGGGAGCATTAAAAACTGAAGTACAAAATCAATTTGAAAATTATATCGACGATGATAATGTACCTGCTGCGTTGTGTAATTCATGCAAGAGTTACGTATATAGTTTGAAAAAAGGAGATAAAGTAGAGAAGAAATTTCCAGATTTAACCATTTTTCTACAAAGAAGATCTGATAATAACCTAAAGTGTGATTGCAAATTATGTGAAGTAGCTAGGAGTAGACCTGGAACGTCTGAGAATAATAGTATATATAGCATAAGTTCAGGTAATAATAATAATAACAATAAAAAAAATACATTTTTTTTATAAGACAATTTCAAAATTTAAAACTTTTTTCACTTCGTGTTTTATATTAAATATTATAATATGTATTTTAGATTTGCACGATAATAAATCCAAATCAATTGATGTTAACGCTGTTATTGAAAAACGATGTAGTGCTTGTTTTTCTATTATCGGAAAAGGAAAATTTCACAAGTGCAATGAAGCAACTCGAGTAGAAAATCTGTCTAATTATATAATAAATACTTCAGCCAAGGAACAAAGCCAAATAATATCTAAAGTCGTAAAAAACAAAATTTCTGAAACTGGATCTTCTAATTTAAAATTACAACAAGTGCGCGGTGGTCAACCACTTCATGTTAATATAATAGGTAAAGATAGCAAGGCTAGGGAAAATTCTTTTAAAAGCAAACCATTGCTCTCTGTCGATGATTTTTCTAAAATCCAAACTAATTTCAACTTAAGTAATAGATCAATTATTTCGATTGCTTCATCCGTACGTTACGCTACACAAAGTAGAAAAATTATTGAACCTGGACTAAAATCAAAAATTGCTAAAAGATCGCATTTTGTCGACAATTTCTTTAGCTGCAAAAATTTTAAATTTGTAAATATTAAGAGCAAAAAAATAACTGATGCTTCGGAAATGGTTGTATATTGTACTGATGTTCCTGCTCTGATCAATTACATTATGGAACGAAGGAATGTAAATGAAGCCAATTTTAAATTAGGTATTGATGGCGGTGGTGGCTTTTTGAAGATTTGCTTATCAATTCTGGCCGATGATAGTAACAATTTTGCAAATGACCATGAATCTAAACGTTCTAAATTTATTGAAGGTATTGCTGCTAAAAGATTTAAAGATTCCGGAGTTAAAAAATTGTTTATTTTAGCTATAGCTCCGAATGCGCAAGAGAATTACGAAAACATTTCCCAGTTGTGGTCGGCTTTAAACATTGGTTCTTTCAACGGCACAATTGCAACAGATCTTAAGTTAGCAAATATTTTGCTTGGGCTCATGTCACACAGCAGTTTCTGTCCTTGCACTTATTGTGATGCAGAAAAAGACAAACTCGATACTTGTGGCAATTACAGAACTATAGGAAATACGACAGAAAATTACAAAAACTGGATTCAAGCCGGAGCTATAAAAGAGAACGCAAAATATTTTAAAAATTAAGTAAATCGTCCATTATTTAATGCTGAAAGCGACACAACTTTTCTAGAACTTATTCCGCCACCAGAATTGCATTTGATGCTTGGCGTTGTAAACTCTTTGTTTACACACATGTTAAGAGATTACGAAGAAGAATCTTTAACATGGGCAAAATCTTGCAATGCCCATCGGGAAATTACTCACGGTGGTCCTGCCTTTAAAGGAAATTCATGCAAAAAACTGCTGGATAATGTAGATACTTTGCGAGCCAATAAAAATATTGGAGTAATAAAATTTGTACGAGTTTTCGATGATTTTAAAAAGGTAGTTACTGCATGCTTTGGAAATGAACTAAAATCAAATTATAAAAGTTGCATATCAACTTTCAAAAGGAGCTATTTGGATTTAAATATCTCCGTTACGCCAAAAATCCATATAGTATTTTATCATGTCGAACAGTTTTGTGAATTGAAGAAAACTGGTCTTGGATACTATAGCGAGCAAGCTATTGAATCTGTACACTTTGATTTTAAATCAATTTGGGATAAATATAAAGTGTCAAAATCTCATTCTGATTATTCCAATAAACTTTTACAAGCTACGTGTACCTACAACAGCAAGCATATTTAACTATTTGTGCGGTTGACCTCAGCAGTATAGTTTATTCGCCATTAATTTGTATATAATTTGTATTTAATCTATATCTAATTTAATACATAAGTTCATTACAGTACTAATTCAAATATTTGTGTATTATTTCCTTACCATACCCCACGGGTGTCCGAAAAAAATTAAAAAACTTGTATAACATATATTTGGCCATTGTTTCTTGTTCGATAATTAATTTTGCTGTACGTTCATGTATTCTGATAATTTGATATTTAAAACAAGCATTTTCTTGAATAAAAAGCCTTTCTATATTTAGTTAAATTGTCTGTTTTGTCCGCCACATTGGATCTGCCATTGTGAATTTCGAAATTCTGAGTTTAGATTCGTAAACAGCGACCTTAAAAACAACCGAATACAAAGTTTCGTTTATTTTTAGTAATATTTTAGATTTTTGTCCGCCATATTGGATCCGCCATTTTGAATATCGAAATTCTGAGTTTAGATTCGTAATCAGCGACCTTAAAAACAAGCGAATACAAAGTTTCGTTTATTTTTAGTAATATTTTAGATTTTTGTCCGCCATATTGGATCCGCCATTTTGAATTTCGAAATTCTGAGTTTAGATTCGTAAACAGCGACCTTAAAAACAACCGAATACAAAGTTTCGTTTATTTTTAGTAATATTTTAGATTTTTGTCCGCCATATTGGATCCGCCATTTTGAATTTCGAAATTCTGAGTTTAGATTCGTAACCAGCGACCTTAAAAAAGTACGAATACAAAGTTTCGTTTATTTTTAGTAATATTTTAGATTTTGGACCGCCATATTGGATCCGCCATTTTGAAATTCGAAATTTTGAGTTCAGATTCGTAATCAGCGACCTTAAAAACATGCGAATACAAAGTTTTGTTCATTTTTATTAATATTTTAGATTTTTGTCCGCCATATTGGATCCGCCATTTTGAATTTCGAAATTCTGAGTTTAAATTCGTAATTGAGTGACCTCAAAAACCCTTGCATATTTATTTTTAAATATTGAGTTAATAAAATAAAATTTGTAATGAGCAGTTCTTAAAAACGGCTTATTCGATGATTTTCTTTTTTGCTAGAAAAACTTGTACACATAACGCACTTTTAATTCCAGAAGGAATATTTCAAGTTATATCACCTTGAGGTTGAGACGGATTCAGGCACACCGTGAACGGCAAGGTTTACCGACTAAAACCCTAACCTACCTTGGCCCTCCAGAATCCACGTGTGCAGTCTGCAGCAGAAAAGTGGCTCCGACATCCATCTCCTCCGCTGCAGACTGCACCGGGCGAGTGTTTGCATTAAGCCTAAATGTTCTCTCGTAGATGCTCCCCCAGAATTCCTCAACTGCGGCCATCGACGGAAACTCGCTTGAGGCTGCGATACGATGTTTGAAGAGGTTGGAAAGATTCATCCAAAATATTGCGTTTTGTCGAATTCCTTCGTCCCGTCTTTGCAGCCTCTTTTGGCGTCGGCCAAAACCCGAATTTTATCCGCTAAACGTTGCTTGATGTTGAGCAACTTCAGCTTGTTCAGTGTGTGATTTACGTCCGCAGTTGTTGTGCGAACTTCTTGACTTTAGCCGTAAATGAACGGCCAGATGCTAAATAGTCGATCACACACTGAATTTGGGAAGCGAGTTTCCGTGTCAGTCGAATCTTACCGCTCAATTGAGACATGCGATTTGTAATCTGCCGACTCCCCGATATCTGTGTCAGATTTCGCGGAGTCACCAGATCACTTGCAGCCTCGTAAACGGCCCAATTGACTTGCCACAGGTCGCAGTCATCTGGAAGAGCATCCAGAAGTAGGCTACTTGCTCTGTCCAATTCTCGTTGTTAAGGCAAAATTTTTGTTGTGAAATTTTGCCTAAACACGAGTGTCGTGCTTTCATAATGTGGAGCATCTCTCCCAACACCGCGCACGGGCTCAGTTGTTATTGCCCGCACATCCGGTACCGGTTGACAGCTGGGAACAACGAAACCTGTCCGCCTCAGATAGGCCACATAATCTCTTAGTTGTTGTTGAGAAAAGCGATCTGCTAGTTCGGGATGCATTAATGCAAACCGACTATGCATTCGCGCCATGTAGCCTCTCTGTTGCGGACAGCTCTCCTCGTAGCAGCGCATTAGATGTTGCCTGAGATCCTCCGTCCACTGAAGTCGTCCGTGGGTATTCGTGGGTCGTTGTCCCGGGACACCCGATAGGCTAAGATGCAGCTTTTTGCATAGCCGCATTGTGTTACGCGTCATTCCCTTTGGGTCCCTTTTTTGACGGAGGGGGAAATGCGTTAGGCACCATAGGGGGTTGAAGATGTTGGGTAACCCCCCGTGTGTCGGACTCCCTCACCTTTGATGTTAACGGCAAGGTTTACCGACTAAAACCCTAATCTCCCTTGGCCCTCCAGAATCCACGTGTGCAGTCTGCAGCAGAAAAGTGGCTCCGATATCCATCTCCTCCGCTGCAGACTGCACCGGGCCATTTCGTTTGCAACTGCAACCACTCCCTCTACCATTGGGTTAGTAGTTACAGGATCTCGTGTGACCTCAGTAGACGGAGAGATCCCAGCAGCACTACTTTCTGCATTCGGCCTGCGATGGAATTTGCATGTTCTCGACAGGCCGGAATGCTTCTGATGTTTTGGAGGAAAGTTGGTCTCATTCCTCCCAGCACTCCAATTATCAGCACGACGAGCTTGATTTTGAACCCTCGATACAGCTTGCGAATCTCGAACAGGAGTTCCTGATATTTCAGCCGTTTTTCGTCCTCTTTGCTGACTATATTTGTTTCTGCTGGTGCAGAAAACTCGATGACGAAGATGGATTTGTCATCGAAGTCAACAAGGACGATGTCAGGCTTATTGGCTGATATTTGCCTGCTCGTCGGGAATGAGTAATTCCAGTATATTCGGCACGACTCATTCCCGACAACGGATTCAATATCAGTGGGGACGTACGGCAAAACTGGGGTTGCATCAATACTATAAGTGCTGCGAAGGTGGTAATACAGCACTCGAAGAGCCGCATTGTGACGTTCGATGTATTCTGAAACTGCATATATTGGGCATGCTGCCAAAAGATGCATTAGTGTCTCAGCATGACATCTACAGTATACAAAGCGTACTCTGTACCGCCTGGTGTAAGATGTTCTGGCGGTACGCTAAGGTATTGATGACCCCATCCTGGCACGCGAAGATAAAACCCTCAGTCTCGGATTTCAAGCCGGCTGATCTTAAGAAGGAGAAGGTCATCTCTGCCGACAAGCCAAGTTGTTGGACATTTCGAAAGAATTGTCCATGCAACGGCTTGTCGATATGCCTTCCCTCCAACATACGGAGTTGTTCCTTCCGTATGTTAGCCCTGAGACGCACTGGGCACAGATTGATGACTGATTCAGCCTCCTGTGCACCACTACGTCCCACGTTGAAAACCAGACCGAGGTTTCGCGCCGCTCGTTCCGCCGCGTTGTACAAAAACGCCCCCTTCCCCTGAATTTCATGCTGATGTACTAGCATCATCAGGGGATCCTCCGTTCGATTAATCACGTCGCAAGCTGTTTCGAGGACCAATCGGTCATGCATACACTCCAGGCTTAAAAGGCCACGACCTCCCATATTTCGGGGCAAATACAGTCGTTCCACGGAAGATCTTGGATGCAAACTGCGTTGCATACAAATCATCTTCCGTGTGCTTCGGTCAAGATCCCTTAGCTCGTCAACGTTCCACTTCAGTGCTCCAAAAGAATAGAGCACTGGTGATACGGCCAACATATTCGTGGCTGCCACCTTATTTCTCCCGGTCAATTCTGATGACCAGATCTGACGGAGAATGCGCCGGTATTTCTTAATGATGGTGGTTTTAGCAGCCTGCACATCCTGGACATGCCTTTGAGGTACGCCCAGGTATGTGTAGGCTTCTTCGGCGCTAAGGTGGCGGATGACATTTCCGTTGACGAGCTCCATATCGTTGTTATGGGAGCCTGACCTTCCTCTGTGCAAATGAACGACTGCACACTTGTCCAATCCGAATTCCATACCGATATCTCTCGAGTATGTGAGGGCGATGTTCAGAGATCGATGTAATTGATCTTCGCCTGATGCGTATAATTTAAGATCATCCATATAGAAAAGATGGGTGATCTTATGTACACGTTCACCAGGCGGTCCACACATGTACCCTTGAGATTTCCGGAGAACAACGGATAGAGGCAATAGTGAGATGCAGAAGAGCAGAGGACTCAGAGAATCTCCCTGATAGACACCTCTTTGGAATTGAACCAGTCTAGACATGGTTCGACGCTTGCCCGATGTCATGACAAAGCGTGTTTTCCAAAGAGGCATCAGGTCTTCTACAATTCTCACTATGTTGGGTGGACATGAAGGCGTTTGAGCAACAAGCTTAAAAGCTCGTGCGATGTTGAGTCATACGCCTTCATGTAATCCAGCCAGGCTATCGACAGGTTACGCTTGTACTGGACTGCGTCCTGACAAACACACCTGTCGATAAGCAAGTTGTCCTTGCAGCCGGATACACCCATTTTGCAGCCTCGTTGTTCTACTATCCGTTGCCACACCGGTTTCACGGATTTCTCAATACGTTCGTTCAAGATGTTAGTGAACAATTTGTATAACGTATTGAGACACGTGATCGGTCTATGGTTTCTCGGATCGGACAAGTCTCCCGATTTTGGGATCAGTGTCGTTCGGCCCTCCACCAGCCAGTGCGGAATGGGTTGGTCTCCATTTATATAAGAGGTGAATATTCGGGCTAGGTGTTGATGGACAGAAGTGAACTTCCTCCACCAATAGTTGTTAATTCCATCCCAGCCCGGCGAGAAGAAATTCTTCGCTCCTGTGATGGCATTTTTCACCTCTAATGCACTGACGGGTGGGCAATCTTCACTTTGTTGTGTGACTTCGTCGCACAACTTGGTGAAGATTTCAATACCTGGAGTGTCTGCATTAAGCCTAGATGTTTTCTCGTAGATGCTCCCCCAGAATTCCTCAACTGCGGTTATCGACGGAAACTCGCTTGAGGCTGCGATACGATGTTTGAAGAGGTTGGAAGGATTCGTCCAAAATATTGCATTTTGTCGAATTCCATCCTCCCGTCTTTGCAGCCTCTTTTTGGCATCCGCCAAAACCCGAATTTTATCAGCCAAACGTTGCTTGATGTTGAGCAACTTCAGCTTGTTCAGTGTGTGATAGTACGTCCGCAGTTGTTGTGCGAACTTCTTGACTTTAGCCGTAAATGAACGGCCAGATGTTAAATAGTCGATCACACACTGAATTCGGGAAGCGAGTTTCCGTGTCAGTCGAATCTTGCCGTTCAATTGAGACATGCGTTTTGTAATCTGCCGACTCCCCGATATCTGTACCAGATTTCGCGGAATCACCAGATCACTTGCAGCCTCGTAAACGGCACAATTGACTTGCCACAGGTCGCAGTCATCTGGAAGAGCATCTAGAAGTAGGCTATTTGCTCTGTCTATTTCTCGTTGCTTAGGCAAAACTTTCGTTGTTAAATTCTGCCTAAACACGAATGTCGTGCTTTCATAATGTGGAGCATCTCTCCCAGCACCGCGTACGGGCTCAGTTGTTATTGCCCGCACATCCGGTACCGGTTGACAGCTGGGAACAACGAAACCTGTCCGCCTCAGATAGGCCACATAATCTCTCAGTTGTTGTTGAGAAAAGCGATCTGCCAGTTCGGGATGCATTACTGCAAACCGACTGTGCATTCGCGCCATGTAGCCTCTCTGTTGCGGACAGCTCTCCTCGTAGCAGCGCATTAGATCTTGCCTGAGATTCTCCGTCCACTGAAATCGTCCGTGGACATCAGTTGGTCGTCGTCCCGGGACACCTGTTTCGGCTTCTCCACCTCGGGACTGGGCTGCATCCGAAGCAGCCCGATGGTCAGGAGCCCTGCGCGTTATTTGATGAGTAACCGCAAATACAGGGAGTAGGGTGGTTAGCCCTACTCCCCGTTGTTATGCCTCTCTCGTTTGTCTCTTACCTCGCCATCCACTGGGGTTGGTTACCCAATCTCTGGCAAGGTTGCTAAGAGTCCACGGCCCACCGGCTCTAATAAGCACACGTGGAGGTGAGAGTAGGCCATTTGGGAAGATAGGCTAAGATGCGGCTTTTTGCATAGCCGCATTGTGTTACGCATCATTCCCTTTGGGCCCCCCCCCGTGTTTTCCTATTTTTTTTTTTTTTTTTTTTTTTTTTTTTATGGTGGGGGGAAATGTATTGGCCACCTTAGGGGGTTGAAGATGTTGTGTAACCCCCCGTGTGTCGGACTCCCTCACCTTTGATGTTAACGGCAAGGTTTACCGACTAAAACCCTAACCTCCCTTGGCCCTCCAGAATCCACGTGTGCAGTCTGCAGTAGAAAAGTGGCTCCGATATCCATCTCCTCCGCTGCAGACTGCACCGGGCCATTTCGTTTGCAACTGTAACCACTCCCTGTACCATTGGGTAAGTGGTTACAGGATCTCGTGTGACCTCAGTAGACGGAGAGATCCCAGTAGCACTGCTTTCTGCATTCGGCCTGCGATGGAATTTGCATGTTCTCGACAGGCCGGAATGCTTTTGATGTTTTGGATGAAAGTTGGTCTCATTCCTCCCAGCACTCCAATTATCAGCACGACGAGCTTGATTTTGAATCCTCGATACAGCCTGCGAATCTCGAACAGGAGTTCCTGATATTTCATCCGTTTTTCGTCCTCTTTGCTGACTATATTTGATGACGAAGATGGATTTGTCATCGAAGTCAACAAGGACGATGTCAGGCTTATTGGCTGATATTTGCCTGCTCGTCGGGAATGAGTAATTCCAGTATATTCGGCAAGACTCATTCCCGACTACGGATTCAATATCAGTGGGGACGTACGTCAAAACTGGGGTTGCATCAATACCATAAGTGCTGCGAAGATGGTAATACAGCACTCGAAGAGCCGCATTGTGACGTTCGATGTATGCTGAAACTGCATATATTGGACATGCTGCCAAAAGATGCATTAGTGTCTCAGCATGACATCTACACAATCTACAAAGCGTACTCTGTACCGCCTGGTGTAAGATGTTCTTGCGGTACGCTAAGGTATTGATGACCCCATTCTGGCACGCGAAGATAAAACCCTCGGTCTCGGATTTCAAGCCGGCTGATCTTAAGAAGGAGAAGGTCATCTCTGCCAACAAGCCAAGTTGTTGGACATTTCGAAAGAATTGTCCATGCAACGGCTTGTCGATATGCCTTCCCTCCAACATACGGAGTTGTTCCTTCCGTATGTTAGCCCTGAGACGCACTGGGCACAGATTGATGACTGATTCAGCCTCCTGTGCACCACTACGTCCCACGTTTGGGCCCCCCCCCGTGTTTTCCTATTATTATTATTATTATTATTATTATTATTATTATTTATTTTGGCATAGGGATATCCCCTTGAGCCAACCAAACATAAGATGATACATAGTTCTTACATAGTAAATCTAAAAATATATGTGCAATATTTTCAACAAGAATTAATTATACTGACATCTTATATAATACTCATCAACCGCACAAAAAAAAACATAAACGAAAACATAAACGCATAAATTAAATTCTAAAAAATTCCAAACGTTATTTTCCTTTGAAGCTTTTGGCGCACGAATAATAAGTTATAAAATTTAAACTTAAACCTAGGAAGCGAAGAACACATTTGTAGGTCACTCGGCAACGCATTCCACAGATTTGTTGAAATAATTAGGAATGATTTGTCATACGGTGCATGCGTGTGCTGGGGTAACCTTAAGACTTTGGTACCAACCCGTAATCGTCTATCAGTTATGCTCTCACGCCAGTTATAGCTATCGTAAAGATACTTTGGTGATTTATTTGATATAATACTAAATGTTAATACTCCAATAAAATACCATCTACGATTCTCAGCTGTGAGCCAATTTAATTTAGTATAGTACCTAGAAATGTGCTCACCCTTTCGTAAGTTAAAAATAAAACGTACACCTGCATTTAAGATTCTATCTAGTTCGATTTTTAACATCGCGTTAACATCATATTACACTACACAACAATAGTCCAAGTGAGGCACTAATAATGAAATCACTAGCTGTTTACGCAGATTGAACGGTAAAGAACTTCCATTTACTCTTAGTTGACGTAAAGTTGAAATATATTCGACGATATTTTGGTAACATGGGTATTCGAAGATAATGTATTATCAATGTATAGACCCAAATTGCGCACATTTTTCGACCACTGCACAGGAGAACCGTGAAGCTTTATTGGTTGCAGATTATCAAGATCAATTGAATTGATATAATAGGGGCTACCAAGTGTCATTGCTTGCGTTTTGTTTACATTAATTACTATTTTGTTATTTACAGCCCATTGGCTGGACCGTTCAGCGTCACCATTGATGCGATCAATCGCGTTATCTATTTCATGCGGAAAGCATCTTAGAAAAATTTGAGTGTCGTCCGCATAAATCATGTATTGCGAGTCTTTAAATACACCAGAAAGGTCATTGAAATATATAAGTAATGAACATCGAAAAGAGGAGAGGATCGAGAACTGATCCTTGCGGCACTCCCGCATTAACAGTCATCCAAGATGATAGCGAGTGATCGGTGTTATCAACAATGGCTTGAGATCGATTGGTTAGGTAAGATTCAAACCAGGCAATTGCTGTATTTGAAAAATTAGCCTCTTTTAGTTCTAACAATAGGAGAGAATGATCAACCACATCAAATGCCTTGCTAAAGTCAAATAAAATGGTAATAACTATCGTCTTTTTGTCAATAGCCTGCCTAACAAATTCTGAGACACTCAGTAATGCAGTTTGACTACTGAAGCCTTTTCTATAACCTGACTGATAAGGATCAAACCACTTTTTCTCATTTAAGAACTCCACCACTTGATCAAAAACGAGTCTTTCCAGAATTTTTGCAGGTGTGCAAACAATTGCAACAAGCCGATAATCGCTAGGGCCACTTGGATGGACGAATAGGCAGTGGGTTAGCTGGTACACCGTAACCGTGAGTACTTGCCAACGAAGTGAAAAATACATTCAATTCGTTTGGAGTGCAATTGAGAGGGGGAGATTTTGGTTTTGAATTTATGATGCCCATACGATGTAACTCGGTCCACGTTTCCTTTGGCGTAAGAATACTAGCTAAACGAGAACAGTAGTAATTTTCTCGAGCAGTTCTCCATGCAACCTTATTAGCTTTATTAAGGATTAATAGTTGAGATTAATATGTTGATCGTGTGATTGACGATAAGCTTTAAGAACAGTGTCACGTTTACGCTTAAGATCTCGCAACTCACTTGAAATCCACGGAGCAGGCCGATGTTTTGGTGAAAAAATATGAATAGGAGCATATTTATCAAAGCAGTAAAGTAATCTGTTACTTAATATATCACAAAATCAACATTAGTATTATTGTCAAACAATCCATTAAACATATTCCAGTCGAATAATTCAAGTTCATTCAATAACAGATGGATATTAAAATTACGATAGTCTCGACAAGTAATGATAGTATTGGTAGCTTTTGAGACTTTAAGTCTGAATTCAATTGCAATAAGATGATGACCGTAAATAAAAGGGAGATTCTACTGGTGATATGCTACAACATTCTCAATAGAATCAACTATACAGTGGTCGATCCATGTGTCCCGCAGTCGATGAGTGAAACGTCGCGTTAAAAGGAACAATTTGCAGCGCGTTTTCAGCTATAAATTGATTGAGATAAACAGAATCCGAGTTATTTCTTTTTATATCAATGTTCAAGTCACCAATAATAATAATTTTGGAGTAATTAGAACTAAAACTATAATATATGTCTTCAAATTGATCCTTCATCGATTTATTTGGTGGCCTATATACTGCAACCAGAAGAGCTGGTGGTGTATTCTTACTAATGATTTCCAAAAACATCAATTCCACAGAGATGAGCGAATTATCAGATGTTGCAATAGGTTTGGTCTTGATTTGATTATAAATGTAGATAACTAGTCCCCTTCCCCTACCATAAGAGCGATCATGTCGAAAAAGATAGTAATTATCAATTTGAAAATATTTGTTATCCAACTGATCAGTTAACCAGGTTTCCGTAAGAATTATTATGTGCGAGAAATTATATTTAAAATAATGGCGTAATTCATGTATTTTATTTTTGGATGAAAGAGACTGTACATTTAAATGGCAAATTTTCAAATTCAGCAATCTTGAGCATAATCGCGGAAAGATCCTCTCGCTCTTGTTCAGGAAAAGCAGAAACAACAATATCACAGTTGCGCATCTCATAAACAAGTCGACCACGATCGCCCAGTGAACAAGACATTTGAGATTGCAAAGAATTTACATTATTCTCACTTTCACACACTCTTTTTTCGAGATTCAGCACTCTGTCCATTTTCTCATTAAGCGTAGAAAATTGTTTATTTTGCAGTTCAACGAACGATTTAAAATAAGCAGGAACAGTTTCTGCTGAATTCGATTCAATGGAAGAATTACTTGTAGAGCGCAATAAACGAGGCGGTGCGAGTAAGGAATCACCTACTCGCTTTTTACCCTTTCTTGCTGTTATCGTCATATAACATATGAAAATACCATTTTCTGTCGTTCCACTACCAGCTGGTACACAATTTTTATGAATTGTGGACTTGCATATCACACACTCTTCAAGATCGTTTGGACTAATGGCATTCCCTGCATTTTGAATCCATTTTCAGAAAGAGAAGGATATTAATGCAATAATGAAATTGCAAAGACAGCAAAAAGCCAGAGCACAAGTATTGAGAGACGTGACCACAAAGAGGGGAGTCCAACTCCGGGTGAACCGTATGCGTCGATTCCACGCGCAGCCAGCAAGAAATTAAGAACGTAGAATGGTGATAATAACGTTGATACAATACTAAAGCACTCTGCACTAATACACACTAATAGGGTGCTCCTACACACTTCTTCGGTACATGCGCAAAGCGATCGACCGAAAATTTGCTCAACGTGGTCCGGAAATTATCATAAATTAATTGCTAACAATAATATCGTTAACAGTCAATTATCTTATTCAAGGCACAAATTAATCACTTTGTTCAAAACCGTTTCACATAGAGTACACTTCTGACAGTTTTATTTATAACAAAATTCGAGAATTCTTATATAAATTTAATAAATTATCAGAGCCAATAAATTAACGTCCGTTACGAATGACAGGCAAGACAACCACGTTCATCGAGGTCCTATCCTCGTTTCTTAGGTGCAGGGTTGCCCGATCCATCGGCGTCGGACACCCGTGCTCTTTTGGGATATTGCTGACGTTTGTCATTTGCCGGCTTAATTTTGCATCCTTTCAAAGGCAGGCAATTTTTTTCATTTGACCCATTATTTATTTTTTCTTTATTTTTTTCACGTTTTGGATTATTTCCATTTCGGCACAATGCTCATTTTCGTCCTTATCACCCATAATAATGCCTATCCTTAGCCTGTTATCTTCTATCCTTGATTTAGTTTGTAATTCCTCTACATCCGATCCACTATTTTCTAATTCCGATTTATCAATTGGATTTCGCGACAAAGCGTCCGCGTTAACATTTCTCTTCCCTTCCTTATAGATTACATCATAATCGTAATCCTCGAGTTTCATACGGAACCGATGTAATCAAAGTGTCATATTTTTCATGGTTTTGAAAAATTTCAGAGGTTGGTGATCAGTGACAAGCGTAAATTTTCTGCCGTATAAATAAGGCCGATATTGTTCTACACCGAATACTGCAGCTAACGCTTCCTTATCCGAAGTACTATACCGAGTTTCCGCGCCCTTTAAACTTCGTGATGCATAGGCGACCGGTAGGTCTTCCCCCATTTTCCCTTGAGATAAGATAGCTCCCAGGGCAACGCCCGATGCGTCTGTCGTAAGGATAAATGGTTCAGAAAAATTCGGTAATTGTAAAATCGGCGTGGTGCATAATATTGATTTTAATTTTTCGAAAACCTGTTCCTGATTTGAAAACCCTTCAATAAACCGCCTATAATACCCGGCCAATCCTAAAAATTGTTTGATGTTTTTGCGATTTTTAGGGACCGGAAATTGATGTACAGCTTCGACCTTTTTAGGATCTGGCTGCACTATATTGTTACCTATTTTATGACCTAGATAAACAACTTCTTTCCGAAGTGTTATGACGTTGGGGCCCTCTCGACGTGTCTTGATGGCGCCGAGCGGTCTGCGAGTTTAAATGACCAGACTGATTTCCAGCGGCCTTATGTCGCTTCGTAGATTCGGTTTTAGGTTGCCTAGTTAACACTCTGTTTTGTATATCTTTATCTCGGTCGTAATTTTGCACTCGTGAATCGGTCCTGAATGGTTGGAGTTGATTGTTATTGTTTCTATATCTTTCCGCTCCATTATTCGCGTTAAATCTTTTTCCTGGGGGCCTATTGTAGTAAATACCACCGGTATTTTCATGGTTTTCCCGATCGTTTCCAAATTTCGGGCGGCGATCGCGATTATTATCATAATCTTTCTCTCGGGTAAATCTTTTATCGATTGAATTCCAGTCATTCTTGTTTTGTTCGCGTTGATAATTATTTTGTTGTAGTTTATCGCGTAAATAATAGCATTTTTCACGAGTATGGCCGATTCGCTTGCAATAGACACATTTTAAATTATTATACATTTTTGCCTGGCAATCGGATTCGACGTGTCCGTGCCATCCACAATAATCGCATTCTAAATCTCTTTGCGACAGCACAGAGACTATATGCGCGGATGCTCAATTAGGTTTTCTCTCATGATCCTCGAGCATGAGATACCCTTCGATGTCTTTCGCGTTGTATTTCTGTGCAAGTTTCGTGGCCGGATTGGCATGTAATAATCGCGCCTCCATCGGCCCTTTCGCGCAATAGATAAAGTGATCGAGCCCTTCTCTATCGGCCCGATTGGTAAAGCGTACCCTGTCTTCGGCCGTATAGTCTACCGAGGCAATCAGAGCCTTTTCTAAATTCGACAAATTTTGTAAAAGACGGTACCCGAATTCCTCTAACGATTCACTCGATTTTGGATAAATCGTTTTCATTTTCATGAGTAAATTAATTGGATCTGTCGAAACACCGTAAGTTGTGCGTTAGTCCGTAAGAAATGCTTCTCCCGTTGCGTAGTCGGCAATTTTTTCGTCAAATATACGCGCTTTTCCTGTGAGTCTTTTGCGTAACATGTGTAGATAAAGTCGTGTATCATTGGGAGTGAGTAAGGCAAAGCCCTCGCGACATGCCCTTTCAAAATCGGCGAACTTATCGGTCGACCCGTCAAACTCGGGAATGCTGCTAACTGCCTCCGCTATAGGCGGAACCCTAGCTACGGCATATTGTACTGCTGGCGCCACCGGTGCAGCGGCCTGTTGTACAATATTTCCTTTATTGTCTCCCATGTTTAATAAAAATGTATTTTTACGGCGGAAAATCGATTCGGTATTGCAAATAAATTCAGAATATTATCGCAACAATCATCAGTTTATATTGTAACAAATTTTCTCTACTAATTTTGTTGAACATTTAAAAAATAGTATTTTCTTAGCTTTAAAGATCACTTCAGAATATTATTTAAAAATCAGCAATAAATTTAAAATAAATTATTATTTTGAAAAAATTTGTTAAAAAAAAATTTGAATGCAATTTCCACTTACAAGAGAATTGCAGTCATAAACACAGCGGCCCACATGTTGATGTTTTTGAAGTTCTTTGAGTTCTTAAAGTTGGTTGAAGTTTTCTCTGCATTTTGTGACCCTCAATGTTTCTCGAGGTTCTTTTTTTTTGTTTAAATAATTCGTTTTTATTGGGATTAAAATACGTTAAAAGTCAATGAATGTAAAGTTTTTAACGTTTTTTTTTTTAATTTAAGGTTAAATAAAATCACTGAATATAACAGTTGAACTAGTCACTTGCGTTTTTCCTTATTTGCACTGTTTCGTATTGTAACGAGCCGTTGATCTCGACCGCACGGAAGAGAAAGAGCGACGGAGAGAAAGAGGGCCATTACAATATTTATCGTCATATGAAAGAACGTAGATACCAAAGGACGAGATGCGCGCTTTTTCCGGCCGGTCGGCCATTTTGGATCCCAAGCCCACGTGGGATCCGAGCGCGCATCAAGGGACGTGCGCGCGCAATGATATGGCGCTGGCGCTGGTGCGCCTCTACATGCGCAGAAGAGGTGCAACGGCGCCCTGGCAGCGCAGCATAGAAAGTGGGCAACAACGGGCCGAGTTCCAAGCTCGGAGCGCATGTGTCGCCGCAATGGGGCGCAGGCGCTCCAAATTCAAATGAGGGGCGGGCTGTCAAACTCAAATTAAGCAAATTAGATTCAAATGTTTGACAGTTCCCGTCCCGATTCTTAGTAAAAAAGGAACTCGGCGACTTCACTGGACATAGGGATACTTACCGAGGTATTATAAGACCTGGTAAGTATCCCTCAAACTCTCTCTTCCATTTGAACACTCTCTTACAATTTGGACTTCTCTACACGGACTCCTGGGGACGACTCGCTGCCTCAACATCCGGAGAACCTGGCTGCTCCGGAACAAAAAGTGGGCCCACACAAGTCAACAGCCAGCATTGAACAGATAATTCATGGAGGCGGCGAGGACTCATTTTTGACAAGGCATCAGGAAGTGACGACGGTACTCCGTTCGTCCCATGGACGTCAGAGGCTGCTGGTCCTCTCCCTCGTGGTCGTGAGGGAGTGCGACATCTTTATTGATTCACGAGGTGACAGCAGCCGCAATCAATAAACATTTAGACGGATGGAGGACCCGAACCCAAGAAGAGGAATGACGCCGAAGAAAGAAGACTAAAAAGTAAGCCTCTTTCTCTTCCGTTCGTATATCCAAAGTAAAAATGAATATGTATAGAAATTAATATTATGTAACGTCAATATATATGTGGTAATTTATTTATGTGTATGTATGTGAGAGTGTGTAATTTGTATGTATGTCCGCGTCCGAATTTATTGCGTGATTTATTCCGTCGTTGACGAAATGACAGTTCTTATATACCTTGACTCACACGACTTACCGACGACTCGACAACTTATTTTATAATTATGACTCTTATTATTTTATCCGCGATTTCGACGAGTATGTTTGGTATGAGTGTGTTTAATAATTGATTTTAATGACGAGTTCAATTGTTTATAGAATTCAAAGAATTATAAAATATATTTTAATTGAATGACCAAAGATAATTATGACTCCGACTTTTGTTTCAGCACCTTACGATTCCAATCTATGATTTATTTATTTATTTATAATAATTGACTATAATTTGACATATATTTAATTTTGTATGTTTGGACGATTCAAAGAGTTTTAACTAACTGACTTCGATTTGTTTCAGTATTTCCACTGGTTCGGAAACACTTCAATTTCTCATTGCATGTCAAAATTGTCCAATATGTATAACTGTAGATGAAGCCTTTTTTTTTGTACAGCAGTATTTTAATTGCTTAATTCGTGTGGATGTTATGTTTTACGCGAACAGTCACTTTCCGCGAATCTTTTGTACCTCACGAAGTATTTAAGAGTGAACACTTTTAATGAAATTATTATTTCCTCTTGGAGTTATTTTAATGACACTCGCGTCACTTGCGTATCCCACCGCTGCCACCAAAATGTATGTTACGTTTTCGAAGTAACAATTTAATTATTTTTACTGATTCCCGGTAGCGAAAGGAATCGGGTTGCGGGATACGCGTTAAGGGGATCGACACCCCAAGTGAAAGGCGAGCTATTTATTAACAGGCGAATATTCCTGACTCCGTACGCTGCTACACGTGTAGCCTAGCGTCCGTAATACCTCTAATTCAAAGCAGACCAGTTACAAGTTTACGATTGAAGCTAATTATCAATTTTTATACATCTCCGATATATTTATTTGATATTGAAGAGAAACTTTTGTCAGAATTCAAAATGGAATATATTTACAGGCCTTTAAAAATTTTCTATACGGCGAACAAAGTCCTCATGCCCCCTGGTCAACGCTGTCGCATTACACATATACAATCGAAGCCAATTTTTAATTATCAATTTCCGAAATATTTATTCGATTTTGGAGGGATATCTGTGTAGAAATACAATATCGAATAAATTTACAGTCCTTTTAAAAATTTCTAAAGAGTGACTAAAGTTCTTGAGTCTCTAATTCAACGCAGACCATTTACAATTCTACGAAAGAGGCTAATTAATAATTTTCATAAATTCCTGAGATATTTATTCGATATTGAAGGGATAATTTTGTATAAAATCACTATCAAATAGACTTACATGTATTTGAAATCTCGCCTTGGGTCCGGGCGGCAACCCTCACATTCACATAAAAACCTTTCACGCACTTGCATCGAAAAGTACTATTATGCATAAGTAGGATTGTAACATCGACTAAAGGGCCCTGAAATTCATTAAAATTTTAATAAGGCTCCGATTTCGAACATGTAACTAAATCGCTAACTTTAATCGCTGTTAGGCCAACATATGTCGGAAATTTTTTAAGTCGCCTAGAATAATTTAATATCATTTTTATACACAAGTATGTCTGTAACATCGATTACAAAGCTGTATGACAAGAATCTTTCAGACATTCCAAGGGGCATTTCAGTTTGTTTAATTTTGATTTTCGTCAATTTTAAGTATTTTTATTGATAATTGGACAAAACAGATGTCCACATTCGGTACCCTTCTTCGAATAGCCGTTTTCAATGACCTGGACAGTTGTCTCATAGAATGCTGAATGCGACGAAAGTTTTCATGCTCGTGTAATTGTAATTTTAATGAATTTCATACACACATTTTTGAAAATGAAATATGATCTTTTTATAAGAATAACATTTATTTTACACGCGTAAAAAGACACGCACTTATAATCTGGCTAAAACAAAACTGTTGAGTTATTTTAAAGCCTGCTAGGGGGTCTTCAGTAAGATGATCACCAGGGTTACATGGGTGTTGTTGCCTTCCTAAAAAACAAGTTAAACAATTAGTGTGCGAGAAGATAAATATGATTTATAGAATGACCTTATAAAAATAAACGTATAACAAAAGAGTCAATTCATTTCGGGGCCACGAGAGAATCGTAAGTTAAAATTATTGTTTAACTAGGTAATTCGAATGACTTTCAGATATAATAGAAAATGAAACATATTTTTTTATAACAATAATACTAATATATTTTAGAAAACTGCAAAGAGATTCGAAAATGAATTATGCCGTCGATAAAAGATTCCGAAGCTCGCTAGGGAATCTCCGATTTTATATACATTTCCTACATTAATTAGGTTATCTTATTGGAAAGCAGAATCATCGGAGATTAAAATTGGCAAAATTAAAAAATGTCCCAATCGCTTCCTTCAAAAAGAGTTTTAAAGCATATTGCAGACATTAGTTTAGATAAATTAATGAAAAACAGGATCTACGTAGATTAAAATTGGCGAAATTAGAAAATTTCCCAATCGCTATCATTTTTTAACTTCGACAGGAATTTAAAAGTTTATTTCCGACATTAATTTAGTTATCTTATTGAAAAGCAGAAACTTGGGAGATTAAAATTGGCAAAAATATAAAATTTCCCAATTGCCATCAATTTTTAACTTCGAAAAGTGTTTAAAAGCACATTTCAGACATTACATTAGATAAATTCATGGTAAACGGAGTACGCGGCGAAATTGAAGGAATAGCTTTTAGCCAAAAGGACTAAATAATTAAAAATTATATTCATCAGCTTATTTGGACCAAGATGCGTGTCAAACTTCCGAATTGATTAAAGGGGATGACGACAGAGACTGAAGGAAGAAGCGGTAATGTAGGCAGGTCCAAACTGAAACCGATCACTGGTGCAGCAGCAAGCTATTTTTGGTCACCGTATTGAAGAGAAGTCCAAAAAAATGGGATCGGGCATCCACTGAAAATGATCCACCAAGAATTATAAACTCGTATATAACAGATTTATTTATTTTATTTGGTAAGCTTTCATTAACCTGACCAGCCTATTTTCACTATTTACTCGTGCCGTGTCTGTGTGGGAATGGTGGAAATAAATTAAGGGTCTTCTTCTGAAGACCCGGAGCGCCGCGGTGGCCATTGTGGAACTACCAACCCCGAAGTAAAACTCCTTTGCAGATTACACCTTCAATTTTAACTTTTTATATTATTAAGTGTATTTTTTATAAACTACTATTCCCCTAGAATCAGTGTCCACTTCGATATTGGCGCAACGATTGGCTCATAATCTAAAAAAGGATAAAATCGGCATGTTTTTCACCTCACACGTACATGATGTGTAGATGTGTTAGTCGTCACGATAAAAACGCTTATTTCATCGTTTCGGTAACGCTAACGCACAAAACCGGAGTGGACGTTCATTCTGGACACTTCGCGGATTACATACCCATTTTTATGCAAATTAATTATGTTTTCGGGGCGTAATCTGCAAATTGCGACTCGAAGCGGGTAATGGCGGCACATACATATGTAATACGGTCATGTGACTTGCATGTATGAATATGTCTACATTCATGTGTGCATGCACAATCCATCCATATAGGAAGGGTATGAGAGCAGAAAGAGAGAAAGACAGAGAGAGAGAGAGAGAGAGAGAGAGAGAGAAATTTGGCCCCCTTTATTTCTGTTGTTAATATTATTACTATTATTATTAATAATTCAATTTCAATATCAGTAGATAACCGATTTTTAACAAAAATTTTTACGTTTATTTTTACACAAAAATTGTAATTGTTACTAATTTTTACTTTTTTGCATGAAACTTCAGACGGCTATAATATATACTCTTCAACAATTCTTCATCGTAGAAACTTCAACAGATGCTCACTTTATGCAGCTAATTTCATCCTCTTCAAAATAGTTCGGATACAACTACTATCTAAATGTAGCCAAAAAATACTTATTTATAAAAAAAAGTACATGAAAATAACAATTTTTCATATTTTTCTTTTGTACCATCGTGGTTTTGTGATCAAAATGATTTTTTTTTCTTAAACATAAAGATTCAAAATTTAATTATTTGCAACTTTTATTATTTGCAACTTTCATTATTTACAATTTTCATTATTTGCAACTTTCATTATTTGTAACTTTCATTATATGCACTTTTCCCACATGAAGCACGGTTTTCGAATAATTATTGATTTCATCGCAAAAAACGTTCCGATTGTGCGTTAATTTGTTTTTTAAACGTTCATATCTTTGTAAATATTGAACGCACAACATTACATAAAAAAATGAAATGTTCGTAATTTCATCCTCTACAACTTTTATTTGAAGTATTTTGGGATGCGAATAATTATTTTTTACTTATATGTGATAAACGCACGTTACAGTTACTCCGCAAAACTGGCAATATTTGAAAAAAACTATCTCGGCTTCTATTGGTCGTAGAAACTATTTTAAAAGTTGAAATCTTGTAGAATTTCCCCAAATACAGTTTTCGCGAATATCGTTTTTTGTTTAATGTGATATTTTTAGAGTTATTTCAGAAAACCCTATTTTTTGGACACATTTTTCCTAGTTAACCCTTGAAGTTTGATAGCGTGAAGTTTTGCATCACCATACCTAGACTAACTAGTTTAAAAAAGAATCTATACATATTTTTAAAATAATAATAATATTTATTATTTATGTATAGATTCTTTTTTATAGATTCACTGAAATCGGTAATAACGTTGAAAATTTGTTATATGACTATGTTTCCTCGATATGTATATCCATTATTTTCTAGTAGTTATATCGCGTTTGTCTGAAGTAGATTCAGATTCTACGCTACTAAGGAATTTTCCATTATGTAGCATGGGATTAAAAGTAATCAAGTTTCAAACCAATACATCCCTGCGTTTTTTTACCTGTACAGTATGAAGTATTACTGGCAGAAATAAGTTAGAAATATCTCCATTTTACATGCAAAATACAAATAAAATATTCTTTCTTTCTCATTGCAAAAATAGATCCGTTGATAAATATCGTACTTGTGAAAAGTAGAGTCAAGATGTAAAAACCAAAGCCAAAACCCAAAACCAATAGTGCAATGTATATATCTATTCAGAAGTTTAAACGGTATCACCAAATTTATTTTGTCCCCTTTATTTTTGTTTCTGTATCATTTTCGACCTACACAATGATAGCGGGTCGAACAATTAAACATTCATATTGTTTGTCACTTTATAATTTTTCTTTGTTCACCACTTATAAGTCGAATCCATTAAAAATTCATATTTCGTAATATTTTTAACAAGTATGAAAAATGCAAGAAAAAATCCAGGGCAGGAGTGAAAGGTTAAAAAGTAAGTAAATTCAGAGCATCTGAATAAGAAACTTACAAAAATTTGTGTTATTGACGAAATTTGGAGTATTGAATTTTGGTAAACAGTACAAAAAAAAAAGTTTATAAAAATGTAAACAAACACGTTTACAAAAATGTAAACAAAAACATGTTTAAAACCTTAAACCTTCCAAAAAGGTGGAAGGAATAGTTAATTCTTTAATTTTATTTCTTAAATCCCACGAGTCTTTAATAAAGGAAGATGTTTTGCCGACTATATTATTCAAAATCGTTGAAAAAAATTTTGCTAATTTATAAGTGGGTGAGTTGATATTTGATATAATAATTCTAAATGGTAGATTTGGTTTATGAGTTTTTGGCAAACCATAAGCTGTAGGTATAACTAAACCATAAGCTGTAGGTATAGCTATTATGTACTTTCAAATAATGGGCTGTTCCATGTGAGATAACATCCAAGTCTTCCCATTTTTAACTATAGTTTGAGTGGTACTCGTATATTCAAATCTGGAAACAGTATAAGTATTAGGATCATCTAATAATTTGTTTATTTCCTCCAGTTTAGAAGATTTTTTTAAGGCGACAGTTTGATTACCTTTATCAGATATATCGGGTATGTCATACATTGCCGAAATTTAAAGCAAGCACTCACCCACGGTATTATTTTAAATACAATTCATAGGATACTAAAATTCAAGCAGTCTCCATGGTTAAAGCCGTACGTTGACTTGAATACCATACTCCGCAGAGTTGCGACAAATGATTTTGAAAAATATTTGTATAAATCGATGAACAATGCGAGAAACAAAACCATGGAGAATGTTCGTAAAAGAGTGGATTAAGTTTAAAATCGAAATGGGATGGAAGATATGGCTTTGAAGCGTTAATTACGAAACCAACTTTTCATCGAATAGTAATATTTGGTGAAGACTTGGTCGCGATACAACTAAAAAAATTAGAAGTAGTTATAGATAAGCCTATATATGTCGGAATGGCTATTTTAGATATTTCTAAGACTAAATTGTACGAGTTCCATTACGATTATGTTTTAAAAAAATTTAAAGAAAAGGCGAAATTGTTATATACCGATACCGATAGTTTAATTTATGAATTTAAGTGTGATGATATATATGATTGTATGAAACGCGATATTAATATGTACGATACGAGCGATTATTCCAAAAATATTTAGTACGGTATGCCGCTAGTCGATAAAAAAAGTTATATGGTTAATGAAGGATGAATGTAGTGGAAAGATAATGACAGTTTGTCGGACTCAGGTCAAAAATGTATGCGTTGCGTGTGTTAGGTGAAGGTGAAAAGAAGAGAGCGAAAGGTGTGAAAGAAGTCGTCGTCCGAAAAACAATCACTTTCGACGACTATCTGAACTGCCTTCAAAATTAATTAGTAGAGGGGCTAGGGGGAGTGTGGCTCCCCCACCCTACCTCCCATCGATGACAGTTTGATGGAAGAATTGCGCAAGTGGGCCGTACGTAACAAGGACAGGAGTGAAAGGACGTTATTATAAATAATTTCATGTATTGTTATTATAAATTTCGAAAGCTGTGAAGGTCGAAAAACATAGGTAATTTAATGCGGTACATTGTCGAATGAAAAGAGAAGGTAAAGGTTAACCAATATTTATTATTTCATTAGATATTGTTATTAACAAAATGTTTTTACATTATTATTGAAAACGACATCTTTCTAATGCGTGATCTTACAAAATTCAATCAGAGAGATTGAAATGTGTTGGTCGTTACACATTAGTATTGCCATGTACCGAAAATCAAATTTCAAAAGTCGCCTTCATTAAAGGTCAGATATTGCTACATTATAGTCGCATATGGAAATACATCGTAAGCTAGGAACCATATTGAGAGTGAAAGTAAAATGACCTTTTCCTCGTGCGTCCTACTACCATCTCTCTCGCTCTCGCATACGAGCAATTCCACGTGAGAGACGGATCAGTCGCGTCTCAGAAAAGGTTCAAATTTTGTCAATCGGTAGATCTCAATGAGATAAAATATTTTATCAAACATTTTTTTTTTAAATTGAAAATTCTTCGAGTTATACACAACTAAAAATTTTGGGACTTTTTTTTTTTTAAATTCGTTACTATTTGGTGTTTTTGTTTTAAGAAAAGTTATAAAATAGAAGTTGTGAGAGAATGTCAATAGTTTAAAATGAAATTTTACTCAATGCCAAAAACATTGTTTATTCATTGTTTATTTAACAGTATATTTTTGAATGATTTTTTAAACTACGAAGAAGACCACCGAAAAATAAAAAAAAATATATTTTCATAAACTTTGAACCTTATTGCATACTACAAAAAATTTGAAAGACGTGTTTTGCTTCGTTTACGAGAAAATGATTTTTGAAGTTTTGCCGGCCTAGCGTGCAGGGTGTGCGGTCCGCGCTCGGCGGGTAACGCTAAGAGCAGATTAAGCTCTGACCAAGTTCACTGTTAAGAATAGGAACACGCAGAAAAATTGTCTGTGTATTTAATAAGTGGAGGACAACAGACATTTTTACACAAAAACAGCAGAATAACCCATTAAATTTACAGATAATTCTGTTAAATTAAAAGATACTTCTATTAAATTTACAGAAAAATTCTGTAAGAATAGCAGATATTTTTTCTTTTGTCACTTTCTGTTAAATCAATTGTGGGATCAACAGTTTTGTTTGTAGAATTTACCAACTAATTTTCTGCGTGAAACAATTACTATAATTACTTTATCAAAAAATTCTTTCCTAAAAATGAACAAGTTCAACCTGAATTAGAATGTATTTTCTAAATGAAATGTGATTGGTTATACTAGTCCAAAATAACGCAATGAACACTGTCAAATATTTTACTGTGCAATTGTCACCATTGTATTACTTATTGTGAAAATCCATTGTATTACTTATTGTAAAAATCCATTGTATTACTTATTCTAAAAGTATATAGTGTGCGGTTTATAACCTAAATCCCCATAATTTATTGGACATAAAATACGAAAACCCAATGATTGTTTTACTATACATCCGCCATACTGAATCCACTGTTTTGAATTTCGGAATTCCGACTTCGAATTTGTAATCAGGGGCTACGAAAATTGCCCGTATGCGCGACTGCGGTATCTCATGCCGCACCGGCCGAGCGCGGACCGAACGCCCCGCCGGGCCGGCAAAACTTCAAAAATCATTTTCTCATAAACGAAGCAAAATACGTCTTTCAAATTTTTTTGTAGTATGCAATAAGGTTCAAAGTTTATAAAAGTTTT
The DNA here is from genome assembly GCA_030407085.1 of Trichopria drosophilae. Classification (NCBI taxonomy): domain Eukaryota; kingdom Metazoa; phylum Arthropoda; class Insecta; order Hymenoptera; family Diapriidae; genus Trichopria; species Trichopria drosophilae. The sequence continues at coordinate 73,358,305 of CM059584.1, forward strand.
TTTTTTATTTTTGGTGGTGTTCTTTAAAAGTTTAAAAAATCATTCAAAAATATATTGTTAAATAAACAATGAATAAACAACGTTTTTGGCATTGAGTAAAATTTCATTTTAAACTACAGACATTCTCTCACAACTTCTATTTTATAACTTTTCTTAAAACAAAAACACGAAATAGTAACGAATTTAAAAAAAAAATATCCCAAAATTGTTAGTTGTGCATAACTCGAAGAGTTTTCAATTTAAAAAAAAAATGTTTAGTACAACATTTTATCTCATTGAGATCTACCGATTGACAAAATTTGAACCTTTTTTGTGACGTGGCTGATCCGCCTCACGTGGAATTGCTCGTACTCTTAACTAGATCCATTAACATTAGCAGTATACCGTTTTCATGGTCGTCAATTATCCGTCGATCACTTATTCACCGTACGGTTGTTTTCCCGAAACTTTTGAAAATGTATACAGGTCCAGACACGTTTAAAATGTCATTGCACAATTTCTTCAAAACATTATCTGTTTACCAAATGTCGGCAATCCGTGCCGTAAGAGAAAGGAGGCAGTCTAATTCAAATATTGCAATTTCATAATTTCTACGATCTCTCTCGCTCTCGCATACTCTTTGTTAGATTCATTAATATTTTCTCTTTCCCAAATTTAGACAACCTCCGCCATAATAGAAAGGAGATGACCTCAGTTCCGTATTTTATCTAGGAATGGCCCGGCGGGCCACCTGTAGGTCTGCTCACCCCTTTGTCAACAAAAGTAGCATTAATAAATAAATAAATAATTTATAATAATAATATTGAAATAGTAATAAATCTCACATAATCCGAATAGCGCAGCGTGTATTAAAATGTATAATATAGAAATGATGGAAGAAGCTAGCAGTAATTAGAAAGAGAGGATAACAGGCTTAATTCCTATGCATTTATCTATTCACGGTATTTACATATTTTCATGACATTCAAGCCATAGCTATAAGAGTTTAAACATGTGGGTAATGTAATTAATCATGCTCCTGGTCATTTTTTAATATGTGTACAATTTACCACATCTTAAACATCGCCATGCAGGTTTCGACCTGTTAATTATCCGTAGACTTTACTATACGGTAACAATGAATCTGACTTACCATAAGTGACGAAAACATACGAGTATCGAATTGCTTTTAATATAATTAATTAACCTTCATCTAATATTTCCCGCTTTTAAAATTTCTGAGAATAAGAAGCTCGAAATGCACAATATCTTTACACACAGTTTTGTATCTTTTAAGTAAAAAGTTAAAGGAAATGAGAATGCTGTCATCTTTTTGTATGTTTAAAGAGATTGAAGAATCTGTGTGTCGCAGAATGAAATATGCGGGTGCATCTGAAATGCGTAGATTCATCGTAGGCTGCCATCATACACTTGCTGATATGAGTGGCTATGGAGCGATTACAATTGAATATGAGGTTCTTGAAAATTGAATCTAGTTGACAATTAACCTTATTATCGCTGTGTAATATGAAAGTGAAATTGTTAAATATTACCCAGTATCTACTGCAAAGCGAAAGCAATCTCGCTATTTTTAAAATACCTATATTGCCATTATTAGACATCCCTCTGAAATTAATACTTTGCATAGTCTTTAATCATCGGCGGTTGTCTATCTACGGTATCATCACTCGTTTCAAAATGTTTATCGACGACATTCACGTAAATCTAAATGCATTTGCATTGTGAGAGGTTGGCGTGATCATGCTTCTTCAATTTCAGTTCTACAAACGTTGAGATGAAATCTATAGGTAGACACTCGATGTCTTTTGTTTCCATTAATGCAAGACGTTTCATAGAAAATTCTCATTGACCTTTGAAGAGATGCAGGATGGTCTTGAAGATTTTCCAGTATCCAATTTTAAGCATTTTATCCTATGAGTTTCGGTAGAGATGGACGGGCCAATATATCTAGGTCAACAGCATTGTCAGCATCTAAAACTTCCTGCAACCTATATCTTTTTTTTGTCTGCGCCTTTTATGTATATCTTGTGAGCACATGTAACGATGTCTTCCAACGTTTCGTTGATTGAATCAAAGTGTATATCGCCCGATTCCAATCGTAGACATGATAATTGTGCATTAACCAATTGTTTTACGTTCAAAACGTAATTTACTACATCACTGTCGGAAATATCCATAATGCACATTTCTTTCGATATAAACTGATTACCAGATCCGGGGAATCCTGGCACGTCGGCAATATACTACATTTCTAGTACCTAATACTGATTTGCTTATCTCCTTCATTAATTGACGCTTGATTCTCCCTCTCTCTCTCTCTCTCTCTCTCTCTCTCTCTCTCTCTATCTCTGTATCTCTCCTTCTCACACACTCTTTGCCACTTCCACATATGGCGTGATACCTCTAACTTATGGGTATACGTCGTACCTTTCTCTCTAGATCGCAGTTTAACGAGATTCGTCACAGATCTCACCCCCACCTTCCGTAAATTCCCAGTTTCCCAGAAAAGGGACAGAGGACCACGACGAAGCCGCGCAGTGGCAAGTCGGCAGGATACGAAGACCATCCTGAATCGCCGCATATTGTAGGACGTCATAATCCCAATTGTTTCCCCTATTCAAATAGGTACATCCTCTCCTCTCACCTCCCACTACCGGTCCGTCAACTGCAATTGCAGCGGTTGAAAGGCAAATTTTCAATTCTCGAAGAAGCGTCCGCTCGTGTGAGAACACTTCTCTCACACCTTCGATGCGCGAGCCTCTTCCCCCCTTTTTGCCCCTCATATATCGCCAAGCAGAGGAATCGGTGCTCCAACGATCGTCGCCTCGACGCACGAGAGCCCGTTTCCATTTTTCGTCCCCACCATGGCGACTGCTCCGCTTTTTATGTAACCGGTTATTTCAAAAGAAATTTCCTCCCGTCGCGTGATTCCGAATCCACCCCTTTTTGTGTCGAGTCTTTTTCTTTGTTAATCGTGGCCCCCCTCCGCTTCTAGATACAGCCCTTTATTTCCAAGAAATACAGTTACAGTTCAGTGTTACGTAGAGATTATTTGAGTAATTTTTTTAAAAACTTTTCCTTTTTTAGTTATAAGATTCTCTAGATTTAAGGATATAAGAATATTTGTATTTCAATATAATAAAATATATAATTTGTCTCCCTTTGTTCCCATCCCCTCCTTTACATTTTCGTCATTCCCAGTTTGGAAAACGAAAAAGATAAAGATCCGTTACAAAGAGTGACGGTTGACCTTGCGAGAATGGTGCGTTCGAAAAATTTCATTTTTGAACGTGTTGTTTTCGTTTCGGGAGAAGTTGTTTTTTTTTGTGAAGGCCGAGTGTTGACGAGTTCTGTTTACACTCGGCGACCGCGAGTAAATAATTACTGGTTCGTTCGTTTTTTTTTTAAATTAACGATTGCTACGGAAATTAAACTCCCGCGAAGGTTGTTTACTTTCCAGTTTGCTGTCCTTGTCCTTCCCAACGGCCCTTTGTTCGAACGAACAATTTTAAACCGTTACGGCGAGTACGTACGAGTCCAGCCTGTTCGAAAGAAATAAAATAATACACCATCTTCCCTGTCGTCCCCGGAAAGTTTTAGATATCCAATAACCCGAATAACTTCGAAAAGTAATTAGTTTTTTTGACAGTCAAAAATTTAACTTCCGACTTTGAAATTCTAATTCAAAATCAAACTTTTTTTTGTGTGTACTCTGATTAGATTTCTCACATTTCTTTTTTTTCCTCTCTGCCACGTTATAAAGTTTCATCGCGTCAAGACTGTATAAATTTCCAATTTCTTTTTCTTTTTTTTTGAATTTATTCTTCCTTTGCCGAGCGGCAGTTACGTGCACGATACACGTGCCAGATTTATTCTCCCCTTCTCTCTCCCCTTTTTGCCACGTTACATCATAGGAGGACAGTCACGTCTTGTGCCACACCCTCTGCCTAATATAGTTATACATTTCCATGATGTATGATTATGATTTATGATTATGATTTATGATCTGCGATTCATGATGTATGATTTATGATTTGTGATTATATATGTTAACCCTACTATTTTTCGTACAGTTACAGGTGTCAGTGCGGTAACGCGTTAAAATTTAGTTGAGTGATTTTTGTGAACGGAAGTGATTTCCCTCAGCCGTTTTCCGATTTTCCACTTTTTCGATATAACTGTGAAATTTTCCGAACCGTTTCCGCTGCACCGGTACGTTACCGGGAAAATTTTGTGAATCGGTGATTTTTTTTTGAGTTTCCTCCCCCTTCCACTTCGAGATGGCATCCCCCTCTCGCGTTACTGACTCGATGCCGATAGTGCCCACGCTCGTAATCACGACGTCTACGGAGAATTCTCCGATTACGACGACGTCGCAGTCCCTTGGGTCAACGGCAACGCGTGTCGCCCCGTCGAGCGCAGTCGCCATTCGTGCCGCCACCCCCGCGTAATACGCAGCTATTCGCGTGGAGATTGATAGGATCGTCGATCTTCGTGAGTTAATCGGGCGTTGCGATCGCGCGGAAATCCAAATTGCCGGGTCAACCGATGTCCTCCGCGATCGCCTAACGCGATGCACCGTGCGTCAGCGGTTCCCCGAGATAAACGTCGAGTGGGATCCTGCCGTAGACGAACGAGGCGACCAACCCCCCTTCACCCTTACCGAAGCGGTAAATTGTCCGATCATAGGGGACGTTTTGACCGGGTCGTTCAACGCAACGTACCCCGGCTACATAATTCCCCAACCGGTGGAGGCACCCCGTCAAAGACCCGGTGTCTTTCGGAATCTGATCGCCGGATTACCTTCGGACCGATCTAGCGCATTTTACCGCGATCCGATATCTTTCGCGGAAGGGGGTTTCGATGCCCCGGAAAGGCAATCGCCTATTCCAACGGACCATCGGGATCCGTCGCCGACCCCCTACCCGTTCAATCAGGTGGACCCCCCACACGAGTTGCACCTCACCGGTAACGTGCGTAGCGGACCGCGCGTAAGCCGCGATGCTCCGCCTCGGTCGTGCGTCGCGCACGACGCTCTCTTCTTCGCTGGGGCGGAAAATACCGAAAATCCCCGTCCCGAGCCGCGTAACGCACCCGATGCCGAATTACGTCATCAGATTGGCACGCGCGGGCAAGACACCTTACCCCCTCCTGTCACGGTGGTACTGCGACGCACAGTCTACCTTCCCTCATCCTTCTAATGATACCGACATTCACGAATCCTGCCCCCACCCGCCTCAGAATCCTGCCGTCAACCGGCATGATTACTTGGAGTCGCGTGCTCCTCGTCAAAACTCCTTCCGTCGCACAGCTGTCACTAATTTCAGCGTGTATTTCCCCGTAGACTTAACTTATAGGACAAAGGACAAAAGGACAAAGGACAGGAAATTTTCCCCCGCGTTAATGACGAATATGTCTGTTTGCGGGTCGGCTCTCGGGTGGAGAGGTACAGGACAGAGACAGACATTACAAGACAGAACTATAGGCACACACAACACCCACCCAGAGCCAGTCCCCCCTACCCCAATATCGGTACCACCAGCAGATTCGACGGTCTGTGCCTTAGCGAGTACGACGCGGGGCTTATCTCCTCTTTATCCGAGACAAGACCCACGACGTACCGACCGCGGATAAGACGCTGACGGTACCGATAACTGCCGACGGAGGTCGGCAGCGGTCCCAAATTCGTACCTTCGCCCAGCAAAGTTCCCCGGTTATTCCACACTGGACATAAGCAGAGAAAATTGCAGGACGGGGATTCGAACTCGGGCCCTTCGCGACGTTCAGTTCGGGCGGACTAAAACTGACGCCTTAGCCCGCACGACCATCACGCCGACTCTGACTTAACTTATAGTCTATCCCCATCACAGCCGCCCTACAATAGCACCCGTGTCGGGCCTCCTCCCTCGTCTCACCGCCCCCGGAACAATTATCCGAGAATTTTTCATCCACCTATCCCAGCATGTCGCAGACCACTGTTCGATGGGGAAAATCTGCCACCGAACACTGGAAAACGCATGGTCCTCGATTCGCAGGCGAGGATAGCGAGGACGCGGAAGACTTCCTCATAAAATTGGTGAAGTCCGGCTCAAGCCGAGATTTACCAAAGGAAGATCTCCTTCGCGCCCTCCCGGAAGCCTTCAAGGGTGCCGCCCTCGCCTGGTACTGTGTGGAACGTAATAGTTGGAGTTCGTATCCCGGGTTCGTACGCTACTTCCGGGAGGCGTTCGGACAACGCAATCCGGACGCGAGCGTTAAAAAAGAAATAGCGCTACGGACTCAAGATCCCGATGAGCCAGTGCGAGAGTATCTCGTGGCTTTGCGCTGCCTCTTTAACTTGTTAATTTTTCCCCCTCCAATCGAGGAGCAGTTGGACATTTGCGTCCAAAACCTACGCCCCGGTCTTGCGAAACATATAGAGCGCGATTCCGTGTACGGGTTTTCCGATCTGTTGCGTCTAGGTCGGCAACTAGAAAGCGTCGTCGTCCACGAGAAGGCCTATCGTCCCCCACCCTCGGCCGCGCAGTCTGCGTTCCCCGCATTCGCGTACTCCCCGAGAACGACAGGAGCGAAGGAGAAGTTGGCTGCGGCTGCGCCGGCGCCGAAGCACACCGCGAGGAAGGCAACGCGTGCCGATTCCCCTCCGGCCCCCGCGCCGCCGTCGGGCACGATTTCTCCGACGTGCACCGAGCTCGCCGAGACGTCGCGTCCAGTGCCGAAGACACAGCCCCCTCTATCACGCGATCTAGCCCAGGCAGTCTCGCCGTCCCCTCTCGCGCCGCGAATTCCGCCACTGCTGAAAGCCGTCCCCCGCGTACTCCAGCAAGTAGCGCAGAAATCAAATACGATTAGTGCTACCGACCGCTGCTACAATTGCAAGCAGGTCGGACATGTTTACCGGAAATGCACTCAGCCGATAGGGTATTTTGTCGCGTTTGCGGTTACCCCGGCGGGAACAGTAATAACTGCCCCGCCTGCGCGCGAAAGCGGTCGGGAAACTGCTAGAGGGGGGAACAGAGTTCCCCAGGTCCCCCCTAGCTAATCCATCAAAACTCTCCGCCTTCCACTATAGAGCACTATATAGCACGCGTAGATCCCCCACTATATCGAGCCGACCCGCGTCGTTGTGTCCTCCCTCCCACTCGCGTCGACACGCATAGTCGCGTTTCCATGCTGCGTTTGCCGAGACTCACGCGCCGGTGGAAGAAGCCGAAGCGGATCTCTCCCTAATGGAAGTCGATCCATGGCCATTTATTCGGCTCGGGATCAATGGAAAATCCATTAGAGCCCTTATCGACATGGGAGCCTCGAGGTCATACCTCGGTCTCCCGTGTGAAAAAGTAGTAGCCCCATTCATGCGCGACGCCGACGAACAAGTACGGGTCGCGAACGGAGCCCTCGTCCCTCTCACCGGTGTCGTAAAGTTGTCCCTAACCCTCGAAAAGCAAACGCACGTTTGCGAATTTCGAGTGAGACCGATCAGTTACCCCTGTGTCCTCTGGATGGACTTCCTGCATGCATTCGGGATAAAATTGTATACGGCCAACGGAACCTGGAGCAGCCGTAACGGAACCTACCGGGAATTAGATGAGAATTTCGTCTCGGTCGAGGCATAGACTGCGTTGGACTGAGCCGGTCTAGCCGTCCCCTCCCGTGACGCCATGCCCCGTTTACGACGAATTCTCGCGCGTTTCTACCCCTCGGGAGCTCCACCAACCCCGTGATTGTCCGGAAGTCGAACGGCAATTTTCCGTTTCTGCGTTGACTTCCGTGACGTGAATAAAATCACACGTAAAGACGCGTACCCCCTCCCCTCCATGGACCGGATAATAATTATTTTTTTATATTTATTTTTTTTATGATTATTTTTATATTACATAACGACCCTCGACCTCAGTCAAGCCTATTTTTAGGTGCCGGTAGCCCCTGATAGCCGGCTCATTACCGCGTTTGCAGTCCCAGGCCGCGGTTTATTTCAATTCCGCCGCATGCCCTTCGGACTCACTAATGCCCCTGCCACCTTTCAAAGGTTAGTGGACCGCCTCATTGATCCGGCGTGGGAACCTCACGTGTTCGCCTATCTAGACGATATTATCGCCACGGATAATGAGGAATACTACTTCCGGTATCTGGAGCTCGTGTTGTCCAGTCTCAAGGAAGCCGGGTTAGAATTAAAACCGGAAAAGAGCGAGTTCTTCCGAAGTGAGGTTAAGTACCTCGGGTTCGTACTTAATTAGAACGGATGGAATACCGATCCCGAGAAGATCGCTCCCATCCTCCAATTTTCCACCCCCCACCAATCTGAAACAGCTACGACGCTTTTTGGGAATGGTGGGGTGGTATTCTCGCTTCCTCCCGGACTTTTCTCGAGATCGCGTCCCCCTCACGAAACTCTTGACGAAAGGAACTCCGTGGTCCTGGACAGATGACCAGCAGGAAGCCTTTGAGTCGCTGAGAAACTCGCTGACCCGTACCCCCGTTTTAGCCCGTCTCGATTTCAATCTTCCGTTTAAGATCCAGACGGATGCGAGTGACTTCGCAATCGGCGCCGGCTTACTCAAGAACTCGACGGCGTGGAACATCCGATTAGCTTCGCTAGTCGGGTGCTCACCAAAGCCGAGCGGAAGTACACGGCGACCGAGAAGGAGTGTTTCGCCGTCCTCTGGTCAGTGACAGAGTATCGGCCCTACGTTGAGGGTGCTGCGTTTACAGTCTTCAACGATCATAGTAGTCTGCAATGGCTTCGTAATTTGCGCGACCCCAAGGGTCGATTAGCCAGATGGTCACTCGCGATGCAGACCTATGATATGACCCTACAGCATCGTAAAGGCGTCTTCAACGTGGTCCCCGATGCTCTCTCCCGAATGTACGAGAGCTGCGACGAGGCGCTCTGTGCAATCGGAAGTTCAGAAGATACCTGGTATCTTCGGAAAATACCGAATGTTCGGGAATTCCCCGCGAAGTACCCCGATTGGCAGATCGAAGACAATCGCTTATATTATCACAGGCCTCGCCCCGTCATAGAATCTGCCGTCCGTGACCTTGACGCCTGGAAACTTGTCCCCCCCCCCCCCCGAACCACGCGTTCGGGCGCTCAGTGACGCACATAATTGCCCCCAAGCCGGACATCTAGGAGTGGATAAGACGTATCATCGTCTTATCCAAGACTTCTATTGGCCAGGCATATTCCAAGACGTCGCCCAGTACGTCGCCCGCTGCCCCGACTGTCAACGGCAAAAAGTACCCCGCAGGCCCCTGCCGGCATAATGAGGGAACGAACGACCGAAGGACCTTGGGTCACGGTCAGTTCGGACATTATGGGTCCCTTTCCCGCGAGCAAAAAGCAGAACCACTTCATTGTCGTGTTCCAGGATATATTCACGAAGTACATCGAAGTGAAACACCTTCGGTCGGCCACCGGGACAGCGATAATGACCGCGTTTGACAACTTGGTCATAAACCGTTGGGGGTGCCCGAAGTACTTCGTGACCGACAATGCCATACAATACGTCAATTCGTACATCGCTTGGCACCTAAAACAACTAGGTATCTCACATAACCCCGTCCCCCTCTACCACGCACAAGCAAACCCAGTCGAGCGTGTAAATCGTACGCTTAAAACGATGATCAGCACCTTTGTCTCCAACGATCATCGCGATTGGGATGTGCATCTCCCAGAACTTACGTTCGCAATAAATGCAGCTGTGCAGTCGTCTACAGAGATGACGCCAGCATTCTTGAATTTCGCCCGGAATCCCGTCCCTACCCGTAATTTACGGAACGATCTTCCCCCTCCACCGCTCACTCTCCCGAAGGATACATCGTTCTGGCGCGATCGCATGAAGCGCCTCCCATTCATTGACGATTGAGTGCGCTGAAACCTGGAACGTGCATCGGCACGCCAGGCCGCGTATTACAATACCACCCACCGCGACGTTGGTTACCAAGTCGGTGACCTCGTCATGCGACGAATCCGCTTCTTATCGTCCGGTACCCAGAACTTCGCTGCGAAGCTGACCCCAAAATTTAGCGGTCCCCATCGAATCGTAAAAGTCGTATCCCCCGTGGTCTACGAAATCGAAGACCCAGAGAGCCGTCGAAACCCGCGTGCCCACGTAAAGGACTTAAAAAGATATTGCGCCCCTGAGCCCGATCCAGTTATCGCCGCCCCGTTCGATTCAGCGACACGAACTCAAGAATGATCTTCGAGAGCGTAACGCCCCCCTACGCCGTCCCGTTCAGTACCGTGTGATTCGCAAAATCGCGAAATTTCCAATATATCTCGAAAGCGAGGCCGGCCGTCGAAGGCCAAGCCACCCGTTAGTGAGGTGGTTCGACAAAACGCGGCCGACCAAAATTACCCGAGCGAACCAGAAGCGATACCGGAGGTAACGAGACGTCGGGGACGTCCGCGAAAACTCTCGGGAGTAGTCGTACCACGATCTCCGGCACCGCTCGTCACGCAACGCCCGGGATTCGACCGCGATAAAACGAACACCGCACTGACACCTGTAGTCGAAATGCACGAGATATTGCATTCCGACCGCGCATTGCGGTCTCTTTTTGTTGCAGGCCTGAAAAAAGGAAAAGATGGGACGAAGACGACCGGTCCAGAAGACCTCCTGGAGGTCGGTGGAGTGCACCTTGCACCTCCCCGCCATGGGGTGTCCCGAGGCGGACTTCCGGTTCACCTTCCCGGTCGACCCCCCTACTTGGCAATCCCCTCGCTCGATTGCCAGGAGGCGTTCCCTCCCCTAGCCGCCCCCCTCTCCACACGCCGATTGCTTACGCGCGACCGACCGCGGAAAAACCGGTCCCCCCGTGCCTCGCCGGCCTTCGGCCGATCCCGAGGGTGAGAGCCGAGGGAGTACCCCGGGCGAGCTCGCCTACGAGGCCTACTCTGCGCTGTCCCCTCGGCAGAGGTTCGCCGCGACCGGACGCAATAAAGTGGATCGAGCGGCTACGAGAGCGTCGGGCGACAAGCGCCGCCGTTTGTGCCCTACACTCATAGAAATATCCGCACTGAGGGCTATGACGGTGCGCCACTCTGCGCCGGTTTGAACAAGTTCTCGTCGTGCGCCTTCGGAGATCCTAGCGTCCGCCCGGGACTTCGTCCATATGGTTGCGTCTTGGCGGTCATAGCTCAGGACTATGACCGTCGAAACGCCGAGTTTACATTTCCATCACATCCACATGCTACAAACGTCAAGGCGTAGCGCTATCATTTAATAAGCCTTCAACGTGATTCTCTACCGCTCATACATGGCGGCTGAATAATTATACTACAAAATGTCATAATTGCAGGTTTTTTCCCCATTTATAATTAATCAATTCTTTTTAAACTTATTATACATATGTATACAATTGAAACATTTATTTTCTTTTTTAAAGCCTGGTTTTGGTATTGTACTATTTTTAATGCAATTTAATTTAATTTTTATACTCGTTGACCCAGTAAACGAAAATGGATCGTGGTCAAAATAATTTTTATCTCGGCAATCGGAATCCCGATGTTTGAAAATTTATTCTAATTCTGAATGAGGTTATATTAATTTATGTCAAGACTCCGGAAAAGAATTTGTCAAAACAATCGTGTATTTCTTTTGAATGATTTTCTTCTTCTAATTTAGGAAATAGAAAGGAATTAAAAAGAAAACAAATATTAATTCTTCCAATATTGTGCCTTGACAAAACGCATGGAATGTTCTGAAAAGAATTGAGAATATAAATTTATTTCTCAGTTTAATCACCAATATTATATTTCACGACTAAAATCTGTAAATATATATAATTTTATTGCTGTACATAGATTGTACTTCAGCGAAGGTGAGTATTCTTTGTTATTGATATACATTTATAGATTGAAAGCTCTTTCTATGTGGTTCTGACAATTGAGTGGAAATTAAAAATTTGTAAGCTTAAAATTGTCATGATTAGTAAAAACATAACGTACAAACATCTTACTAACACATTCCTTATATCTTCACATTCAATTCTTTCAACTTTAATAACAAAATATAAAGTATGAGAAATAGATATAAAACATATAACTGAAGTTTTCAAGACAGTCACAGATCCGAATAGTGTATTAATGACTTTTGTCGAAGAATGAAAATGTTCATTTCTTTTATGAGACTTTTTTATCAGTGCCTGCTCCTTATAGTTACATATTGTATTTTTTAAATCTTTATTAATACTAATTAAAGTAAAAGAAATGGATAAAAACATATAAATAAAGTTCTCAGGAAAATCATGGTAGTGGCATACGACAAATGACTTTTATCAAAGAATGAAAATGTTCATTTCTTTTATGAGACTTTTTTATCAGTACCTGCTGCTTATAGTTACATATTGTATTTTTTAATCTTTATTAATACTAATTAAAGTAAAAGAAATGGATAAAAACATATAAATAAAGAGATAGAAATCACAGATAAAAAAAGGATGAAAACTTTTACGAATCTCTTTCGGGATTAGAAGTCTTATTTGACTTCTTTTTAAAGTACATTTGTTTTCTAGTTTCTGAGTCATATTTTAATCACAATATTTCACCAAATTTTAAAAACGTCGCTCCCTGGCGATAGGACTATAAATTGATGACTTATTACAAAAAATACATTGCTTTTTACCTTTTTCTCCGTTAGTGGGGATGTTGTTACTCTTCGAAATGGAACCTTTTTGTTGTATTATTCTGAAGAAATTATGTTTTGTCCAAATTAATTTTTTTTATATTTGTATCAGATATTAGGATACACTCAAAAGTCCAAATCCGAGAGCTTTGTAGACTTCAGTATTCTTATACAATTTATAGACCTTCTTAAATGATAACGTATTGGTATGCATTTTAGGACAAATATTATATAATATTCAGTTTTGAATTGTAGTTGGTATGTATACAAAAACAATAAGTTATATTAGTCGAGAGTACAAGTCGCAACAATGTGCAATTCAGTATTCATTATTTATAATAGTAAAAATAAATATAAACGAAAACAAACCGAATACAAGTTTGTTCTTGTTATACGAATGCTAAATTCATCAATAAAAGATGTATTATTGAACTGTATAAAAAAAAATAGTATTAAAAAATAACACGAAGTCTTATTGTAAATGTTCTGTAAAGTAAATATTACAGTTTAAACTGTAGTCTAATAAGTTGAAAACTTACATTCAGACTTTTATCTCGGGAAGTCCTAAATTTTATGCTTATCGCGTACAAACTAGTAACGGGAAATACTCCGATACGTGTAAGGTCAAGGGGATTTCGTTAAATTGCGAAAATGGAAATAAAATCAATTTCGACTCGATTTATCAGCTAATTATGGGAAATGATATTTATACTAGTACTACTACTACTACCACTACTACTGCTACTACACCACCAAAAATAAAAATTCGATTCAGTGCGATACGACGAACCGAAATTCACGAAGTTGAAACGCGCAAAGAAGAAACAACATGTAAAATAGTTTTTTAAAAAAGGCGTCACATTTCGACTAGATATTCGCTTTCTTTTGGATACGAAGCATAAAGTGTAACAAAGCTGTAAAAATGTAAATTATTGTAAAAAACAATAGTTTTCTCGTTACTTAAGAAAAATTAGCAATATAAGCGAAATTGTTTTTGATATTGCATTTATTAATGATAATAATAAAAATAATAATAAAAATAAAAATAATTATGTTCTTTGTGTAATTATTAATTTAAGACAACAAGGTAAGCACATACTATTACGTAATCTCTTCAGTTGCTTTTCATCCCATTCGAAGTTCATAGGAAGACATCGTATCTCCTCTTTCGTATTTTGAGTGATTTCCAAGAAAAATATAATACTGCATGACCTACCTCAACTTTTCGTCAAAGGGCCCCAAACAAAACTGATTGTCGCAAGACCAATATCGTAATTTATTACAATCTATATTATTTTTTTACACATAACTTATTCTAACTTACTTCTAAAACCTTATCTCCCCCTCGTCTTCAAGATTTTCCCAGAAAACCGGGACTCTCGAATATAAGCCACATGTGCGTTCCAACGACGGCGTCAGAAATTTCAGTTTCTTGTTTCGACCTGCAAGTGGAGTGACACATACGCCACATGTATACATATAAAGGTCAGTGTTGTGTAGGTAAATATTAATACACAATACGGAGGAAGTGGGATGTCGGATCTACCGTTTATTCATCATAACAAAAAACGAAAACTAATACATAGACGTTGAACGGTCGTTGAACCATGATCTACCTCAACTTTTCGCCAAAGGGACCCACGTACCTATATGTTTATCGTAAGGTCATTATCGTGATTTATTACCGTCTTTATTATTTGTTTATACGCAAACTATCAATTAATCATCATTATCAACACTCATCTGACTTTAATTACCCAATTATCGATATTTATTATCGTCTTTATTATTTGTTTATATAACAATTAACCACGAAGCACTCGTGTATCAGGTCGCTGAACCATGACCTACCTCACCGTCGTGCCAAAGGTTGTCCGTACGTTTTTGTTTACGTCAGACGACTGGCGTACCTCACATGGCGGCCATGGTGTTATTTACGGTCATAAATTAATATTTATTTGACATTAATTACCCTATTAACATTATTTATTGACATTTTTATTGCTTGTTTTGACATTAATTGGCCATTAATAACCATTATCACCTCTTTATGATGTCATTCACCCCTGACCTATCTCAAGGCGCGCGTGCCGTCTGGCGCCAGACCTACCTCAAGGTGGAGGAGTGGGGGGTGTTTACGTCTGGCTATCGGGGGCCCTATACTACTAAAGATAGTGGATTAATTACAGACTGGCACCGAAAACCAACTTGTTTTTAAATTTTAATTCTAACCTTCCAACACAAGTAAAAAGAGGAATCGCAACTATCCTAGTTGACAAAGCGATGTTATTATCTGACACTCGATTTCACCAAAAAAATTTGATCTTTGTTAACAATTTTTTGCTAAAAAATGGGTTTGATTTAAGATTGATACAGGATACTGTTAAAAAAAAACTTAAAACATTGAATAAAAGTAATGCTAGCAACAATAGTGTGAAAGAACAAACAAAGGACTATACAAACAACATATTTTTTCCTTACATTTATAAATTTAATAACAGACTTAACAAAATATATGAAAAATTCAACATAACAATTATAAACAAACGGTTTAACACCTTAGAAACTTTGTTTAACTCAAAAATAGATCAAACAGACAAATCAATGATGTCGAATGTGGTATATGGGATAAACTGCAACGAATGCCAAGCAATATACGTAGGAAAAACCAAAAGATACTTGAAGGTTCGCATATATGAACACAAAAATAACTGGAAAAGAGATATAGGTCACACAGCCTTGACAGCACATACATAATGTATGTTAACAACTGGGCATTATTATAATTTTACCGACATAAAATTTTAGATAGTGATATTAATTGGAAGAATAGGAATATAAAAGAAATGATGTACATAAAGCAATTTAAAAATAGTATTAACTTTATATATATAAAGCAATTTAAAAATAGTATTAACTTTCGCATTGACACTGAAAAACTAAGTTGCTTTTACAATAATTTATTAATAAAAGATTAATTTAAAAGAATATTAATAGCTTTCATTCATGCATTGAATGGTATATTCTCCAGACTTATATATGTATACATACTTTAGTTTATATAATACTGCTATGCTAACTGAACAGCCCTGTTTAATTCAGTCTGTGTTTATGCAGCGCTCAACACAGTACGTTGATCTTATTTTGTCTTGTTGAGTTAATTTTGTTTATTTTATATTTTTATTTATTTAATTAATTTTTGTATTTTTGTTTAATTTATAAACAGATGCCCCTGATGAGCACTTGAAAAAAGTCGAAACGTTGGGTTTGAAACTGTCCGTTATAGGGCATACATTTTAGAAGTGTAAAGTCCATATTGCAATAAATGTTTACTTATAATCACCGTAAGGTTAAGAAAATTAGTTACATATCAGATGACGCTAGACAGAATTTAAAAAATCGGTTTAACATATGTAATGTAATGCATCAAGAAAATAATTAATGGTGTCAAAGCAGAATGGTATTATAATGTGACAGCCCACCCAAAAGTACTACATGATGCTTTGAAAGCGATATTGCAAATTCAGGTGCGAAATGCCAGTCTACAAGCTGCGTCGCAAGACAGTATTCTAACATAAGAAAAACTTTACAACTGTACCAAGAAAAGTATGAAAAATATTACACTTTTGTATTACTCCAAAAAAGATTACGAGGTATTTCAGAGATGTTTAAACGTTCGGTTTAACGCAGCTGCTCCTATCCCACAGATTCACAGAAATTGCGGTTGCATCCCCATATCCGACAATACAGTGTTAATAAAGAAATATTTTGCTGATATCGAACATAAAGTATTTCAAATTCAAGTTCATACATTCACTGAATGGTCTACTGTGATTTTGCTTGGTTGGCTGGGATATACAGTTCTTGCCTTAGTTTGCCAGGGCACACCGTTCTTGCCTTAGTTGGCTGGGGCACATCGCTCTTGCCTTAGTTAGCCGGGACACATAGTTCTTGCTCTTGTTGGCCGGCCTTATTGGATCCGCTATTTTGAATTGTAACCATTTAATAAAAGCAAGTCGTCAGTCACGTGCTACTTAATCGGTAATAAACTCTTCTACCCATCAATTGAATTTCAGTTTTTTCAGTTCTACAAAAATATCTATGTTCATGAATTTATAGTTGGATAACAAAACGTTTAACCGAAATTTTAGAATAGTGAACTTAGGTTTAAAATTAAATGTAGAATACAAAATATTTTTTTAAAATGAAAATAATAAATTCCTATTTTCTGACCGCATTTTTAATCCACCATTTTTAATTTCTTGACGTAACCTTCAGTGTTGTGGTCAGTGACCATCGATATGTGTGAAGAGTAATAAAACAATTAATGTCGCGGGCCAGTTATGATTTAATTCGAATGATTTTAGTCAAGCAGCATATTGTTATCCTTGGGGACTAATATCATATTGTAACAACATAAATGAAAAAGTCGAGTTTCTAAACAATGCTATTATTGAGTTGTTCGATGCG
This sequence comes from Trichopria drosophilae, assembly GCA_030407085.1. Classification (NCBI taxonomy): domain Eukaryota; kingdom Metazoa; phylum Arthropoda; class Insecta; order Hymenoptera; family Diapriidae; genus Trichopria; species Trichopria drosophilae. Next base: position 73,375,404 of record CM059584.1, read on the forward strand.
TTTGCTCCCATTAAACATGCCAGAGTAACTAAACCTAGCGTTCCGTGGATCACTGACACGATTAAGATCTTAATTAGGAAACGAAACGCTGCTCAAACGATCACGCGAAAATCGAAACGGCAATCTGATATAGACTTTTATAAAACTTCTGCGATAAGGAGAGAGCGGATTGCTTATTTTAGACAAATTAATACGATGTCACATAAAAACTTTTGGTCATCCATCAAGAATCTTGATCTAGCTAAATCTAGAACTGCTGCTCTTCCAGAAACATTTAACGATGCTGATGCCATTAACCAACATTTTGTAAGTTGTCCTCAGAAAATGCCTTTTTTTATATGATTGATAGCGTATAATGAAAAAGTATATTAAAATATGATTTTTCTGAAAACGTCAAGTATCTACACTTGTTTGAAAATATAGCTCATATATGCTATGATTTTATTTGTCTCCCTCAGGGAAATTACCCATGTAAGGTACGAGAGGTTTTTTTTGAAAATCTATAGTTACAGGAAGGTGAAGACTGATAATACATATTTTTATTTTGCTTATAATTGGTATCTACATATTACATAATACATATTATTTTTCGCAAATAATAAGCACGGTGGGCATGCGAGTGGTAATCTATGTACATGCATTAGTTCTACAACATCATTTGTTATCTCTACGTTAAACGAATGCAGGTGTTTATCGAAGTACAATACCGTTAATTGACACAGAAGAAAATAAACATGTCCACTGATTTCGTATATATTTTTATCCTCCTCATGACAGGGCCATCATCGGTAACTCTTGCCAAAATCACTGTTCCTGGTTTATATTTTTTACCATTTATTATGACGTAGTTATACGTTCCTGCGAACTTTATATGGGAAACCACATTGTTAATTTCCGTGTCTGCTGGCTCAACTACTGACCCTAATGTAAGATTCACTGCTTCCATTTCTGGGTTTTCTTTAAAGTGCGCAAATCGAATCTGGTTCCGAAATGCAATCGTCCATGGAAGATTTATATGACACATTGTGCTAAGGGTAAACTTTTTCATATCTTTATTTTTCCGTTCGAAAGGCATGCCCCAGAAATGCACAGCAGGTCCATTCAAGCGCATATTCTCCACAAGGTGTAGCAAAAAATGCATCTTAGGTTTTAAATCTCCATAATACTCGATATAGCGAGCATTATGTTTCTGAACAAGGGTTCTAAGCTAGTGTAAGTCAGCCTGACAAAATTGGAGTGCCGTCACGATATCTATGATTCTTCTGAGAATCAGATACAGCTTCCAATATTTGTTTCCCTCTGGGGCTTTATGACCATTTATAGGCCCCAAGTAACGGCATAAGCAGATGCTTTCGCTAGCTGATTGTTTAAATTTAATTCGCTTCTTTAAACCATCAGGATTACGTTTGTTTTTACTGTATTCCATGAAAAACGGTCTTGGTGTATTGGTCTCAAAATCGCCAAAATCAAATTCGCAAATTTCATCGTTAAGTTTCTCTAGTGTGAATAGCTTTTCCACTCGAATAAAAGTTGTTAGAATATTACCAACTGTATAAGGAATAATTCCTTCACAAATATCATGCATTATATCTAACGATTTATTTTCTGTTATATGGAAGTTGTTAACATCATTAAACACGCATTCTTCTTTTATACCGGAAGATCTAGTTTTTACGTATTGACTGTAATTGACTCTGTTGCGCAGCAATTGTGGATTCTCCTCACACATGCTCTTGCACAGAAGTGAATTTGCAGTGAAAATTCGGCAATATGACAAGGCTCGAAAACTTTCAACAAAACCACAGGTTGTATTTAATCCTAAGTTATTTCCAAGTACTAGAGTCAATTGAAAATAAAATGTTACTTTTTTATTATTAATATTTAACTGCAATCCATTTGTAGCTAGAAAATTCAATTCTTCTAATGTCTCCTGAAAAATCGCCCTGTTGCCAAATAATTTGGCATACTTTGCATATAAGATGGTGGTAAGCAATATAAATTCCGATCTGTGACTTAAATGTGGAGGTAAGAATGGAAGTGACACATATACTCCAAGGAGTTTTTGCTCTCCACCGTGGCTTCCAAGGGCATTTCCCGTTTCAAATTCGTCGGTGAATAAATTAAGAGGAATAGTATTCTCATTATTAGCATATTTTTGTTTCCATAAATCGCCTTGCTTTATGTTCGATATTAATTCGGTTTCCTCATTCAGCATTCGAACATAACGTTCTTCTTGTTCGAATAATCCTGGAGTTTCCACTAGTACTTTCAAGGAATGTTTTAAAGATACATGCACTCCATACCGTGTAGTAGATGAAACTTTGATTTCGTGCATATTTACTATGACGTAAATGCGTTCATCGCCAATTTCAAAACTGTCTGGTTCTACAAATAATTCCGCTCCTTTGTACGCTTTTAGTCGCAAGGGTTCCGTCGAGAGCTTGTTGAATGGTCGACTGTACCTTTGCATCGTTACCTCAACAAGCCCACAAATGTCTGCAGAACAAACATTTTGTATGTGGTTTTGAACTTGTTCATTCAAGAAGGGAACAAAAGTATCACGTATTAATTGTTGTACTTCACATATTATGCCTGGCACAGCAGATCGGGGAATTGTTGGGATATTGTACAATTTTAATGTAAAATTAAAGAATTTCCTATTAAACTCTTCTTCTGTAATCATTTCGAGCGAATAATTTACCTCATATAATATGAATATCTCATAATAATAATAATAATAATAAGGGGCCCAAAGGGAATGACGCGTAACACAATGCGGCTATGCAAAAAGCTGCATCTTAGCCTATCTTCCCAAATGGCCTACTCTCACCTCCACGTGTGCTTATTAAAGCCGGTGGGCCCTGGACTCTTAGCAACCTTGCCAGAGATTGGGTAACCAACCCCAGTGGATGGCGAGGTAAGAGACAAACGAGAGAGGCATAACAACGGGGGGTAGGGCCAACCACCCTACTCCCTGTATATGCGGTTACTATAAATAGAACGCGCAGGGCTCCTGACCATCGGGCTGCTTCGGATGCAGCCCAGTCCCGAGGTGGAGGAGCCGAAACAGGTGTCCCGGGACGACGACAAGCTCATGTCCACGGACGATTTCAGTGGACGGAGGATCTCAGACAAGATCTAATGCTGCTACGAGGGGAGCTGTCCGCAACAGAGGGGCTACATGGCGCGAAGGCATAGTCGGTTTGCATTAATGCATCCCGAACTGGCAGATCGCTTTTCTCAACAACAACTGAGAGATTATGTGGTCTATCTGAGGTGGACGGGTTTCGTTGTTCCCAGCTGTCAACCGGTACCGGATGTGCGGGCAATAACAACTGAGCCTATACGCGGTGCTGAGAGAGATGCTCCACATTATGAAAGCACGACACTCGTGTTTAGGCAAAATTTGACAACAAAAGTTTTGCCTAAACAACGAGAATTAGACAGAGCAAATAGCCTACTTCTGGATGCTCTTCCGGATGACTGCGACCTGTGGCAAGTCAACTGTGCCGTTTACGAGTGATCTGGTGACTCCGCGAAATCTGACACAGATATCGGGGAGTCGGCAGATTACAAAACGCATGTCTCAATTGAACGGTAAGATTCGACTGACACGGAAACTCGCTTCCCGAATTCAGTATGTGATCGACTATTTAACATCTGGCCGTTCATTTACGGCTAAAGTCAAGAAGTTCGCACAACAACTGCGGACGTACTATCACACACTGAACAAGCTGAAGTTGCTCAACATCAAGCAACGTTTAGCGGATAAAATTCGGGTTTTGGCCGATGCCAAAAACAGGCTGCAAAGACGGGAAGAAGGAATTCGACAAAACTAAATATTTTGGACGAGTCCTTCCAACCTCTTCAAACATCGTATCGCAGCCTCAAACGAGTTTCCGTCGATGGCCGCAGTTGAGGAATTCTGGGGGAGCATCTACGAGAAAACATCTAGGCTTAATGCAGACACTCCAGGTATTGAAATCTTCACCGAGTTGTGCGACGAAGTCACACAACAAAGTGAAGATTGCCCACCCGTCAGTGCTTTAGAGGTGAAAAATGCCATCATAGGAGCGAGGAATTTCTCCTCGCCGGGCTGGGATGGAATTAACAACTATTGGTGGAAGAAGTTCACTTCTGTCCATCAACACCTAGCCCGAATATTCACCTCTTACATAAATGGAGACCAACCCATTCCGCACTGGCTGGTGGAGGGCCGAACGACACTGATCCCAAAATCGGGAGACTTGTCCGATCCGAAAAACCATACACCGATCACGTGTCTCAATACGTTATACAAATTGTTCACTAACATCTTGAACGAACGTATTGAGAAATCCGTGAAACCGGTGTGGCAACGGATAGTAGAACAACGAGGCTGCAAAATGGGTGTATCCGGCTGCAAGGACAACTTGCTTATCGACAGGTGTGTTTGTCAGGACGCAGTCCAGTACAAGCGTAACCTGTCGATAGCCTGGCTCCCATAACAACGATATGGAGCTCGTCAACGGAAATGTCATCCGCCACCTTAGCGCCGAAGAAGCCTACACATACCTGGGCGTACCTCAAAGGCATGTCCAGGATGTGCAGGCTGCTAAAACCACCATCATTAAGAAATACCGGCGCATTCTCCGTCAGATCTGGTGATCAGAATTGACCGGGAGAAATAAGGTGGCAGCCACGAATATGTTGGCCGTATCACCAGTGCTCTATTCTTTTGGAGCACTGAAGTGGAACGTTGACGAGCTAAGGGATCTTGACCGAAGCACACGGAAGATGATTTGCATGCAACGCAGTTTGCATCCAAGATCTTCCGTGGAACGACTGTATTTACCCCGAAATATGGGAGGTCGTGGCCTTTTAAGCCTGGAGTGTATGCATGACCGATTGGTCCTCGAAACGGCTTGCGGCGTGATTAATCGAATGGAGGATCCCCTGATGATGCTAGTACATCAGCATGAAATTCAGGGGAAGGGGGCGTTTTTGTACAACGCGGCGGAACGAGCGGCACGAAACCTTGGTCTGGTTTTCAACGTGGGACGTAGTGGTGCACAGGAGGCTGAATCAGTCATCAATCTGTGCCCAGTGCATCTCAGGGCTAACATACGGAAGGAATAACTCTGTATGTTGGAGGGAAGGCATATCGACAAGCCGTTGCATGGACAATTCTTTCGAAATGTCCAACAACTTGGCTTGTTGGCAGAGATGACCTTCTTAAGATCAGCCGGCTTGAAGTCCGAGACCGAGGGTTTTATCTTCGCGTGCCAGGATGAGGTCATCAATACCTTAGCGTATCGCCAGAACATCTTACACCAGGCGGTACAGAGTACGCTTTGTAGATTGTGTAGATGTCATGCTGAGACACTCATGCATCTTTTGGCAGCATGCCCAATGTATGCAGTTTCAGCATACATCGAACGTCACAATGCGGCTCTTCGAGTGCTGTATTACCATCTTTGCAGCACTTATGGTATTAATGCAACCCCAGTTTTGCCGTACGTCCCCACTGATATTGAATCCGTTGTCGGAAATGAGTCGTGCCGAATATACTGGAATTACTCATTCCCGACGAGCAGGCAAATATCAGCCAATAAGCCTGCCATCGTCCTTGTTGACTTCGATGACAAAACCATCTTCGTCATCGAGTTTTCTGCACCAGCAGAAACAAATATAGTCAGCAAAGAGGACGAAAAACGGATGAAATATCAGGAACTCCTGTTCGAGATTCGCAAGCTGTATCGAGGATTTAAAATCAAGCTCGTCGTGCTGATAATTGGAGTGCTGGGAGGAATGAGACCAGTTTCCTCCAAAACATCAAAAGCATTCCGGCATGTCGAGAACATGCAAATTCCATCCCAGGCCGAATGCAGAAAGCAGTGCTGCTGGGATCTCTCCGTCTACTGAGGTCACACGAGATCCTGTAACCACTAACCCAATGGTAGAGGGAGTGGTTGCAGTTGCAAACGAAATGTCCCGGTGCAGTCTGCAGCGGAGGAGATGGATATCGGAGCCACTTTTCTGCTGCAGACTGCACACGTGGATTCTGGAGGGCCAGGGGAGGTTAGGGTTTTAGTCGGTAAACCTTGCCGTTAACATCAAAGGTGAGGGAGTCCGACACACGGGTGGTTACGCAACATCTTTAACCCCCTATGGTGCCTAACGCATTTCCCCCCTCCGTCAAAAAAAAAAAAAAAAAAAAAATAGTAACAGCAACGACAACAATAACAACTCCTCGTACTAAAATACTGTAGTGGGGGAGTAGCGCCTCTATAAACAAATGTTTTTATTATAAAATAATTGCAGCCCTGCCAAATATAAACTGAACAACATTAATGTATAAAAAAGATCATCTATGACTGTATGGCAGCCAACTCCCGAATCAGTTCACTGACCGCAGCGCATTTCCTTTGAAGTCCTTCGATTTTGTAAAAATACTCTTCGATGAACTGCCATATGTGTGGACAATGTTTTCCAAAGTCATGCAATTCAAGACTTTTCAGGCATTTATAGCAAACGTCAACTCCTTTAATTGCGTTATCAACAGCGTAGACGGAGCTACTGTTTAATATGACGAAAGATTTCACAGAAGAGGGCGTCTTGCCGGCGAGTACCACCCTGGGAATTACAGGATATCTTTGTGCACTGCACTTCTGCACCACTGTTTCCTTAGACTCCCTCAGTTTCCTTATAATTTCTTCGTCCGTATCCACCTGAAAAATATCGATGAAGCATATAGAAACGTCGATTTAAATGCATATTTCAAAGAGGACAATTACAATGATTAAAGGTCACTTTTAATATGTACATAAAACATGCCACACTGAACAGATTTTGGCAAATATTTGAAATAATTGTAATACAGACAAAATGAAAGTAAATGTTTTCCAGATAAACATGGACTAGTTAAGTTTTGATTTTTTTTTCTAATTTTTTGATTATTACAATTTTTTGTAATATTCGTAATAGAATAAGAAAATAAAAGCATAGCTCTGTCACTTGTTTTTGTACCATATGAGAGGTATTATTAAGAAATATTAAGGGCCATAGATCTTTGCTCCACGTTATAAGTTTCAAAAGTGAATTTTCTAGACATTTGTTTTGAAAGAAATATTCGTGATTATTACGGCTACCGGATGAATGAGTTTGGAATAATTCTGTCGCCAGAAAATAATGAAAAATAATGGTTTGCATTTTGAATTTTACGTCAGGTTAGTGACTCGAGGGATTTGTCAAATTACAGAATCCATAACCTGACATGGAATTCAAAATGTTAATCATTATTTTTTATTAGTTCCTAACTATTGAATTATTCCAAACTCATTCATCCGGCAGCCATAATAATGACAAATATTTCTTGAAAAAGAAATTGATACAAAATTCACTTTTGAAACCTAGAACTTGGAGCAGACTTTTTCGCCTTTTCCCTCGCCCGCCCACTCTCGAGGGCCCTTAAATGTAAAATTTTGTGAAGTTAATTTATGCAACTTAATTAATGGACAACGTTCAATTTCTTAATGAGGGTCTTTATGGTGGATAAGTGCTCTACCCACAAAGAGATACTTTCATCATTTACGCATGCCAACTTTTGTATTGCTTTGTAACGCCTTTCTTGTGCGCGAGTTGCTTCGAACGGAATCTTTCCCGTTTGACGTCCTGAGGACGCAACCCGCGGCGAAATCGTCCACCGGCTAGCTTGGTGCGGCGAACTCCCTGAAGGGGACAAGGTCGTATACAAAAACGAAAAGTGCAAGGTTGAGTATAAACAGTGCCAAAAGGGCCTTTATTGAATTCCTGATGGGAGACCTTAACAAATGTCGCGATTATCGCCGCTGTGTCTCGCGGGACACCCTGGACCGTCGCGTTCGCGTTCCACTCGCGAAGATAGGCTCCCGAATGAGCACAAGAGAGTGAAGGAGAGAGAAGGACCCGAGAGAATGAATCCCGCCAAGTAATCCGGCCGAGCCGGTACTTACAAAATGGAGGCTTCTGTGTGTCCTGCGGTCGCCGGGGCGTCTTTTCTCCTCCAGGGAGAACGTTCGGATCGAGCCCTCAGGGGCCGGAGCTATCACCCTCGTGCCTTGGTGCACCCGCCACTCCCACAGCACTTGGACGCGGAATTAACCTTGACGGCGCGGCGTCGCAAGACCCACGTCGTACCCTGGTCGCGCGGAATTCTTTATCTTCTGCAAAAACCCGAGTTCTCGTCAGCGCGTCACGACGGTATCGCGGTTCAGCGAGGTGTGTCCTCTCTCGCGCCGGTAGTCGCCTCTCTCTCTCTCTCTCTCTCTCTCTCTCTCTCTCTCGCTCGCTCGCTCGCTCTCTCTCTCTCTTCGGTGCTTTTCGCCGCTCGTCGTTACCCGTCCTTACCTCCATCGCGTTCGGCGCGGGGACACATTTACATTCGGGGGCGGTGGCGCTCTCGACCCTCGCGGTCGCCCTCGAGGTCTACGTTCCGGGATAACTTCTTCCGCCTCTCGGGAGGGCGTACTGAGGGGAGCGGGCCGGGGAATCGCGGCGAAAATTTTCCTCGGGCGGCCCGGGCCGCGCCTCGCAGCCCCCTCCTGGGTCGGAACTGGAGGGCTTTCGGCTTCCTCAAGGAAGTTGTCGGGCGTCCTTTCCTCTTCCGGGGTATTGGTCACCGGCTTCAAGTCGGCCACATGGGACACGCCGTCGCTCTGACCGGCAGCGTCGCAGAGTTCGTACGACGTTCTCCCAACTCTTGCGGTAATTGTCGGACCGTTTGCCTTCCTCATGGGGAGGACTTCGGCCTATTGAGTAAACAGATCCTCGAAGACAAGGACGTACTCGTATCCATGCTTGCTGCGTGGAAAAGGGCCCATCACGTCGCCGGCGACATATTGCCAGGGACGTTCGACTTCTCGACGTCCGAGGAGTCCGGCCGGTGTGGTTTGCAGTACTTTACATTGTTGACACACCATGCAGTTCCTCACGTAAGTCGCCACGTCTTTGTGTATCGACGGCCACCAGTAGGTACGCTTTAGCCGGTCGTAGGTTATCCGCTGTCCGAGGTGACCCGCGGTATCGTCATCGTGGCACTCCCTCAGGGCATCGTTCCGTTTCTCCTTCGGGAGCACAAGCTTCCAGACTTCCTCGTCGCCGATCAGGTCCTCGATGACGGGATCCGGGCGGTACACGTACATTTTCGTCCCGATGACCTTCCACCACGGGTGGTCCTTCGGGCTCTCCCGAATTTCCGCGTGCCGTCGACGGTACCAGTCGTCCAACAGGGTTTCCCCCTTCATGGCCTCTACGGCGTTGATTTCCGGAGCCTCTCCTTCGAACATTCGGGACAGTGCATCCGGGACGTGGTTCAAGGCTCCGTCTCGGTGCTCCACCTTGAAACTGTAGTCCTGAAGTTGTAACGACCATCTAGCCAATCTCCCGGTAGGATTTCGGAGGTCAAACAGCGACATTAGGCTACTATGGTCGGTGATAACCCGGAAGTGGTACCCTTCCACATACGGGCGGAATTTTTGGATCGCCCACAGGACGGCGAGGCACTCCCGCTCGGTCACGGAATAATTGCGCTCGGCGGCCGACATCGTCCGGCTCGCGAAGGCGAGCACCCTTTCGCTCCCTTCGACCTCCTGCGTAATTACGGCGCCGAGTCCCGTGTCACTTGCATCCGTCTGCACGACGAACTCTACATCGAAATCCGGCCGTTACAGGACCGGGGCCGTCGCGATCATCCCCCTAATTCGTTCGAACGACGCCCAACACTCCTCCGTCCAATCATAGCGCACATTCTTTTTAGTTAGGCGCGTCAGGGGTTCGGCGACTGTCGCAAAGTCGCGCAGAAATTTCCTGTACCAGGAAGCCATTCCCATGAATCTTCTTAGCTGCTTCAGGTTCCTTGTCGCAGGATAATCCACGATGGGTGCAATCTTGTCCGGGTCAGGCCGGAATCCTTGTTGGTTCACCAGGACGCCCAAGTACTTCACTTCCTCCCTGCAGAAGTGACTTTTCTCCCGACTTACGGTGAGGCCAGCGCCCTGAATCCGTTTTAGAACTTATTCCAGCCATTTTACGTGTTCGTCGAAGGTCTCGGTGACAATAATGATGTCATCGAGATAGGCGAACGCATGGGGCTCCAGTTCGGCTCCAATAAGAGAGTCCAGAAGAGCTTGGAAAGTCGCTGGTGTGCCAGTCAGGCCGAAGGGCATCCTCTTGAATTGGTAAAGGCCTTTGCCAGGTACGGTGAACGCCGTCAGGGGGCACGCCTCTTTCTTCATACGGATCTGGTGGTACGCGTTGCTCAGGTCCAGTGTCGTGATGTACCGCGCTCGTTGCAACTTCCTCAAAATGGTATCCATATACGGTATCGGATACGCATTCGATTTCGTGACCTTGTTCAACTTACGATAATCCACACAAAAGCGGTAAGTCTCGTTGCTCTTTCACGACGGGGCTTGACCATCCACTGGTCGAAGGTTCGATGATGCCTTCTGCCAGCATGTCATCTACTTGCGCATGCATGATCTCTTCGATTTTACGCGATACCGGGTAGTACCGCTGTTTAATCGGATTTGTCGCCGTCAGGGCGATGTCATGTTCCACCAAGTCGGTGCACCCCAGGGTGGGCGGTTCTTCTCGAAGTACCCGATGCAGGGTTGCTTCGAGTCGTGCTCTTTCTTCGTCCGAGAGTCGAACGGTGCCTCCCGTCGGGGAGGGGCGAGTCTCTCCAGGGTGGAGACTTGCAATCTCCACCGGTATCGCGTCCTGTGCCCCTTCTACTCGTAGAATATTCTTCCGGGGGTACAGGACCGCATCGAAGGCTCGTAGGAAATCCGCGCCTAGCAGGCACTCGGTGTCGAGCTGTGGCATGACTATGGCCGTCAGGCTCTTCTCGACGGGACCTACCCGAAATGGTAAGGTTATGTAGCCGAGGATCGGCGAGTAGGTGCCGTCCGCTACTCTTGCGCCGTATCCTACGTACGGCACGAGGGGTTCCCCGCAGTTGGTTGCGATCTGCAGCCCAATTGGCCCGATGGCTGTCCGGGCGACCCCAGGATCAAACAGGGCTTGTATTTCGAAGCAGTGAATCTTGGCCGTGACCCACCATCTGCGGTAGTCTTCGCCGGGTTCAGCGCCTGCACTTTGGACCGGGGCGACCTCGGGAGATTCGTCTAAGCTTGAGGCCGTAGAGACCTCTTCCGGAGACATCGCGACCTCATCTATTGACTCCGGGAGGGGTTTTCCGAACACTGCGGGCAGGTATTACGCGTGTATCCGGGTCTCTTGCACGTCCAACAGGTTAGGTTCGCCTTCGCGTCTTTCGCCGCTGAGTCTTCCCTCCTGAACGGCGGTTTTCTTGGCGACGTCGGCGGGGAAGGGGGGCTGGACCCTTTCCTCGGTGTCCTTTCAGGAGACGTTGACTGCTTCTTCCACGGTATAGTTGGAGGTTTTGCCGCGACCCCTTCATCGGTTCTCCGAGGGGCCGTGCAGACCTCTCGTAAGGTTCGCAATTCCTCCGGAATTGCCGCGAGGACCTTCTCCAACTGACTGACCTCGCTGTTGGCCGGCTTTTCCACGGCTGCCAGCTTGGGAGGGTTCTTCACCGTCCTTTTGGCCCTGCTGTAGGCCACTTCAGGTATCAGGGTCTCTTCTGGAGGTGGGGGGCCTCTGTAAATTCGCCGAGCTTCTTCGGCGCTTTCTGCGGCGGCTGCCACCACCATAAAGTCCTCTAGGGTCCGAATATCATCCATCCGGATCCGCCATTGTAGGTCCGGTTTCATGTTCCGGTATAGGAAGTTCAAGTGCTGCTTCAAGGGGTATAGTTCTAGGAGTGCCGACAGGCACCCGATGTAATCCCGTACCGGTTCATCGATTCCTTGCATACGGCTATTCGCTTCGGCCCACAGGCGTTGACAGTCCTGTTGACTGAACCCGTAGCATCTTTTTGCCGAGCGGCAAAAGTCGTTCCACGTCCTCCACGTGTTCTTGGACATGTTGTACCACCGTTTGGCTCGAAATTCGCCCTAGAGGTTGACGCGATACAGGAATGGCGTGGGGTATTTGTGTGATGTTTATGTTCCTGGCAGGGTTTCTTCCGAGTATTGGAGGTTGTCCTCCTGTCACTGTGTCGTTATAATTTATTTGAAACGTGTCCTGGAAGTTCACTGATGGCGTTCCTCTGCCTATCCGGGTACTTGACCTTGCAGGGGCATCTTCTTGGTGCGGTATTAGCACCTCTGTGATCTCCATCAGGCGATCACATTTTTGTTGCAAGCTTTGTATGTTTGCTTGCTGTTGTTCGTGCAGTGTTTTCTGCGCTTCGAATGCTGCCGCAATTCTTCTTGGCATTATTTCCCATGTGCCATTTGGGAGCTCGTACTCGACCATGTCGTTTAGCAACCTAGTGGCTGACGCCGATGTGACCGTTCTGGTTGCATTCGTTGTTACGACGCTCGTGTGATGCAGCGTCGCTGCGATCGTTGTGATCGGTGTCGTGTTATGGATTGCCGCGCCATCTATCGTGCTCGCTGCTTTTGTGATTGGGATTTCAATATTTTCCCTTTGTTCTTCGTATTCCTCTTGTTCCTCCCTCAGGATGGGTATTGTCTCTTCTATAAACGTCGCCAACAGGGCGTTTCTATACTCCATCTTTTCTTGCTCGGGAGAGTCTGGTGTGGTCGTTGGTTCAAAGTCGGCTGCTGAGTAGTCGCCCATTATACGGCGATATAAGCGATCCGCTTTTGTCATTTTTCGACCTGATGTTTTCAGGTTTAGCTTTCGGAGTTTTTCGTCCAAATTTTCTTCCGGTAGGTTAAATGTCCATCCTTCCACATCCAATCCTTCTAGCTCCTGCTCCGGGGTATATTCGCTGTGAACAGTGGTGTCCATTTTCTTATGAATCTGTTACTGTTCTGCAGGGTAGGAAACTTTTTTATCGGCCGGTAAGCGTTGATTCTGCCTTGCCGACAGTTTATTTCTCCTGTCGTCGGTTCCTTTCTTTTGATTGTTCTTGTGGTCGATTCTAGTTTTTGTCGACCGATACTGCAGTACGCTGTAATACCGACCCGTGTTTACAGGGAACTTCTTTCTTCTGCCTCTTGACGGCAATTTTATTTTACAAATATATATTCGCGCACTTGTAATATTACATGTAAATTATTCAATTCTTATTGCTAAATGCCGTTTGATTACCTTGTATAATTTCGAGTATTTCTTTTCTATGCTTTAATGCAATTATTGAATAACTTTGTTCTCCTGTTAAGCAGGTGAGTTTTTGAGTTTTCTGGCAAGTTCGGAAATGTTCGGCATGTAACTTTGATTTAAGTTTGATTACTCAGGGTTATTTCGTTTCACAATACTGAATAGTCGAAATTATAGGGTCTTTTGCCATAACCTAATTTCAAAATCGCATTAATTACAAATAATTACATCACCGCCTTACAGAAGATTGAAATATAACACATATACCTAAAATAATTTAGTAACTAAATAAGTTTAGTATACAAATAAGTTATGTAATTATTTTTAATTCTATTTCTTAAATTTTGTGCGCACGCTTGTATTTGATTAGCAGTATTGTTTTCTAATTCGTATTTTGAGAAAATTGAACAGAAAGTGAAAATAAAAATTTTATAATTGACAGGTTTCTAGATTTGAATATTATTTCCCAATTTTGTTTTATAATCGACGAAAGTATTTTCTTTCGTATTCATTCCTCGACTACAGAGCGAGAATGTAAACAAAGGCGCTTTGTTTACAGGGAGCAATCGCAAATTCTTCGTATTTACGGAAATACGAAGTACGTAATTTGCAGGGAATTGTAAATTTAATTCGATGTTTCTAATTATTGAATATTTTCCGACAATGTTTTCCGAAAAATTGAAATATTATTTTTCCGAAAGATGTCCGTACCTGTCTAACAGGGAGAAGTTTCGAATATTCCCGTTTTCAAATTCTCATTCAATTTAATTTATTCTAATTTTCCTTTTATAATTTACGAAAGTATTTTCTTTCGTCCTTATTTCTCGTTCACGATGCGAGAATGTAAACAAGTCGCCTTGTTTACAAAGTGCTACGGTCGATTCCTCGTAACCCAGGGATTACGAAATACGTCAATTAAAGAAAATCGCAAATTTTCTTCGCTATTTCGCCAAACTATGCTTTTCGATTTTTCGCGATATTATTTTCGAATTTAAGATTCGAAATTCGTAATATCTATTGCGCTGCGGTTTTCCGTTTTAAATTCCCTGTCAGGGTTTTGTTTTCTCGTACTTTTCACAATTTTTGTCGTGTACGGGCGAACTGTAATTATTTTTAATTAAAATTGGCCCGTTCTATTGACGTTGGGTGCCATGTAACGCCTTTCTTGTGCGCGAGTTGCTTCGAACGGAATCTTTCCCGTTTGACGTCCTGAGGACGCAACCCGCGGCGAAATCGTCCACCGGCTAGCTTGGTGCGGCGAACTCCCTGAAGGGGACAAGGTCGTATACAAAAACGAAAAGTGCAAGGTTGAGTATAAACAGTGCCAAAAGGGCCTTTATTGAATTCCTGATAGGAGACCTTTACAAATGTCGCGATTTACGCCGCTGTGTCTCGCGGGACACCCTGGACCGTCGCGTTCGCGTTCCACTCGCGGAGATAGGCTCCCGAATGAGCACAAGAGAGTGAAGGAGAGAGAAGGACCCGGGAGAATGAATCCCGCCAAGTAATTCGGCCGAGCCGGTACTTACAAAATGGAGGCTTCTGTGTGTCCTGCGGTCGCCGGGGCGTCTTTTCTCCTCCAGGGAGAACGTTCGGACGAACGCGGAATTAACCTCGATGGCGCGGCGTCGCAAGACCCACGTCGTACCCTGGTCGTACGGAATTCTTTTTCTTTTGCAAAAACCCGAGTTCTCGTCAGCGCGTCACGACGGTATCGCGGTCAGCGAGGTCTGTCCTCTCTCGCGCCGGTCGTCGCCGGCGCGCGGCCCACGTGATCGGTCCCACGTGTTACGCGCTTTCTCTCTCTCTCTCTCCGTTCTCTCTCTCTCTCTCTCTCTTCGGTGCTATTCGCCGCTCGTCGTTACCCGGTGTTCCGCTCAGCCTCCTGTAACCAACCAGAACCATTAATACGAGTCGGTGCCGGCCGGAGGGGTTCATCGTAACGAGTCGTTGCGTCCGCCACGGGGACCTCGTTACAGCTTCTATTTCTGAATTAAACCCTACATAAACGAAAGAAAGTATGAAATTTAAGTAACAATATAATTACCTGGCATCTATACATCACAAAATTACATCTACAATATGCTCTATATCACAACGAACAAGTTACAAGTGTGATGTTATTGACGTATTTGCTATTTCCTAAATGAAAAAACCGGAAAAAGCCTACTTTTTATCTCAACGATCATCGCCGATAATAAATGTACATATACTAATTACATATACCTCTCCGTATGCATGTGTATTTATGTATTTACACCACACTGTAAAAAAATAGCAATAACTTAACAAATCTATGAGAAATCGTAAAAATTTGTCAGTTCACTAGTGCGAGGGAAATAAATAACCAACAGTCCCGGCAGTTTCACTAGTGTGAGGTTCTCTACTGTATATTCTAAAATGACAAGTTATACGTTTCATTTGTATCTTATTCATTCTTACATACGCACCATGTGTATGTAAAAATTGTACCTGTTATAGTTGTACTACGTTTGGGTGGTTTCACCATGTTCAGCTCAATAGCAGCGTTTCTATTGCTAATGTACCTCAAGTACAAACACCCTCTAGCATTACTGATGTGCTTAACGCTAGGTGTATAATACACTTTTTCTACACGATTTTCTCTTGGGAAACATTGAACAATGCTATCGCGAAGCTTCAAAAATCTTTCTCTAGATATTCTGTGAAATGTATAATTTTTAAGCGTACAAAATGATAAAAGTTGTTAAACGAAGTAATATATAGTTCCTCTGATAGAAGTGCGTAAGTGCTTTTTTGGAAATGTGATGCACGAAGTTGAATAAAAATCGTTTTAAAAGAAAGATTTGAAATATATAAAATGGGTAAAAATTGATAGTTCGAAGTATGGGCAGACTGTAATAGGTAAAAACGAAAAGCCCACATACTTTTTTTCACAAAAAGTTCTGTGATTCAGGGACCGAAAAACACCCAACAACATTACCGCTCCAGTAATTAGATACAGGAGAAACTATCTAAAAAGAGGTTACTTGACTTGATCCGCTTCATAATAAAAAAAGTATAATTTTTATTTTCAGATCATTGGGGTATAAAATGTTGTCATTTCGTACAAAGTATGAGGAACTATTTTTGCAGTAATAAACAATAATAAACTTGACGCAACTAGTAAAGCGGCCAATATGGCCACAAAGGAGGTGGATATCTTCTCCACTCCCACACAAAAGTCCTCAAATGTAAATAAGTGGAACACGGTTACAAGCAAAAGACAGAGGGTAAGCCCAGAAAGATTCAATCAAAATTTAAAGAAAAGACAAGCTAGGATACCAGACTACTGGCTAAGCGAAAATCATAATAAATTTGAGGTTCTACAAAATGGAAAGGAAACCCAAAATGATATAGAAAATTGCACAATAACAAACAAGAAGACACAACGGTGAGAATTAAATCTCCTCCAATTTTTGTATACAATGTCGAAAATATTCGCCCGTTAGAAGAACTTTTAAATAGAATAGCCAAAGACAGTTATACTGGGGCAAAACAAAATCAAAATCCAACCGTTTAATTCCGAAAAATATTTACCAATAGTTAACGCATTAAAAGAGAAAAATACGCAATTCTATACATATCAGCGAAAAGAAGATAAAGGATTTAAAGTTTTATTGCGCAGCATGCACCCCTCAGTCGATCTTGATGACCTAAAAAGTGCAATAGAAGAATTAGGACACAAAATAATAAGTATACACAATATACGTCATCGAGTTACAAAAATACCGCTTCCACTATTTAACATAGAACTCGAACACGACAATAATAACCACAATATTTACAAAGTAAATAGATTGATGAACGCAGTAATAAAATTTGAACCTCCAAATATTAAAAGAGACTTTCCACAGTGCCAAAACTGTCAAGAATTTGGACATACAAGAAACTACTGCTTTAAAGGTTCGGTTTGCGTCAAATGCGCAAAAAATCACCCAACCAAAGATTGCCCAATAAAAGAAAAAATAAACGACGTAGTGTGTGCAAACTGTCAAGGAAATCATACTGCAAGTTATAAAGGATGCCCTTTTCGTAAACAATTGCAACAAAGACTATTTCCCGCACTAAGGGCAAAGACACTACAGCGAAAAACACAAGAAGAAATAATTCAAAAAAATACAGAAAATAACAGAGTCAGACCGAAATTTTCATACGCCCAAGCAGCATCAAATAAAGAACAACGCAACGAAGGAAGCGCATCAAAACAAATAAACGTTCAATCAGTGACATCAGACTGTGAGAATGTAAACATAAACAACAACAGACTCGAACAGATGATGGAACGACTAATGCAAAGAATGGACACAATGTTAAACCTACTAACCGTACTTGTAAATAATATGTCAAAATGAGCAGTTTCAAAATTGCTATCTGGAATGCAAACGGTCTTATGCAGAGGCATCTCGAATTAAGAACATTTTTAATCCAAGAAAACATAGATATCATGTTAATATCTGAAACGCACTTCACTAGCAAAAATTTTCTACAAATAGAAAATTACACAATACATAAAACAAATCATCCGCACGATAAAGCTCACGGAGGCACGGCAATAATAATAAAAACAAAAATAAATCATTACGTACACACACACTACAGTGAATTATACCTCCAAGCAACTAGCGTCGTAATAACAGACAACCACGGACCAATAACTATATCAGCTGTTTATTGCCCACCGAACAAACAAATAACTAAAGAGATATGGACAGCATTTTTTCAAAAACTAGAAAATCGTTTCATAGTTGGAGGTGATTTTAATGCAAAGCATCCATGGTGGGGATCAAGATCTCCGACGCCAACACACAGAGGCAGAGTACTATACGAAGTCTTACAAAAAAAAAACTATACGCCAATATCAATAGGTGAACCAACGTACTGGCCATCAGACACAAACAAGCTGCCAGACGTAATTGATTTTGCCATTGTCAAAGGTATAAATAAAAGGTATTTTAAAGCAGCCTCCTGTTTGGAGTTATCATCAGACCACTCACCAATCTTAATTTCACTACATACATATATATCTAGTACAGAACTTTACCATAAAATCATAAATTGGAAAAAGTATCAAAACTACTTCAAATGTCGCTTAACATGTAATATTCCTCTTAAATCGATTACAGACGTAGACAACAACATCAGTAATTTTAATTTACTCTTAACTGAAGCTGTTGATAACTGTTCTGTTAACAAAAAAAATCCTAGAAGTCAACAATACATCCCCACCAACATAATTAAAAAAATTAAAGAAAAGAGAATCTTAAGAAAAAGATACCAGACTACCAGATTAAATCAAGATAAAATGAAACTAAATAAAGCAATAAAAGATTTAAAGAATATACTACATGAAGAAAAAAAATGCGCAAATGCAGAGATATCTCAGAGGATTGGATCCAACAGAAGCAACAGACTACTCGCTATGGAAAGCCACAAGGCGGCTTAAAAACCCAACAAAATTTATCCCACCAATTAAAAACGCATATGGAAAATGGGCCAGAACAGACGAGGAAAAAGCTACAACATTTGCAGAACATCTAAGCAAAGTATTCCAACCTCATCAAAGAATAATCACGAAACAAGAAGAAAACACTCTACTTGTAGCCACAGACGAAATTAACAATATAGCAATTAAACCGGTCAAAATGAAGGAAGTACTAAGATTAATCAATAATATTAACAACAAAAAAGCCCCTGGATATGACAATATTACAGGAAAAATGATCAAAATGTTACCAGAAATAGCAATAAGATATATATTAATAATATTTAATGCATGTTTCCGCTTATGCTATTTTCCCACACAGTGGAAAGTGGCAGAAATTATATTAATACCTAAACCTGGAAAAGAAGTCGAACATGTAACATGTTATAGACCAATCAGCCTCTTACCAATACTTTCAAAAATCTACGAAAAACTAATACTTTCTAGAATCAATCCTATAATATTTGATAAAAAACTCATCCCAGATCATCAATTTGGCTTTAGATGTAATCACTCCACCACAGAACAAGTGAATAGAATTGTATCAGCCGCGAGGAAATCCCTTGAGGAAAAACAATTCTGTACTGCTGTCTTCCGTGATGTCGCCCAGGCATTTGACAAGGTATGGCATAAGGGGCTACTGTACAAACTTAAGTCTAATTTTCCTGAACAGCACTATATGTTACTAAAATCATATCTACAAAGCAGAACTTTTCACATAAAAATAAATAAAATAATATCGCAGAGCCAACTAATAAATGCAGGTGTACCTCAAGGCAGTGTTTTAGGCCCAACATTATATTTAATATATACAGCAGATTTACCCAAGTCCTTGGGTATCATTACAGCAACTTACGCAGATGATACAGCTATTATAACGTCACACTTGGAAGCATCTACAGCATCAAGACTTTTACAAAATTACTTAAACAAACTTCAAAGATGGCTCAATTCATGGAGAATCAAAGTCAATGAAAGCAAATCCATTCATACAACATTCACTTTGCGAAAAGACACGTGTCCACCAGTCACGCTAAACAACAAAAACATTCCCCAAAGAGATCATGTTAAATATTTAGGAATTCACATAGATCGGCGGCTTACATGGAGAGAGCACATATACACAAAGCGCAAACAACTAGGACTAAAACTGAGAAAAATGTACTGGCTCATAGGAGGGAAATCGGAACTTTCAACCGAAAATAAATTACTGCTTTACAAAGCTATTCTGAAACCAATTTGGACTTACGGCATTCAATTGTGGGGTGCTTCTTCAAACTCAAATATTGATATTTTAGAAAGATTCCAATAAAAAATTCTACGAAATATAGTGCAAGCGCCATGGTTCGTTCCAAATGAAATAATCCGCAATGACCTTCAGATACCAACCGTGAAAGAAGAAATAACGATGTTCTACAAAAAATACAATACTAGACTGCAAAACCATCCTAATCAACTAATTAGCAAGCTCCTTAGGACATCTATTATAACTACCAGACTCAAGAAACATAACATTTTGTCTGCATAAATTAATTCACAATACACTCATAAATTTATATATTATTTATTTAAACATACTTAGTTACTCTAAAACGAGTTTGGATACTCACTGGAATATCCTACTGAAATTCATGTAAACGTATCTTAAAGTAAATACACTTATTTATTGTCTTATTGCTAAATGTTGGTCAGATTTTAAGTAAACTTGGAGAAAAAAAAAAAAAAAAAAAAAAAAAAAAAAAATTTTTGCAGTCTGACTGAACAAATTCAATAATTCGAACCAACATACAGAGTGGATCGATGTAAAGTATACAAAATCTTAAGTTCGATCACATTACTTTTATACTTTTTGAACTTACTCATTTGACATCATCATTTCGTTATCTATCACAGCGTTTCCAATTTTTTGTCGACATTTGTAAAATTTCGCATCACTACCAGTTTCATCGTAATTTTCATAAGCAGCAAAGATTAATTTGCCCCGGAAATCGTTTCTTTTTAATACCTGGTATACAAAATTTCGCTCTATAGGATTGTCATTTGAAAAACGCATTAATTGCAATCAATATATGCGTTGGGTGTGGAAAAATGCACTCGAGTAAATAAAACGATCGTAAGACTCGAGTAATTTCGGAAATTTTTCAAATCCGTTTAGGAGAGTTACAGTAAATAAGGGTAAGATTATAAATTTTGTTAACGCAAAGATAGTTTAATATTTTCAATTCCTCTTATTCTGTATTAATTTTTATATTGTAAGTGTTCCTGTTATTTCCTATACTGAAAATTAAAAAAAAAAAATAGATGCATATTGGTAAGGAATATGTTTAGCAATCAAAAATTTGAATCGAACACATGAATCTGTCTCTGCGTAAACAAAATTCACATTCTTTATTCTTGCATTTATTGACTGAAACTTTCCTAATTAGATTTCTTATATATATATTTTTTTTTATATATCTATTTTTTTTTCCTAGATTATATATGTATATATAAAGTAAGTATACATGTCCAAAAAAGGATTTAAAACAACATCAATAACCATCTACAAGAAATCTGTATGTGAAAGTTACAGCTGAAGAGTGCAAGAACATCAATTTTGTTAACAAAGTGACAGTTTCATCTGTTCAATTATTTTTCTTTATTATGACATGTATTTCTGATCAATTCATTTATGTTTTGTTTTAATACAAGAAATAATAAGGACAAGTTTAATAATAAAGAAACTTAATTTAACATATGAAATTGTCATTGCGATAACAAAATTCACATTTTTACATATACCGACTGTAACTTTCCTGTCCACAGTTTAAGTTAGCAAGAGACATATGAAGCTGACATGACTACATTGTAAAAAATGAAACTTGTAGAATGACAACGATAGATGTAAAATTACACTTGCCCTATGAATGTAATTTCATATTGTGCATATGCTGTATCACTCATTGACATTTTACAACCAAACCATTAATCACACTCATTAGTTGTTGTAATTTTACATGCCGAATGTACTTTTACTGCATTGCTCATGAATCAATTTATTTCCAACATGACTAGTAGTCAAAATACATAAAAAATTACTCATCTCGAAATGTAAAGTACACAATATGGAATGGCATTGACAGGGTGAATGTCATTTTACATCTACCGTTGCCATTGTACAAGCTTGTTATATAATACAATTAAATCCTACCAGTAAATAAAAACGTCCTAGAAATATTAAGCTATTGCTATGCTTCCTTTCTAACCTTTACATTCAAATTGACTGTATTTTCGACATATATGTATATAAAAGAAAATAATTCAAATCAAGTAAATGCGCTAAAAATATTATGAACATCACAAATTGTCATTAATCGAATATACCCCAAAATAGAGGTTACAAACGGTAGGATATACATTGTATGAAATGTAACGAAATGTTTACTTACCGAATGTACGTTGACGTCGAGATATTAGATTGTATATCTAAATAATATACACTTATATAAATAATATAAAGAATATACACTTGTTTTTTAGCAATTTACTGTAGTTTATATCGAAGCATAAATCTGTATTTCTCGCCGATTGCAAACACGTACCCGCGGTTACCGGTACATATTATATAGACAACAGAACATTATTGCTTCGAAGCGCCACGCTTTGGCAACATCGCATCTACATGTCTACACCGGAGCCATACCGCTGCGTTTCGACGGTCATAGCTGTGAGCTATGACCGTCTCGACGCGGCGATTGGACGTTGAGGCATGACGAATTCCACTGACTGTCTAACCTATGGCTGTAGACAGTCCAATCACAGCGTTCGGAACTTGTGTCATGCCTGTAGATACGGGACACGGCACAGCGCTGAGTGCGGATATTTCTATGAGTGTAGAAGAGGCGCGGAAGCCTCCGCGAACCACCTCCAGCCGTCCCCCAACACGCGGGACACCACCCTCCCCTCGTTCCAAGGGGATCATCAAGACCACCCCTCCTCAACCCCTTCCCCTGCCAAAACCCACTCCTATCCCGTCCCTATTATCCCTCTCCTTCCCCCCTGAACTTCTCGCACGAACGCGAATTCCACCGCTGATGTTCCTTTTCGTCACCCCTCCTCCCACCCTCACCGCCACTCAACCGGCCGCATCTACCGTCCCGAAGATTGAACGACGCAACCGCAGTCCCCAGAGGGTGTCCCCGGCAGAACGGCGCTGCTGAAACTGCGGTCGCCGGGGTCACCCCTCTCACCAGTGCCGTCGTCGCCAAAAATGGTCCAGAGAGCCGGTGAACCAGCCCTCCGCCGACCCGTAGAGGAAATCTCTCCTCTTCTCCCCCCTACCTTCCCCCCTCTCTTTTTCCTCCCCTTTTAAATTTCTTTTCGCTGCTTGCTCATTTTTTTTGTTAAAAAGATGTGCCGCCCCCCAGAGTTTGGAAAACCCACTTTATTTTTATAATTTTTTTCGTCGCGTCATGTATCCCCCGTAAGTCATACTCCTTGCCCCTAGACCTTTATTTTACTAATTTTTTTTTGCTGTTCGTAGAGTATTCCCTCCCTTACCCCTTTGCTGGCCTATTAAGCAGGCCCCACAGAATCCTCCCTCCAGACACCCCCCCCCCCCATCTGGGTTAAATGAATTGACGATCCGCAATCGCGAAAACGATCCGGAACTCCAGCCATCCTTTTTTCCGTCACCTTTTTCCGACTTTCGCGAAAAAAGCTCTCAGAAAACCGCTCGAACTGGAAAACTCGGATCCTAGCGTGCGTGATCCGTCAAGAATTGTATCTGCGTCCGTAAAAGGTGCTGTGAGGGTCACATGACCATATAATTGGTGCCAACAAACCGTGATCAAAGAACTATAAAAAAACTTTACGTGTCGTCTAACCAAAGTGTGATATTTGTCAATTAGAGTATAAGTAGGATAATGTATCTTTTGCGATCTATGTTTCTGTACGATCTTTTGTGATCGTTTGCGATTTATGTTTTATACGATCTTTTGTGATCGTCTGCGATATATGTTTTTGTGGGATTTTTCTTAGCGATCTTTCTCTGCGATTTTTCTATGCGTTTTTTTTGCGATTCCCCCCCCCCCTGCGATTTTCTTT
The DNA here is from genome assembly GCA_030407085.1 of Trichopria drosophilae. Taxonomy (NCBI): domain Eukaryota; kingdom Metazoa; phylum Arthropoda; class Insecta; order Hymenoptera; family Diapriidae; genus Trichopria; species Trichopria drosophilae. The sequence goes on from CM059584.1 coordinate 73,399,168, forward strand.
GTTCTTTTTGCGATTCGTATAGTGTCTGAATTGTGTATCCACAATTCTGTGAGTATGTTGTGTGCTAGTGTGCAAGTATGTCAGAGCCGCCCCATTGCGATATTCCCCCCCCCCCTTCGTTTGTAACGAGACTTGTCACAGATTCACCCCCACCTTCCGTAAATTCCCAGTTTCCCAGAAAAGGGACAGAGGACCACGACGAAGCCGCGCAGTGGCAAATCGGCAGGATACGAAGACCATCCTGAATCGCCGCATATCGTACGACGTCATAAACCCAATTTTTTCCCCTATTCAAATAGGTACATCCTCTCCTCTCACCTCCCACTACCGGTCCGTCAACTGCAATTGCAGCGGTTGAAAGGCAAATTTTCAATTCTCGAAGAAGCGTCCCCTCGTGTGAGAACTCTTCTCTCACACCTTCGATGCGCGAGCCTCTTCCCCCCTTTTTGCCCCTCATATATCACCAAGCTGAGGAATCGGTGCATGCATCCACCGCACGTTCTCGACGCACGAACCTTTTTCCCCCGCTGGATTTTTCCATGCGGCGTCTTCGCCTCGACGTTCGTCGCAACCGCGACACGCAAGTCGACGCCCCATGCAGCGCGCCCGCGCGCCGATGCCCCTTCTTTTGTTCGCCTGTAATTCGCAGGCCGCTCTCTCTGTCGGACTCAGGCAGCCGTCGCTGGGTCCGTCTCATTCTCTCCCCCTCTTTTTGTGCGTGCCTCCTTGCACGTACGGCAACTTTCGTTGCCTCCACCATTTCAGGCCCGAGTTAACAGTCGTCCCTCGGCACAACTCAACGGTAGACCTGATGCCGCGTTCTCCATTTAATG